>JAJJWX010003932.1:0-600000 GCA_023529315.1 Papaver bracteatum | reverse complement strand
ACACTTACCATAACCTCGGATCATTAGACAGTTCAAATAGCCGCTCCTTGATGAGCTCATCAGTTGCAGCCTTCTTTTATATTAAGATGGACACAATAGTATTCAAGTTCCTGAAAGCACATGAACGTTGAAAATATTAAATTAAAATAAAATACAGAAAAATTACAACTTTGTAAGTTATTGTACCAGTAACAATCAATTACGTTATCCTATAACTCCATGTCTTCAAATATTTTTAGTGTTTCTCCTATCATACCACACCGGACTAAAAGCAAACCATATTCTCTGTTGGACAAAAAAGATTAAACATTTGGTTAGAGAACCTCAAGATATGGATCGTTACTTACTCATACACCATCCAGGTAAGATGCCAATCATGGGAATAAAGACATACCTCCAAAACTCATTCACATTACACCAAAATAGCTACTCAATTCGTTCGAAGTACATCAAAATATCCACTCAACTAATTGGCACTAAAGTTAACCTACATTCTCCCTTGTAGACCATAAGCTCACTGATCACTTCACCAACATAGGAATGGGAACTAAAAGTACAAATGCAATATTTAAGAAACTTTATTCAAATAATACAAATCAAAACCATAAGAATATGAATCAAATGAATATCTTTCATCCCAATTTACAAAAAACTAACTAGTCAATTCCCAATATCAATCAAATCAACAATTACTAAAAGTACACCTGAGGGCCTATTATCCAATTCTAAAGCCCTTACTAATTCATCCCATGTCCAATTCGTGTTCTAGAAACAATTTAAAAAATCTCATGTCTAACTAGTTGTCTACCGACTCAATCCTGGCTCCTTCCTGTTTCCATTCCTTGCACTCATGTCTTTGCTACCATTAAATTATAAAAATGATGAACTTAAAAAGAGAAATCAAATAATCAAAAAGTAAAAATTAAAAATTAAAAAGTAAAAATAATCGCCAATGCCAAAGTAGAGATGAAGAAAACGAAGATTTACCATAATCTCCTGCTCTGGTTTTAGTTTGAAGAGAAACTTATGATTCTCTGGTTTTTGTCCATCAATCGCCATCGCCAGAGCTCTCTAGTTGTTGGAGAAGAAACTGGAAAAAAAAATAGATCTAACCTAGAATGGTGTTTCAGGCATTTAGAAAACAAATTTTATTACTTCCACGCGCGTGATGGACCAGGAATTGAGTTTTTAAAAGTTTTTTAGGACTGGACTAACCAATAACTGGGTCAGGTAAAACTGGAGTAGCGAGTAATTCCTACCTAAATTTATGTTTTTTTTTTAATATCGAATGGGTGCATTTTTTTATTTGAAAGGAAGCTCTTGTCTTTAGTTTTATTTTTATTTTATTTTTAACAGAAAACTTAATTGCTTAGATAATATTGTCCTTTTCCAGAAAACTACAAATCTCAGCATGAAAATTGTCATTAGGGCTGTCAATTGATATTCGATATCCGGTAGCCGTTTTCGAATATCCGGATTTCGTTAGGTTAATATCCGACATAACGGTTATCCGATAACCTTAACGTAACGGATATCCTTTTATTAACATAACGGTACCGGGTAAGGGAGTTTCCGTTAGGTTAATATCCGATACCATTAGTGTATAACTATGTCATAAAATTTTCAGAAATTTTCGATACCTAATACCCTTTAGGTTTACTCTTTAGCCATTTGATTACGTCTCTCTTAAGTAAATATCGAAATTATCGAATATTATCGGAAATTATTGGAAATTTTTTGTATCATGAGTAGATAACAGAAATTATCGGAATAATATCCGATAGCTTATCCTTGACCTTATCGATATGGAATTTTTGAATTCCGACGGATATTATCGGATACCGGATATCCAATAACCCTTAACCTTATCGGTATTGCCAATATTCGAAAGATTTTTATCCATTGACAGCCCTAATTGTCATAATACTCGACTAAAGTAGAAGTTCTATCTGACTTCAAAATAGGGTCTTTTTTTTTCCGAAAAACCTTAATTTAATTATATTGATAACTCAGAATCGGAATCGGACAGGATTACATGATTGACTCGATTACAGGACCGACTCATTACACAGTTTTCAGCATCTTTTACAAACTCAGACAAACAACATGAACAATCCAAACATTCAACATAGCAATTACAGACCCAATTTTGACAAAGAATTCTAACCATTCTTTTAAGATTCCAAATTTTCCCAAGTAGTAACAGTAACATAACAAGTTTAAATGGCCTTGTTTGGATGAAAAAGAACACATCCAAATCATTAAACAACCCCACAATCAGCAGAGGTGTTAGGATCCAAAGATCCACTGTCAGGAACAGCATTACTGCAACCAGCAAACTTTTCTTCTCTGATATCCATTTCAGACATAGCCTCAGTACAGCCAACTACACCGATTTTATCAAGCCCAGCAGCAACTCTAGATTCAACATTGGATTCCCCACCGGAAATTTCAGTCTCCTGTTGGCCACCTTCATCATGTATCTCTAGGGCAGTAGGGAAATAAGAGTCTGTCATCGCTACCAGCATTGTACACTGAAATAGAACTCAGATAACAAAATCCCAGCTTATTCTTGGTCATTTACTAATCAACATTCCGAAATATAATTAACATTTTAGATCAGCTTTAGAGTTCTAATAGCCACTTGGAAGGATTAAAACTAAAGAACATTACCTGGAAACCGCACAACTTCTGCTCCAATAGATCCAGAATTTCATCATATAAGTCCGAGCCAGAATGGAAAGCATCATAGACATCCTGTGCAGAAAAACCTATTTTCTCCTCCACCATCTGAATAGTATGTAAAACTCATGGCATAAGATTATCTACTAAATAGAGGTTCCCAGAAAAGAGAGTAATGGAAGGTTCAAGTTAAGTTCACCTTTTGGGGGATGTAAACCGAGGCCCAGCAGCTCGCATCCTCAACATCGAGGAGACACTGGAGCGTTGTCCTATTATCAAACTTAAGTTCTCCTATTGCATTCACGACACACTAGAATTCCACAGATTGAAATCGTGTTGCAGGTCAAAAAAGAAAAAGTATATGTATATATATCGAAGAACTAAATTCAAAATTTCACTGCAACTTGCTGAAAACAAGTGGATGAGTGAGATACCTTGAATTTATACTTGGTGGGTGTCTTATTCCTGTAAAACCAATCTGAACACAAACTATCCAAGTTTTCCAAAAGAACCACTTCATCTTTATTTGATCCGTGTGAGTTAACCTCACTGTCAGGAACAGCATTGTGGGATGGACGTTTGGGTGCCCCATTGAAAGTTTCAGTCTTCTGTTGGCTACCAGGCACCTTATGCAGTGGTCCCAAAACCGGCGTCACATCAGATGAAGTCTCTTCATCATTTATCTCAAGGGCAACCGGGAGAAAAGAGTCTCTCATCTCTACCAGCATTGTACCCTAAAACAGAACCCAGATAAAAAATATCCTGCTTATTCTTGGTCATTTACTAATCAACATTCCGAAATATAATTAACATTTTAGATCAGTTTTAAAGTAGAGTGCTGATGGCTACTTAGAAGGATTAAAACTAAAGAAGATTACCTGAAAACTGCACAACTTGTGCTTCAATGCATCCAGTATTTTACCATACAAGTTCGATTCAGAATGGAAAGCCTCATAGACCTGCTGTGCAGAATAACCTATTTTCTTCCCCACGATCTGAATAGATAAAACTCATGGCATAAGATTAGCCATTATATAGAGGTGCCCAGAAAAGAGAGAAATAGAAGGTTCAAGTTAAGCTCAACCTCGTGGGGGATGCAAACCATGACCCTCCCGCAGCTACTATCATCAACATCTACGAGACACCGATATGTTGTCCTATTCTCAAACTGAAGTTTTACTATTGCAATCACGGTACACTGGAACTCCACAGATTGAAATCTGTGTTGCAGGTCAGAATTTTTTTTTTATCAAATAACTAAATTCAAAATTCCACTGCAACTTGCAGTAAACAAGTGGATGAGTGAGATACCTCGATTTTATATCGGGTGGGTGCTTTATTCCTGTTACACCAATCTGAAAACAAACTATCAAAGTCTTTTAAACTAATCTCTTCATCTTCAGTTGATCCATGTGACTTATCCCCACTGCCAGGAACAGCATTGTAGATTATTCAGCTACAGACGGCTTTGAACTTATAGAGGTTAGAAATTATCAATTTCCCTATATATACCTTTTAACACTACGAGGCTGATTTGCTTCTTCTTCTTCTTTTACTGCTGATGTATTGTGTTTAGCTTTACGAAGTACATCAACGCCTTCAGGCACCAGCATTAGAATACCACACTCAACAGTTACATTACTAATGAGAACCTACATGCCAAAAAATATTCTAGGCTTGCTTAACCAAAAAAGTACCTCCCAAAAAATCCCTACATGAGTATAAACAAATAGCAAAATAGAACAAACTTACCTTCATACGAGGAGATAAATCTTCGATAGCTTGGATAGGTCTGATCTCCCAACCAACTACATGTCGAACACCATCCGTCAGCATAACACTCCGCTGTGGATGAGGACTTCTAGTAACTATATTATCAACCTGCCAGAAAAAATTGTTACTCATCACACAATCTCGTACATTATTAAACTAATAACGAAATTACTTCTAAGAGCAAGCAAGTATACCTGAAGAATAAATGGACCGGGAAGATCATTTTCACACAAAGTCGAAATATTATCAGGAAGCACACCGTCAGAAGACGATTTAATATCAGAATCTAAAAACTTCTGGTAGATGTGATCCCCTCGATCAGCAACACTGAGGTTACCAAAACCAGGAGTTGATATATTCAACTCGGAAATACATCTATTCAACCAATCTATTTTCAGTTTATTCAATCCATAATGTCTCCGAAGAAAACTATCTATCTCAGTACTTTCCGTTGAGGAGGAGGAGGAGGGAAGAGAGAGGGGAATCATCTCTGCAACTGAAGGAAAACATTGATCTTGATTTTGAGTTCGATTGATTCCTGGAGGATAGATTAAATCTAACATACTGGCAATATCGATTGGTTTGCGTTTGAAGAATTTAGGTTTCGCCGAACTAGGACGGTTAGGGTTTGATGTGGGAGGGGCTTGGCATATATATATTGATTAGGTATCACCCGTGCCTGTTAACCGGGCTCGAATGAAGGTTTTTTTTTTTTTTTTTTTTTTTTTTTGCAGCTTAACTAGTTTTTAGGGCCTATATTATTATTTTTATTTATTTATTTTTGCAGAAAAATGTATGTTTTGATAATGGTTTCACCTATTCGCAACTCATAATTTTTCTATTCGCCACTCACATAAATTGATGCCCACATTAATTTTATTTGCCATTTATATGTTTTTTCATACATTCTAGATATTACTTATTTGACTTTTTGTTTATACCCAAGTATGGACTCACCCAATAGCTAAACCTAGCGCAAAAACGTAAGGTAAAAATCAAACTATCACTGGCATCATTTTCTGCACCGTTCTTCTACTTCATCTCCCCCACCGTTCTTCTACTTCATCTCTCCCACCGATATCCCCATATTCACTTGTATTTTGATTAATTTTTTCTTTTAATTTTTTACTTTACATAAAATAGATGACCTAAAGAAAATAGGGTAGAAAACGTGCAAACAAAACAAAAAAGGTAAAACTTGACCTAATTATAGTGACTCTGAAATTGAATGGTGAAAACGAAGATATTGAACAAAGGTGATTTCGGAGATCCACGAGACCACCAATACCAGTTGAAAGAGATGTGACACGAATTCATAAGAGAACAAAAACTATCAGCTAGATTTGTTATGCTAATTTAGATTTTAACATAAAAGTAGGCGAGGGATTCATCAACGGTCAGATACTATACATACGTGATTGGTCAATATCATGTTTGGTTATTGTTCAAGGATGTATTCAACTAATTCATATGTGGTTAAATTTAATATTGTGCAGTGTGCACTACCACATTTGTGTAAAGAAGAATATCGTTGTGTAGTGTTTTAAATTTGAATACTAGTTCTTTCAAATGGCACAAGATTTAAGTTAACGAATCATTTTCAAGTTTAATGAACTCTTGAGACGTTTGTCTGCGGAAAAGTTGCATTAGGTTTTGTACTAACATCAGTAGTATGAACTACTTGGTCTTGGTGTGAAGCAACCAATTAGGATTCTAAGACGCAAAATTCATTAACTACTTGGTCGAGATGTAGCGATCAAACTCTGACCAAGTATGATTTGAACTTCCTTAGTACATACGACTAAAATTCAAGTATTGCCTAAATGTAGTCGTTGAGTTCTGAACGAGTATTATATTTGGAATAGTACATTTGTAATCATGACTACTAAACTTCGGGAATTTTGATGATGGAGTCGTTAAATTCTGAACGACTATGTTTGTTTATAACAATTGAAATCTGGCGACCAATATTTCAGAAAAAATTTCGATGGAGTTGTTAAATTATGAAAGAGGGAGTCTGTTCATAATCTAGGGTGAATACTTTTTAGTGAGTTTACAATGATAACAGGGGTTAATGAAGAAGAAAACAACTTAAAATGATAATAGTGATAGTCAAATCTAATTTGACTTCTATAGGTGGTAAAAAGGAAAAAATTGATTTGGAAAGTAGAATTACTTTATATATTCTAATGAGGATGGCAAATAGGAAAATTGAGGGTGGAAAATAGGTGGAACCTGATGTAGTAGAATATTAGGGGAAAAGGGAAGAGGCAGAGAAGAGAAGGATTTATATTGATTAGCCTATTACATAGGTAAAGTATCATTTATATACATGTAAAGAGAAACCCTTAGGCTTCTAGTCTGGCCGTAGGCCCTACAACACTCCCCCTTGTGTGGTCCAATAGAACTCTATTTGTAATGCTTCATGCATAGTGCTTCGAATGTAGGTCTTCAAATGTCATCATCTTCTTGATAACTTGTGCCAAAATCAATCGCCTCATTAAAACTCTGACAAGGAAAAACCCAGTGGTATAAAACCTTGGTAAAACTCTTCACATCTAGTACTTCACATGTTGTCACGTACTTTACATGTAGTTCATCACATGCAATACTATTTTCAAAGATCTACGAGTCTAAGTAAATTGCCCCGTTAAAACTTCGCCAGGAAAACCCAGAGGGACAAAACCTTAACTAAAGAAAAAAACACAATATTAAGCAAACTTAGAACATAGATGGACTCAAATTTGTTTCCTCATTAAAACCTTGACAAGAAAAACCCAGTGGGATAAAACCTTGACGAAGGGAAAATAGTACAACGTGATAGATGCAAGTAAAGGTGATTCGTTGTAGATGATCACTTTGCTCTATTGAAGTTGACTAGTTGCTTCACAACTCTTAAGGTAGAAAATCCTGGTGGGAAAAACAATAGCCTTAGCTAGGAAATTATATTCCCGGTGTTTGTTGTTGTCTCATTAAAAACCTTGCCGAGTAACAAAACCCCGTGGGAAATAAAAACCTCGGTAAAGAAAAATAGTTTAACACACCATTAGATGCTCCCCCTGGTGTCAGATAATTTTCATTAGTCTAATGCATTCAAAAGGAGTTTATCACACTTTACTTTGGTGACTTGAATTTTTTATAAAACCATGTTGTTGATTCTGGAAGTTATGTTGCTTAAGAGAATATCGTGTTTCATTTCTTTGATTCAGATATTTTCACTAATATCAACGCGATCCATATGTCTTCAACATTTAACATACTTGATGTTTTTAGTGTTGTCTCGCTAAAAACCTTGTCGAGTAACAAACCCCTTTGGGAAAAACTATTCTCGATCGAAGGGAAAAAGAGTACAACACAACTTCAATTTTGAAGTAAAATATGTCGACATCATATCCTTGGATCCTCCCCCTGATTACTTCCAGAGTTGTTCCAAATAGTTTTCTTTAGTCATGTACTTTTCGAAAGTGAATATCGGTAATGACTAAGAAAATAGTCTACTATATCTCTCCCTGATTACTTTCGTTGGAGAAGATTATTGCTCCTTCATAATCAACAACCTTTCGATTGCAGTTCCTTTAACATTCCTTTTTATGTCTTTGCAGGGATAAAACAAATGTCAATGGTTACTTTTAAGTATATGATTACATTCATTATACCATTCCAATGACGTTGTGTTGGTGCTGAGATATATCTATCTAACAAGTTCCCCGAGGATGTAAAATTTTATCGAGTATATTACTATAATAAGTACAACAATATGTATATTGTACTTAGATATGAGAATTTCATCCCTAACACATCTTCGTCATCTTCCTTTAGACGAAATGGTCACTTACTTACATTTGAACCCCAACTAATCATGGGAGTGCTATCAGGATGCATGTCTTTATTAAATTGCCTGACAACTTTAGACATATGAAAACTAGTGGAATGATATACCACAAGCTCAGTGAAAAGGAGAGGGTACCCCAAATATACCTCAAGCTATAAATTTTCCTTCCTATAAGTCCTTTCCCCGAAAGTGATTGTCTATGGATAGAGTCGAGACAATACAACAAATCGGTTCACACTTTGTGTGATCGTTTATGGATACGAGATCGAGACAATACAACAACAAAGTGTGTTTACTTGATACAAAGGTTCGTACTTAACCAAACTCAATAGGATTCACGTATCAAGTAAATAGGAATTAACGTTTGTGCAATTTACTTTAATTATAATAAAACAATTATAATACGGAAATATAAAGTAAATGACACAGCAACATTTTGTTAACGAGGAAACCGCAAATGCAGAAAAACCCCGGGCCCTAGTCCAGAATTGAATACTCTCGGGATTAAGCCGTTATACAAAATAAGATAACTTCGTAGTTGAGACCAAGCAACTAAACCTATAGTTCACCTAATTTCGTCTGTATTCCCACGCCTCCAACCTGTAAACAAGTCACGTACTTGGACCAATTCCTTTGGTTCGTATTCCAAACAGTAAAGGAACAACAAATCTGTTTGGTATCAACTCTCTTCAACCAAGTGATATGAGTTGCGCAAAGGTTCCCTTGTTTATCTTAACATAAACTCCTTCGCCAGGTTTCAAGATCTATCTTATGTTCAATCACCCAAAGGTAATCGTTAAGATTAAGCTAGCAACACTCTTCAACCATGTGATATGTGTTGATGCCGATCTTCCTCAATTAATCAATCCAATCTACCACAGGGATAAACCGATTATTAATTGGATCCTATTTTTCCCAAATAAGTATTGTGCACACCAAAGATTGTAAAAACCAAGTCAGAAATCTTCAATATCTTCTTTGTCTCCAAATATTCTTAGATCTTCAATAAACACCTGCACACAATCACTTGAATCTCTTGTGATCAATCACACATAGAAAGGAGTCTGTTAACAATAGATTATCACAAGATCGTCTTTAGAACTAACAACAGTCTAAAGATCCCTGTCGAAACCTTTAACTAGTTTGAGTGAATCTTATATCAGAAGAGAAGATTCTCAAGCATAAACAAACTTGGTGCAATCAAATTTCAACCACCGTTAGTCAATCAAATCAATACGAAAACTAAATATAACCGCAATATCTAGTTTCCCACCAACGGGTCGCGCTAGAGCTTCTCAATCCCAAAGAAGACTTTAAATTGAGTGGTCGTAAGAGATTTCACCTAATTAGAATTACTCTCCTCTCCGATAGGAGGATTCACCAGTAACAAAGACAAAAGAGTAAGTCTGTTGTTACGAAGGATTAGTTTGCTAGAAATGCAAACTCAAAGTATTTATAGACAAGGAAGTTTGGACACCAAGGAATTTCCAAAACCGAAAATATACTCAAGATATTTTTCCATAATAACCCAAATTCGGTTTTCATAATTCCTATGAATGCACTGTCCAAAAATATGATCGAAATCTCCTTGGAAAATATTTAATTAGCAAATGCACATTACTAATTCTTATTTTACATATATATTTAAAAACCCTTAATTAAAAAGACTCTTAACTTATTTAAATTCGATCTTGGGATTTACTTCCTTCTTAGCCGTTAAGGAATATCTTTGAACAAAATATAATAAGCATTAATGCACCGTGTTCAAAGAGTGACGACATCTTACTCTTGCAAGTCTTTTCCATGCTTGCTCACTTGAAACCGATTTACCACACTTCCAAACAAGTTTATAATTGGTTCATCTGACTTTCTAGAACTACGTGATTGATCAAGTACCACTCAATCACAACTCATGGGTATACGGTTCTACCAAAACAAGTTTCGGTTCTACCTCCATATGAGTACTGTGCATAGTTACGCTAGCTTACCAAAGATACGATAGACTAGGTACTAGGATCGGTTACCCACATATATTTGGTATCTAACTTGTATAAACTGCACATGTCCATAGGATCGGTTCCCCCTTCCCAAAAACGTGTTGCACATGTTCATAAGATCTGTCCCCCTTTCTTCCATAAACCTTATTGCACCTCATACAAGGATCGGTTCCCCTTGTGATGTACTGCACCTCTTACTAGGATCGGTTCCCCTCTTTCCAGTAATAAGTTCAGACATACACAACCCGATCATACCCCAGGTGATTATTTAAGATCGTTTTCACTAATAAAAGTCATACCAATACATAAGTCAGGCCTCATGTGAATAGTTTTACCAAGAACACAAACAAGTCATGAGCGGTTATACTAATCACACATATTGGTCGTTCATAAGATATGCAATGAAGAAAATCCCCAATAACGCCTGGCGATTTCCTTTTCGGTTCATAACACATATCATGAACTTACTTCCTTAGAACACATGTAAACATTGTTCCCTAGGATAAAATCCTCACCTCATACCCATACATAATCACAATAGCATTCATACGATTATGTCGATGTCTTATATACAAAGTTTAATGTTTAAGCAATAAACTTCATATTGTATTACTTAATACTATGTCTATCTAGAGTGTTCATGCTTCGCAATTTTATGTTTTCAATATGCACGACTTGAAAGATACGTTGGGGAATGAAACAGTTCAAGTCAAATATCACTAACCTCAAGTGGAAGGATGATGTTGTCGTTGTAGCTCCGCACTTCTTCAAGTCTTCGCAATACTTGTAATGTCTCACCCTAATACTTTCAAGCTAACCTATAAGAAGTTGACTCTAGTACATTTAAATCAAGCGACTCTTAAATGAGTTTTGGTTCACTAAAATATGACAACCAAACTTGACATACCAACGCTTGGTGGGTTCAACCGAGCAATGTTCTAACACTCAATATTCGGTCGAGCTTCCCGCCATATTTTTAATATCAATTCGAATTTCAAATAGCTTTTAAGGTTTCTTACTATATCAAGAGTACCCATCATGTATGTACCATCGACATAGGTAGCTACAATTCCAAATCAGGAACTTTCTTGTGAATACGCAAGGAAAAATATCTTACTTGTCTATCCCCTCCAAATCAAATAGCCACTTAGATGGTATATCACAACCGCATGATTGCTTTTATCTATAAGTGAGCGTTCTATCTAACTGTAAACGCACTATGTGGTTTAGAGTCACTTGATTTGGGTAACAAAAGTCTATCAAGTACTTTTATAAATATCTTTTATCTCTTGATTATTTCAGAGATACATAACAACCGCATACATATGTTGTTGTTGATGGTGGTTTTTAGCTTAGGGATAAAATCCTAAAACCCTAGTCAGATAGTGACGTCACAGAACTTGAGTAATGATGTCCAAACCAAGCACATTTATTGAACCCTTTAATTTGTCAGCGAGAAAATTATCAGGGTACTTTTTTTTACTGCTAATTAGGGTTTCAACAGGCCAAAACCCTAATTCTCACACCCCTGTGCCAACGGCAAACCATGCCATCCACACTTACCGCGCCAAGGCATGCCAACCATGCTAGTCGCACCCCTGTGTCAATGGAAAACCATGTCAGCCACACTTACCGCGCCAAGGCATACCACGCCATGCCAAACGCACCTTGCCATGGCCCCATGCCAACCTATCCGCGCCACCATGCTGGCCTTCATTACGCGGCTACCAAAACGAAGGTGTGCAACAATCAACGGTTGCCCTTCAATCCCAGGAGCAAATCCTAGCCATCCAAGGTTACCAGACGACACATGTAGCCTTTGGCCCAAAACCCTAGCTTGGTCACGCCAAACCCTTGGCCCCGCATGCCAAGCCAAACCGCACCTAGCCAAGCTAGCCATACGCCCATGGCACACCCTTGGCCCCACCATGCCAAGCCAAACGCACCATGCCTTGGCCCTAGCCATGCTAGCCGTACCATGTGCCAAAAATCATGCCAAACCCTTGGCCCCGCATGCCAAGCCAAACCGCACCTAGCAAAGCTAGCCATACGCCGATGGCAAACCCTTGGCCCCACCATGCCAAGCCAAACGCATCATGCCTTGGACCTAGCCATGCTAGATGCACCATGTTACAAAAATCATGCCAAACCATTGGACCTGCATGTCAAGCCAAACCGCACCTAGCCAAGCTAGCCATACGCCCATGGCAAACCCTTGGCCCCACCATGCCAAGACAAACGCACTATGCCTTGGCCCTAGCCATGATATCTGCACCATGTGCCAAAAAGCATGCCAAACCTTTGGCCCCGCATGCTAAGCCAAACCATACCTAGCCAAGCTAGCCATACGCCCATGGCAAACCCTTGGCCCCATAATGCCAAGCCAAACACACCATGCCTTGGCCCTAGCCATGCTAGCCGCACTATGTGCCAAATAGTATGCCAAACCCTTGGCCCCGCATGCCAAGCCAAACCGCACCTAGCCAAGCTAGCCATACGCCCATGGCAAACCCTTGGCCCCACCATGCCAAGACAAACGCACCATGCCTTGGCCCTAGCCATGCTAGCCGCACCATGTGCCGAACAGCATGCCAAACACTTGGCCCCACCATACCAAGCCAAACTGCGCCAAGGCATACCATGCTAACCTAGCTGTGCCACCATGATGGCCTTCCCTACACGGCTACCCAAAACGAAGGCGTGCGATAATCAACGGTCCCCCTTCAATCCCAGGGGCAAATCCTAGCCAACCAAGGTTACCAGACGACACATGGTAACCTTTGGCCCGAAACCCTAGTTTGGCCATGCCAACCTAACCGCGCCAAGGCATACCATGCTAAACTAGTCGTGCCACCATACTGGCCTTCCCTACACAGCTACCCAAAACGAAGGTGTGCGACAATCAACGACCCCCCTTCAATCCTAGGAGAAAATCCTAGCCATCCAAGGTTATCAAATGACACATGGTAACCTTTGGCCCGAAACTCTAGTTTGGCCACACCAAACCACACCAAGGCATGCCATGCTAACCTAGCCATGCCACCATGTTGGCCTCCCCTACATGACTACCAAAATGAAAGCGTGCAACGATCAACGCCTACCTTTCCTATCAAGATGCAAAATCTCGATCGTCGAAGGTCACCAAGCTAGCAAGTCTCCCGAGCTCGACTTTACAAACAACAACATGCTACATGTTTTCCACAAAAACATTCGAGACATCAACACAAACTGGGGGATCCTCTTTGGGTATTGGTTTGGCGGTTTACAGCGTGCGGTGTACACTACTCCCATCATAAGGAAGTGTCATAAGGATGAGGCGGTTAGTAAATATAGGGAGTTAATGGTGAAACGCATGACATCAATTCCATGCGTTAATGATTTCATGGAACATCAATTCCATGTGTTAACGGTTTTATGGAACATCAAATACATGCATACGGTTACTGCCTCCTCTCATTTACTTACTTATTTATCCATCCCTTAATGAGACTAGAGTACGTTTCACTTCGACTTGTATAAATAGGTCTTACCTATTTCCACTGAATAACAAGTTCATTCGGGATATACAACACTCAAAAAATACTTGCTAGCTTACCGTTTGTTAGCCTTCCCACTTTTCTGATACAAGTCGTGGTAACACAACTACTCGTCCAGAATCAACTATTCTGGTCTCATCACTTTCCTTGCTTCCCTCCACAAAACCGACCCATTATCCTCCATTTTGTGGCTGAAGCAAGTCCAAAACGGCCATTTATTGGTTTAGGCTGGATTTGTACAGATTGATCTCTCGAATCTAAATTACTCCCTTGCATTATATTTTTTAGGGTTTAAATTGTTTCTCACCCGCACATCCGAAATTTCCAAAATCAACAGAAACTATTTTCACCTACAAACAGCTGCATTTCAAGTTATTTTGAACTTACCAAGCTAACTGAGTAGCCGAAAACTATGAAGTTCATTACAAAACAATTCTGTGAGATACCTCGCGCCACTAGGCGAGTCTTTATACTTTAAGACTGATTTCTTCCCATTATGCTTTATGACAAATTAATCATGTATGTCCAATAAGTTATACACTTGGTTGGTTAGCACTACCACACCAAATGCATGTATATTTGTCAAATAACCAAGTTCTACCTGGATTGTATAGGCCAAATATGCTTTTCGTTAATATTAAGCAATAAGGAGCAGGGTTCGATCTCATCTTGCTCAATTTTCTTAAGCAATTGTATATAAAATTAATCATCGATATGCTTGCATGATCTTTTCATTGACTCGTACACATTCTCATAATCCACTTGGGATGTCATTATTCTTTGGAATCATTAAACTTTGGAGCGTCCTCCAGTTTGATTCATGGGCATGTTCTGAGATACTCTTATGAGATGATTTCTGATGATATAAGTAAGTTGTGCCTTCCTCACCTACTTATTTTCTAGGTAAGGACTAATCGAACCAAGTGGTCTCTCCAACTTCCTTTATGGAGCCACGTCCTCAACCAAACTTCTACTAAGTGTAGTTGCAACACCTTAGTATATGGTATATATCCCTTATTGAGGATTTGTAACCTTACAGGTAGGTTTGAAGCTGGCATGTGTGATCTCAACACTTTAGCGACATCAATGTACATTCTGAAAATCGATTATTCTTTCACTTCACATTTATATTTGTGTAGTACAAGAATCAATATGAGACACAGTGGGAACATACCACGACAATTCATGTTTTTCCCTTAGAAAAATACCTTTTCGTATCTCCCCTAACGATGGGAAGACTATCTCATTAAAGTGATAACCCGCAAATCTAGCGGTAAGAGATCTCCTGCCAAAGTTTTTAAAATGCGGATAATTGTTGGAAATTCTTGTCCAACATAATCACTTAATCATCTTGATGACCCATTATAGTATGATGTGGATTCGTAAGGAAACATATATAGTGCAACCAAAAATGCGCAAGAATACAAAATGTCAGGCTTATATCCAGTTACCAACTGGTTCGTAAAGAATGGTTGACCAATTTTGGGTCTAAAACGAATAAGTGAAGCTTCGTGTAATATTGCATATTCCCAAAGCAGTTAAAAGTAGTTTTGTACGTATAAGCATGTCTTAGGCACCATATGTAACCTTTGATGATAGCCTTTGCGAGACCATAGGGTATTGGATGCTCTACATTGATCATATTAAACATGCAATAACCATCAAGTCCTTTTGATGTATACTCTCTAGCATTTACAAGGGGTAGTGAGTCCTTACATGTACAATATGTTCTAGTAGTTTTCCAAATGCAACAGTACTTGGGAACTATAACTAGTCCAAAATGTCAAAAAATCCATGAGAGCCATAAGTCACTTTAATGGTCCACATTCTGCATGGATATTTTTCTAAATATCACCTCGTTTTATTTGTAATATGGTTTGTTTACCATTTGCATCATAGGATGGTCTCGATCCTATTTTACTGAAGGCTTTGTGAAATGAGTGATATGCTCTCTTAATTAAAAGCATAATGGGAAGAGGGGTTGTGCATCTAGTTCTTTATAGAACACTTGTTGAGAAATATGTTGTTACTTCGCATTATGTTAATCTTTTTGTCGTTGTCTTATCCATTCAAACACAGTATGAGTCCTTTCAAAACGAAACACATGTCACAACCAAAGTGCCTTTATGGTTATGTCAAAGTATGTATGAGTCAATTCCCAATATTTCATCATCGAAGTCAATATGGACAAATACTATAGTGATTTACATTTCACTAGATTGACTCATTAGTTTCTCTAAGATATATTTCCTTCCAAATATATTAGAGACTATAAAAGATGCAATCAATTACATTCTCATCATTGTGAGTTTCCATATGATATCCACTTGCATGGGTCTCTTTGGAATTTAACAAGGTGATTAGCTCTCGGTACATATAGAAATTTGACTTTTGATCTTTGTTCCATCTTGGAAACAAAATTTGAGCATTGCTTCGCTCGATGATCCAATCATCGTAGTCACATTGTAAGGAAATAGTTCAACAACTAACTTAAATTCCTTAAGAGTTTCGTGTAATACTTTACAGTGTTACCGTTCATGAATGATTCTTATAACTCAAGTACTTCATAGTATATCTCAAGTTCTTTAGAGTATTTCAATCTCATGAAAATGATATACTTTTCATTCCATAAGTGCAAACAATGAATTTAATTCTTCGCAAAAAATAAAAAATAAAAATCGTTATTTTAGCTAATGAAATATATGTCAAATTATTATGTAGACAACAATTTATGATCAAAATGTAGAATCTAACCATACGAATTCAATTGAATAAAGGTAAGAAAAAAAATGGGTAAGTGTATTGACTTGGAAAATTTCTTGTTTCCATTAATGTTGATGTCTAGGGCATGACCTTCTTCAAGAATATAGTGTGTTCGTTTTTCTTTAAACTCACTTTATCTCTGGTAGTTGAATACTAATATATGACACTTGCATTACAACGCTTATATCATTCTCAGTAAAATGCTTATACCAGGATTTGCAACTCTCATTGGTATGAGTCAGAATTACATGTTTGTCCCATTATAGGTAGATACATTTACTTTGTATCATTACTACTGAAGCCAGAATTACATCTCTGACGCATGGAAACTTTTGTGAGTTTCTTTCCACAAAATGTGAGGTGTGCTTTTAATTACAACATATCATTGTCAAAGTTATTAACTCATTATAGTCTAACAAGTGACATCCCACTTAACATTCAAGTTTGGGGGGAAATGAATGTTTCGACAAACTTCCTTCAAAGCATTAAATCATCTAAAGTTAATATGTCGCCTTGAAAATGTTGAAGATTTTTATGATGAAAGTATTGTACTTGTGTACACAAACTTCCACATCATAGACTTTTAGTGGTGCTAAAGTATTTCGGAGTTCAAAAGGTCAAATTAGAGTCGAATTGGTTTAGTCAAAGTCTGGTCAACTATTTGGTCAAGACCCGGTCCACTGGGTTGACAAGGTCATGATTAATAAATATAAACATATATGGTCCATTATATATGAAATATTCAGGCCCATTGATAATAAGTGTGAAACTATTAGCATATGAGCCCAAAACATATGGTTAACCCTAAAAATTCAAAGAAATCTTCTTTCAACTGCTCTGATCGACAGATAAATGCATCATAGTCCGATCATGATGAAATTTTTATTGTATATTCACCACAATATTATTACAAATATATTAAAATTTCAAAAAAAATCCAACGTCTAGATAAAAAGATATTTATGACGCTGTATAACTATTCTAATTCACGTTTATGTGGATACGGCTGGAAATATCACGTACTTTGGAGTACTTTACATGATTGGATCTTTATAAAAATTCTACCGTATCTCTATGAGGATACTATATATAAATATTACAGAATAATCCAATGGTTAAAATTATATGAAACTTAGGTTTTTCGACGCGGTTATAATTAGGGTTTTCTAAACGGACATGATTCTAATGAAATCAGAATTTGGAGATCGCATCATATTACGATTTGATTGAAATTTTAATAGAGTATATAAAGACTAATTAGGTTGAACATACTATATTTGTATGAAAATATAACGGTGAAATATATATGTTTGATAATCATGCTTTCGTGGAACCCTATTATATACTATGAAACGAAATTTCTTTGTTCAAAAGAAATACCTGGTAACGCATCAATGCAAAAATAAAATAAAAAATTGACCGATCTAATATAGATCTGCGGTATAGCTTCGCGCATGAGAAGGAGCTGTCTTAAACATAGCCCACACTTTTATTAACCAAAGCCCAAAAAATTTAAGTTAAAATGAAAAACTAAAAGTTAAAATTAAAAACCAAACAAGTGTTAGTTTTTGGCTAACAATTAAACTTAGGTCTTCTTACTCAAAATCAAAATAACACCGACTTTTTATCTTAATCATTATAATTTCCCTTTTTGTATTCTCACAAATTGAAAAATTATATATAAACTCTAATTCTTAATTTTTTCCCAAAACAAAATAAATTATAATTTTTATTTCCTCTAAAAAAAAAAAATCTTAATCATGATTACATAAAAATTGATCGGAATGTATATTCTAATTGTTCCCTTAAAAAAAATTCAACAACAACGATAATTGAAATGGAATTAAATAAGGTTTTAATTTATTTTTATTTTTTTGAAGCATGCATTTTATTGATAGGAGATTAGGTTACAATTTGTCGTAGATATGTGGTACCCACTGAATCAAGAAATAGAATTTGACTAATAAAATACGGGATTTCCTGTCCCATATTTTGGTCGATAAGTTTTAATTATTTTCCTTAGACCATTGTACTAAAATTCCATAAACATAATCTATAAAAAGAAAAATCCATAAGATGATGTTTTTTTTTCGTTTAAAATTGATTGAGGGTTAAAAAAAATATATATTAATTATGTCAAATATGTTGCATAAATTTGATTAGATAGTTAACATTTTTTTTTGTTTTTGTTGATGTTGATTTAGGGATTTAATGATTACCTTATTACTATGTGTCACTAATTGTTTGATTGCGGTACTTTGAGTGTGTTAATAGAAGAGATCCATGTAAGGACCGTCAAGCTAGTCAACACTATTAGACCGGTTAAGTGTCGACTTACCGATAATAACTCGATTAGTTTAACACGAACCTTGATTAATGGAAATTAATCCAACAATGATTTAGATACGAATCTAGTACTACTAGATAGATATCGAAAAGATTCGCGAAATGGACTACTTGAACGTGTCTTTCGGACATCGAACGAAGAAGCTATCTCTTATTTTACGTAAAGGGTATAATGGAAGGTTCACATTAGAGTGTTATCAATGCAACCGAGTTTCTTCTCAACGCACCCTCTGTGGATACCTCAAAAACCAAATCGATAAGAGCTAGCACTATGGAGGGGTTCATCCCCTCCCTATCCCTCCATATCCCTCAAAAAGCAAAAAAAACGCATGTGCTATGGTCTCCCATATCGCTACTCATGTAGAGATATACACCTCCTTACCTACTAGGCTGAACATATATGATCACTCGTGTATGAAAGGTAAATCAAACGGGTACTCACGAGTACCGAGTACGCGTAAAGCCATTGATACGGTTACTCAATACACGTAGCGTTTTGTACGGGTACTGAGTTTCCGTTTCGTAAATAATATTTGTTTGACCTTTTTTTGTTAACACCTCTCCCACACCCGATCCTAACCATCCATCATTAATAACGTCTCTATGTTGTAGATCGTCGGATCCCAACGACCATTTTTTCAAAATCCCCTATAAATATCACTCTAATTCTCTACTCAAACCACACCAAATCAATTTCTTCTTCCCACATCAATTGATTTCTTCAATAAAATCTTTCCAATTTTATTCTTGTTTAAGTAATATTTTTAAATTTTGTTTTCCTCGTCAATGGCAGAGACTCAAAGGCAAAAAGAAAACACGGAACGAGATTTACTATTTTGGAAGATCATCACCTTATTACTCAGTACCTTGCTGTTGTGTATAACCGTTATGTAGATAAGGAAGAGTTTTGGGTGGTGCTTTTTAATAAATTTGCCGAAGCTTTTGGTGAAAATTGATACGACCGTATGTTGATGGTGGAATTTAGTTCAGGGCTAAAGTTATAAAACCATTTTGTTTACATCCGTCCTGCAAATGATAAGGCTATTTGATAAGTGATGAATACTTCTTCGCTTTATTAATTCACATAGAATGGAGCATGTAGCAACAATCCCCAAATATTCTGTGAATTTTAGCATTATTAATGCATGAATCGCCTCGTATTTCCTGTGTTGTTCTCAGCAGAACTCTCATTGTTGGTGTGGCATTATGACTGATTGTTACTCTCAGGAGAGTAACATAAATATCTAAGTATCAACAGTGAGGCATGCATGAAATACCCGTACATGCTACACCATTCTCTAACAAAGAGAATCATCTCTCGGTGTGTTATACTAGCCCGATCGAGCATAATTGAATCTGGACTGTCCATAGCGTTCTCAGAAACAATCACGACCACGCAAGTTGGCCGCACAATTTAACTAGCTTAGAAGAACCCTATCAGGAGCATGCTATCACTGACATGACCACCAACGGGTCTATTTACGCCATGGCCGGCCAGGTACAAGTCACGCCCGTCAAGTATTCACCAAACGACCAATCATCTTCGCCGGCATAATTGGACGGCGCAAAGCGTCCCATCCCTGGTCACGCAAGCACCGTTGTGTACACTGGTGATCCCCATGTTTACCTGCATAGCCGACCATCTCACGACCTAGCCAGGGAGGAGCAAACGTTCACCCATAATTTGGCTGGCGTGATGCTTTAAAGGTGCTAAGGGTCTCAAATTGATCACGACTATCCAACTTCGCCGGCATGTTTGGATGGCCTAGATCAAACCCATGACCGTAAGTCAGGTATCACCATGATCACCACGGTCCCATTGTGGGTCCCATATGGTCGGCCTCCCCAAAGGGGGAACATAGCCTACCAAATCGTTAGGGTGAATTCGTGTACACACGACCGATCCAAAACCCTAATTAGGGTTTGCGGCATATTACATGTGTCGTTAATCGATCATGAGCGTCTGTTTTTGCCATCTTGGATGAAGGGTCCAGGAATAGACTAAACAGGTCCGGAGAGTATCAACATGATCAATATGGTCCAATCTATCTCCATGTCCGACCGACCAAGACAAACCATGGCTCGACACCTCGGTTCGTGTGCCCTGAAGGTGGCATACCATGCCCCTTTAGGAATCCTTTGCGGCATAGGATTCCTGTTGCAAATCAATCTCAGCGAATCTTTTTTACCGGTAAACTTGAGTGGCCTAGATCGCACCTTCGTGGGACATTGGAGCATGGACATGGACACCAGCATGACGTCTATACGCATGCCTGATCGGTTCTCTATGAAACACCTCTCATGCTTGGATTCGAACAAGCTGAAAGAAGGTACTTGCGCACCTCCTAAACCCTAATCCAACGGTCGCAGATGTGGGTCGCAAGTCATCTCGTCCGTCCAACTTCACCATCTTGGACGGACAACCTAAGACAGGAGTCAGGCTACCAATGAGACATCATCACAATCACCGTCCACCACTCTTCCACATGGAGTGATCGACCAAGTCAGGGGTTGCTTGTATAGCCTCCAAACGATCACTCGAAGAAGGCTGGACGTGATGCTATTTTAAGACGCATAAATTCGTGGCATACTCCGTTAAGCCTTAAAATAGCGATGCTTCATACATGCTGAAAATAGTCGATGCGGTATCTGCATATAATACACACGATACTTCACAAGTATCGACTTTCTAAATAACTTAGTTATTTAATCTAGCATTACATGCTACCTTCTGTGGGTCCCACGATCCACACACTTGAGACATCAATCATGTCACAAACTGGGGTATACATACTTGGGTATTGGTCTGGCGGTTTACAGCGTGCAACGCGCCATCACAAGAACGTGTCAGGAAGACATGGAAAGTTAGTGATGATGGGAGAAGTGGATAAGACTGATCGTGTGACACTAACACACAACTCCACTACTCCATCACTCCGCTTTTTCCACTTCCCATGAGAGACGTGAATAAGGCTCAAATGACTTGTATAAATAGGTTCTCCTCCCTATTTCCAAAACCAAACACCACACAAAAATCAAGTGTTAATACAAAACGTACTAAAACACCTAGAGCTTACTTGCATTATTCGTAAGCCTGCTCACATTTCTGTCACAAGTCATAAACATCCCACACCTTCACAATCTCAACACCTTCTTCGCTTCCCTCCCTAAGATCAACCCCATCTCCTTCACTTTGTGACCGAAACAAGTCTGGAACGGCCATTTCTTGGTTTAGTCCAGAATTGTATAGATTGATCTCTCGAATTAAAAGCACTCCAGTGCAGTGCATTTGTTTAGGGTTTAGATTCATTTCTAATCCACACACCCCAAATTACCAAAACCAGCATAAGTAGTTTTTACCCATAAATAATTTGCGACCACAGTGGGAGATTAATCTCTCGGTTGCAATATCAACTTCTTCAATACCCAATCCCATTGGCTGATTTCAAAATGGTTGGTCTTAGGACTCAACGAACAATATCAAATTTCGGTCGAAGTTCCTCCAACGAAGATACCCCTCCACCCAATGGTGTGTCTAATGGTGTAACCGCAAGAATGCCAACATTGATCGAGTTAGCGCGGGTGAAGGAGATTCACACGAAGAACATGGACCTGATAAAAAAAAACGATAAACGACATACTTGATCTCCTCGTCAAGATGACATCAAATATGAGCGGTTCCCCTGTCACATAGATTTCTACAATGGGGACTGATCCTCACAACGATCCTCCTACAGTTTCACCATGAACCAAAGGCTGGTGGACCAGGAAGCTGCTTCTCTAGTGGAAAGTTTGTGCGAACTTTTACACCTCTCGAAGAATCAGCGGGCGGAGATGTTCGCTGCAATCAACCAGATAGCCTTGGACGTACAACTAACTCCTTTGCGACCAAAAACCACCAAAGTACCGTATATGTATGTGAATAACGTTACATTTACAGAAGAAGACATGATGGTGGAGGAAGGTCAAAACCGGGCCCTGCACGTTACTGCGCGCATCAAGGATTCAGAGTTCAAGAGGGCCCTCGTCGACACAGGAGCGTCTTCGAATGTGATTACCCTCAAGATACTCAGGACGGCCAAGGTTCGCCTGAACAAGAACGTGCGGCAGCCTACCACGATGACAGACTTTAAGAGAAACCAAACCAACACGTGCGGGTATGTCAATCTGAATCTATTTGTAGGACTCGTCCAGTCTAAAGTGAAATTCAAAGTCATAGAAAGGGAGCCGGACTACCACATGATATTGGGGAGACCGTGTCTTCATGACAATAGAATTGTTCCTTCAACGTATCACCAGTGCTTGAAGACTATGCTGAATGAGGAAGTCGTTCGTATCCCTGCATCATTCTCTCCTTACGCACCGATCTGTGGCGTAGAGTTATTTGAGCCCACTCCACACGTGGCATCAATCCGTGAGGAGGACCGACTTGCATCATTGAATACTAAGCCCCACGATATGTCAGAACATCCTTTTTCGTCTGGTAAAGCTACAACTCATGTTCACGCTAAAAGAGAGCGGAATTTTGTGGCAAGCCGTGACCAGAAGGGAAAGACCTTATACCAACATTAGGGTAGAAGAAGTTTTACCATACAAACATGAGCCTTCTTTGAAAAATGTACGAGGTGAGAAAAAATAGCAAATGTTCGATTTATCCATTTAGAACAGAAAGGTTACATTCAGGTTACACTTACCATAACCTCGGATCATTGGACAGTTCAAATAGCCGCTCCTTGATGAGCTCATCAGTTGCAGCCTTCTTTTATATTAAGATGGACACAAGAGTATTCAAGTTCCTGAAAGCACATGAACGTTGAAAATATTAAATTAAATAAAATACAGAAAAATTACAACTTTGTGATTTATTGTACCAGTAACAATCGATTACGTTATCTTATAACTCCATGTCTTCAAATATTTTTAGTGCTTCTCCTATCATACCACACCGGACTAAAAGCTCGCCATATTCTCTGTTGGACAAAAAAGATTAAACATTTGGTTAGAGAATCTCAAGATATGGATCGTTACTTACTCATACACCATCCAGGTAAGATGCCAATCATGGGAATAAAGACATACCTCCAAAACTCATTCACACTACACCAAAATAGCTACTCAATTCGTTCGAAGTACATCAAAATATCCACTCAACTAATTGGCACTAAAGTTAACCTACATTCTCCCTTGTAGACCATAAGCTAACTGATCACTTCACCAACATAGGAATGGGAACTAAAAGTACAAATGCAATATTTAAGAAACTTTATCCAAATAATACAAATCAAAACCATAAGAATATGAATCAAATGAATATCTTTCATCCCAATTTACAAAAAACCAACTAGTCAATTCCCAATATCAATTAAATCAACAATTACTAAAAGTACACCTGAGAGCCTATTATCCAATTCTAAAGCCCTTACTAATTCATCCCATGTCCAATTCGTGTTCTAGAAACAATTTCAAAAATCTCATGTCTAACTAGTTGTCTACCGACTCAATCCTGGCTCCTTCCCGTTTCCATTCCTTGCACTCATGTCTTTGCTACCATTAAATTATAAAAATGATGAACTTAAAAAAAGAAATCAAATAATCAAAAAGTAAAAATAATCGCCAATGCAAAAGTAGAGATGAAGAAAACGAAGATTTACCATAATCTCCTGCTCTGGTTTTAGTTTGAAGAGAAACTTAGGATTCTCTGGTTTTTGTCCATCAATCGCCATGCTCTGGTTTTAGTTTGAAGAGAAACTTAGGATTCTCTGGTTTTTGTCCATCAATCGCCATCGCCAGAGCATGTGATGGATCAACAATTAAGTTTTTAAAAGATTTTTAGGACTGGACTAGCCAGTAACCGGGTCAGGAAAAACTGGAGTAGCCAATAATTCCTACCTAAATTTAAGTTTTTTTTTTTTTTTTTTAATATCGGATGGGTGCATTAATCGTTTTTCCTATTTTCGTATTTGAAAGGAAGCTCTTGTCTTTGGTTTTATTTTTATTTTACTTTTAACAGAAAACTTAATTGCTTAGATAATATTGTCCTTCGCCAGAAAACTACAAATCTCAGCATGGAAATTGTCATAATACTCGACTAAAGTAGAAGTTCTATCTGACTTGGAAATAGGGTCTTGACATAAGAAAAACTACAAGACTTAGAAATAGGGTCTTGACATAAGAAAAACTACAAAAGCAAAAACTAGAACTCAAGTACTTTATTTCCTTCAAAAGATTTATATTCTCCCATTGAATGAGGTGAGCATTGGCTGTACGACTTTAGCATCTGCTGTGAATTCTGGATAGTTGTTGTTCCTCAGCCATGTTAGTGCACTCCCCTGCTTCAGGATTTAAGACTCCATGTGAGTAGCTTCCTCTAATTCCTTCACAGACTCCTGCATGATTACGAATAATTAGACCAGTACCAAGTTCATACGCTAAGAGATTAAAAGAAGCATCTACGTTGATCTTAACTATGCCATGAGGAGGAGGGAACCAATGAGAGACTGTTGTAAGACTTGTTGATCTGTGTGAGTTAACCCCACTGTCAGGAACAGCATTACTGCAACCAGCAAACTTTTCATCTCTGATATCCATTTCAGACATAGCCTCAGTACAACCAACTACACCGATTTTATCAAGCCCAGCAGCAACTCTAGATTCAACATTGGATTCCCCACCGGAAATTTCAGTCTCATGTTGGCCACCTTCATCATGTATCTCTAGGGCAGTAGGGAAATAAGAGTCTGTCATCGCTACCAGCATTGTACACTGAAATAGAACTCAGATAACAAAATCCCAGCTTATTCTTGGTCATTTACTAATCAACATTCCGAAATATAATTAACATTTTAGATCAGCTTTAGAGTTCTAATAGCCACTTGGAAGGATTAAAACTAAAGAACATTACCTGGAAACCGCACAACTTCTGCTCCAATAGATCCAGAATTTCATCATATAAGTCCGAGCCAGAATGGAAAGCATCATAGACATCCTGTGCAGAAAAACCCATCTTCTCCTCCACCATCTGAATAGTATGTAAAACTCATGGCATAAGATTATCTACTAAATAGAGGTTCCCAGAAAAGAGAGTAATGGAAGGTTCAAGTTAAGTTCACCTTTTGGGGGATGTAAACCGAGGCCCAGCAGCTCGCATCCTCAACATCGAGGAGACACTGGAGCGTTGTACTATTATCAAACTTAAGTTCTCCTATTGCATTCACGACACACTAGAATTCCACAGATTGAAATCGTGTTGCAGGTCAAAAAAGAAAAAGTATATATATATATATATATCGAAGAACTAAATTCAAAATTTCACTGCAACTTGCTGAAAACAAGTGGATGAGTGAGATACCTTGAATTTATACTTGGTGGGTGTCTTATTCCTGTTAAACCAATCTGAACACAAACTATCCAAGTTTTCCAAAAGAACCACTTCATCTTTATTTGATCCGTGTGAGTTAACCTCACTGTCAGGAACAGCATTGTGGGATGGACATTTGGGTGCCCCATTGAAAGTTTCAGTCTTCTGTTGGCTACCAGGCACCTTATGCAGTGGTCCCAAAACCGGCGTCACATCAGATGAAGTCTCTTCATCATTTATCTCAAGGGCAACCGGGAGAAAAGAGTCTCTCATCTCTACCAGCATTGTACCCTAAAACAGAACCCAGATAAAAAATATCCTGCTTATTCTTGGTCATTTACTAATCAACATTCCGAAATATAATTAACATTTTAGATCAGTTTTAAAGTAGAGTGCTGATGGCTACTTAGAAGGATTAAAACTAAAGAAGATTACCTGAAAACTGCACAACTTGTGCTTCAATGCATCCAGTATTTTACCATACAAGTTCGATTCAGAATGGAAAGCCTCATAGACCTGCTGTGCAGAATAACCTATTTTCTTCCCCACGATCTGAATAGATAAAACTCATGGCATAAGATTAGCCATTATATAGAGGTGCCCAGAAAAGAGAGAAATAGAAGGTTCAAGTTAAGCTCAACCTCGTGGGGGATGCAAACCATGACCCTCCCGCAGCTACTATCATCAACATCTACGAGACACCGATATGTTGTCCTATTCTCAAACTGAAGTTTTACTATTGCAATCACGGTACACTGGAACTCCACAGATTGAAATCTGTGTTGCAGGTCAGAATTTTTTTTTTATCAAATAACTAAATTCAAAATTCCACTGCAACTTGCAGTAAACAAGTGGATGAGTGAGATACCTCGATTTTATATCGGGTGGGTGCTTTATTCCTGTTACACCAATCTGAAAACAAACTATCAAAGTCTTTTAAACTAATCTCTTCATCTTCAGTTGATCCATGTGACTTATCCCCACTGCCAGGAACAGCATTGTAGATTATTCAGCTACAGACGGCTTTGAACTTATAGAGGTTAGAAATTATCAATTTCCCTATATATACCTTTTAACACTACGAGGCTGATTTGCTTCTTCTTCTTCTTTTACTGCTGATGTATTGTGTTTAGCTTTACGAAGTACATCAACGCCTTCAGGCACCAGCATTAGAATACCACACTCAACAGTTACATTACTAATGAGAACCTACATGCCAAAAAATATTCTAGGCTTGCTTAACCAAAAAAGTACCTCCCCAAAAAATCCCTACATGAGTATAAACAAATAGCAAAATAGAACAAACTTACCTTCATACGAGGAGATAAATCTTCGATAGCTTGGATAGGTCTGATCTCCCAACCAACTACATGTCGAACACCATCCGTCAGCATAACACTCCGCTGTGGATGAGGCCTTCTAGTAACTATATTATCAACCTGCCAGAAAAAATTGTTACTCATCACACAATCTCGTACATTATTAAACTAATAACGAAATTACTTCTAAGAGCAAGCAAGTATACCTGAAGAATAAATGGACCGGGAAGATCATTTTCACACAAAGTCGAAATATTATCAGGAAGCACACCGTCAGAAGACGATTTAATATCAGAATCTAAAAACTTCTGGTAGATGTGATCCCCTCGATCAGCAACACTGAGGTTACCAAAACCAGGAGTTGATATATTCAACTCGGAAATACATCTATTCAACCAATCTATTTTCAGTTTATTCAATCCATAATGTCTCCGAAGAAAACTATCTATCTCAGTACTTTCCGTTGAGGAGGAGGAGGAGGGAAGAGAGAGGGGAATCATCTCTGCAACTGAAGGAAAACATTGATCTTGATTTTGAGTTCGATTGATTCCTGGAGGATAGATTAAATCTAACATACTGGCAATATCGATTGGTTTGCGTTTGAAGAATTTAGGTTTCGCCGAACTAGGACGGTTAGGGTTTGATGTGGGAGGGGCTTGGCATATATATATTGATTAGGTATCACCCGTGCCTGTTAACCGGGCTCGAATGAAGCTTGTTTTTTTTTTTTTTTTTTTTTTTTTTTTTTTTTGCAGCTTAACTAGTTTTTAGGGCCTATATTATTATTTTTATTAGTGTGTAACCCGTGCTACGCACCGGGGCCAATAAAAATGTGTGGCGGGGCTTCGCCCCGCATTAATTAGTAAAAGATTTCTTGATTAGTAAATTATTTTTTACTTAATAGAAAAAATTGGTGTCGTTTGGTAATCAATATATTATAGGAATATTGATTATAAAAATAATTCTTCTCATTATAATTTTCTTTTAGACATATCCGTATGGCAAGTATTACCAAGTACTTCTCATTATAAATTGTTATCTTATTTCGCAACTAATTATGATTAATAAATTATGGTTTGTGGATTATTATGCAAAATTACAAATAATAATATGATTTATAATTCTCAAATGTCACAACTAAAGCAATTAAGCAATGCACAATCAACTGAAAAATAAAAAATCGTCAAAGAGAAGGATCCGCTCACACGGTAATTCTCACGCTATCTTGCAATTTCCGCACCAATTTTTTTATAGAATCCAAATGAGAACGCATTCAAGACTAACATTTCGATAATATGTTCCATTTACAAAGGTTTACATGAATGCCAAAAATATGCACAATCTGAAATATATAACATTGTCATCTATCAATTTCAAAATTAACCGTTGATGATTGTAAATTAAATCCGTAGATGGTGGAATTTAAAATCTCGAAATGTAATAAATTTTTGGTAGAAATATATTTTTATAAACTGAGCACAATGCGAGATCATTAACACCGCCATCCATCCGTTCGAGAATTAGCTGTTGAAAATAAACGTTTGAAATTTAGTTTCAAATACATTGTTGTTTGGGTTTTCTTAGAAAAACTGGTGCCAAAATAAGTAATCCCGAAATTATGAGGGAATGTAAGGATTTCAATATGGATGTGTTTAGTTGGTTTATGGTTCCAGTGAATATTGCGAGCACAAATAATCAGGCCGGTATCCTTGAAATCAAAATTGCATAAAAACTCAAACATAACCAACTATAATAGGGAAAAGTTATATATGGATACAAAATAAGCCAAATAATAGTATTCAAGTCCCACCCTAAAAACGGTTCAGAATCTGGAAGTCCGAAATCTTTTAAATAATGCGAAAAATCTTGTAATAATATTCAAGCCTTGAAGATCTAAAGCTGAGAACCTTCATTTGTATATGGAATGAACAAATGATTGAGTAGGCTTCATCTTTTTCAGTTCAAAGTTGTTTTAGTCCTTTAATATTTCCCGTATGAGATTCATTTGAAAAAGAGGACACGTGGTAGCTCAAAGCCTCAAGCCTGCCAATAAGACCTCAATTCAAATGCATTTCAATTGAAAAAACCGTTTCTTTTACTTCTTCAGCTAACCCAAACATGGAGAGCCTTCACAGTTCCTGTAAAAGTAAGCACCAAAGATGGCAAACCCATTAGAGTTTATAATTCACAGTAGCAGTATGCTTACATGACTAAAATTCTAGGATAATGTTTTACTGTGCACAAATGTAATTCCAATCAGCTAAATTTCAGTATACTAAAAATATATATATATATATATATAAAGTAAGAAGAAAGATAGAACACAACAAATGTCTTGCATTCCGCATTTGTTTCTCCGTAACTCGCCGTAGGTCAGAAAATAACATAGTGTGGCTTTGTTTATGTTATAGCTGAAGTATACATATAATTAATATCATAATAAGGATGGCGTCAAAATCATGCAAGTAAAATGTCAGACACGTACGTTAATACTGTTCACAACACTTTTAGTCTGATACTAATGTCATTTTGGAAGATAATCTAACATTATTTGTAATTCAAATTCAAGTGGCATGGTACCAATTTTATCAAGAAAAAAAGATCTTCCACGGTGAATTACTCAACAACGATATTATGTATAACCATTCCTGCACTAAAACTACATATGTGTGGTAAAAATTAAACATATCCGTGGAAAACTCAATAATCTGCGGCTTACCATTTAAAAGCACGAACAGAAGACGCAAACCTTGAGTTTCACATGCATCCCAACTTCAGAGGATAACTACATATATACTACTATATGTTGTCGAGCAAAAATATTAACCTTTTAGCACTTCGTTATATATCCATTATTTTCTTCGTTTAAGCTTTTTTGCAGGGATAATACTAAAGTTATAGAAATAACTTAAATGTGAGAAAAAAATGTATACGATGAAGAATTAAGTCAGGTAGGTTATATATATTAGATCAAACAACAACCATGGAATTTATGGATGTTGGATAACAACCATGACAAACATACCCAAGACAGGTTCGGTCATGGTAAAGCTCGATTACAATTGCATTGACAATATTTCAATTCGATTGATGAGTGTTGGCGTTTGTTGTTAGGTATTGATAAGTCAAATTGATTACTCATTTGTTTAGTACTCCCTATGTGCCACTATCAGTTGACCTATTTATTTTTAGATTTTGTCCCATAATAGATGGCCTATATCACTAAATAAGGAGATATTTTTAAAATTACCCTTTTAATTGATTATTGTTAGTATAAGAGATATACATATACATGCAATTATAATAAAACTTGAGCAACATAACACTACAAATGAACGTGGTTGCATATACTTACACTATGTACCCTTATATAAGGAAATTAACCGGAACTGTATAGTTAATCCCAAGCATTCCAATTGTTTGATTTTGGTATTTTCCTAGGGTAAAAGATTTTAGAATGACAAAGCATCATCTTCCATACACATCGGCTGAAAATAACCTGCCTACAGAAAGAAAACAAAGTAATTTTTTTATAGTAATATATAATCTCATGTAAAATATGTCAGCTTTCCAAGAGTTTTGTTGGATATCTTTTTCTCCTTATTTGTATTTGTGGTACAGTAAGTGCCCCTTTATGGATTAAATTTCACAACTCATTTTATTTATTTTTATAATTATCCTACATTCCATACTTAAAAGATCACTTGTAATGAGTAAAAAGATATATCCACGTTAGTACAAAGATATATAATGTTGGTCATACATGTTGGTTTCTTCGGGTTGAGTAACAGTCAAAACTACAACAATTTTATAGTGCAGTTAAACACAACAAAAAAAAGAGCAAAGAAGTTTTAATAAACAGAAAGTTGGTGAATAAAGTATATTGAATTCTCTCAATGATATGAGAACCAAGCCTATCGTATTTGGAGGCTGATTATGTTGGAGTAGATTTACAGATGATAAAAGCCAACATAACCATTCAAAAAAGTGGTTGAATACAAAACCATATTTCAAGTAATTAACAAATATATTTAGGTGAATCCGAATAGAATATTCCTCTTTCGTTTTCTTAATACTGATAGACCCATCTATGTCCACATATCATTTGTAAGTAACAAAATTTATAGAAACCGATTAATATGTTAAACACGTGTCAACATCTGATTTGTACCCCATGCCGCCACCAAAAAACGCCCCATCAAAAATTTACCCCACAATAAAGGCTCCCACAATAAGGATAATAAAATAAGTATATCAACATAAATATGAAATAATGATTTCAAATGTTAAAACAGCTTAAGATGGAATATACATAACACTGGTAAAGAATGAGGAAAAGATAACTCATTCCTTTGGATATGGCTTGTTTCTATCTTCCTCCAAAGATATATACCTTGAGTAAATACAACCCATATATGCGCCATATCAACCTTTTGTTGTATCTTGAATGATGGAAACAGAGATAATTTCTGATCAGATAAAAAATATTCATGCCACCAGGAATCCTAAGGACTCCTTGAAATCGATGTATAGCTGAATCAATAAAAAAAATCAATAATGCGAAATACGAAGATAACCAACTGAATACATCTTGAGTTTATGCTTCCCTGAGAAACATAAAGGAGTAATAAATATTAAATTTGTTGAATGAGTAATGAAGTAAGGATGATGATAACAACATCATATGTCCGTACAACTGAAACTTGGAAAGAGACAACTCAAACTCCAACTTACTTGGACAACATGACTTACTTTAATTTCTTGCTCATAATGCATATCATGGACTTTGGAATATTATTGTACATCATCTTTGGCTGTTGATTGCCTTTTAACAGCGTATTTCCTTCTACCATGATCACCCAAATATTGTAACTATCACTTTGTGGCAATATTCAGAAATCTAGATGCAACACACCTTTTAGAGAATTATAGCCCTAATACTACCTTTTAATTTTCATAAACTTACAACGTCGAATGCCAACCACATTGAAATTATAGGCACTCTCAAACCAAGTACTCCTCACTTGCATACTCACTATCAATAGCAGTAAATCAAGTTCATAATATATAACACTCACACTAAATATCAATCATAGCTATGTTAATTTTACAAAAAATCATAACATATGACACTCACACTAAATATCTAAGAATATCATCATATGATCAGAATCATAAATATGTTAATTTTACATAAAATCAAAAGGAAATATCAAGCAATTTATAACTCTAATTAGTTGAATACGTGGTGGCCTGAAATTTGTGTATACATACTCTTTCTGCAAACCATGGCAGTGTAATTGCATCCGGAAAATAAATTGTCTTAAAGATTCAAGTGGAAGAGTGGTGAAATCCTAACTGAATTGGGTTAGTATGTATTTGTCTAACCATAAAGGCCTTAAAGGAAACAATTTAGACAAAATCACACTAACTAAATGCAGTTTTGTTATGTGGAGGCTGTTGTATGAGCGAGGATATGATGAAAGACCAGCAGAAGTATATATACTTGAATTCAAAGATGACGTTCCCTACTCAAGCAAGACCAAGACCAACATAAGTATACGAAGTTAAGGTGAAACCATAAAAATATTTAAATAGTACGTAGCACACACAAATCCTATATCCAGCGACACTGGAAAGACCGACTGGCATTTGGCAGGTCAATGTACACACTGATCCAAGGAAAACCAAAGGGAGAAAAGTCATCAAATGGATGAAAATATTATTAAGGTATATATACAAATTATATACACACTGAAACCACATATATCCCACCTGAAATATTGTGCACAAAAATATAAGACATAATCTGTCAAATTACCTTTCTAAAATCTCGACATATCTTTCTTTCTTGGTTGTGTACCTATGCCTTTTTTCCTGCTCATTCAACCAGAGGGATTATTAGGTAGAAATTTAGTGTGATATTAGTCATGAGGCTCTCATTTTATATGAAACCACTGTTATTAGTTTTAACTTTGAAAAGGCACCGCTACAATCAAATGCTCCACACACTTAAGGCCAGAACTTCATTCCAAAATAAAACAAACGTGTAAAAACACATTGAAATTTACATTTACCTTTATGTTTCCATCCTTTATACCAAACTACTAAAGACAAAAAAAAATGAGAACTTACCATGGATGATGTTATAAATTCAATCAGCAACATCAAAAAAAAGAAAAGCAACCAAAAAATATCCATGCTAGAATGTTGATATGTGCTATGGACTTATGACCTCATAACCTTGATTATATAAGTTGGTATGGACTTATTTGATTAAGAATGGAATGAATTTATAGGAAAAATAAATTCCTGGCATATAAACATATGTTGGCCACACCGCCAAACCCTTTTTTCTTTAAAACTACGAAATGAGACTAAGAAACCATACCTGAAACTCTATGAAACTCTATGAATGAAAAAATCAATATTCATCTTCTTCAAGATCAGTAACCTTCAACATATTTTGAAATTTACCATTCAACTATATCCACATTTTTTTGGTTCCTGATATAAGTGTGCATGTCCTCACAACATCCAGAGTTCTGGCACCTACCTTGTTTTATATTACAGCTTCTCAGTCACTTAAAACATAGTCTTTATGTTTTCATAAGGATTCTTTTCCTTCTACAGGTCTACCTTACAAATAATAAGTTATAACACATGGGCATATACACTCTTTCACATTTGTGCCAGTAATTTCCACCACAATAGGTACGTTCATTGTTATTTTCATGGAAGTTCCCCTGTGACCCACATCACTAATCCACAAATACTTAATGAAAAAAAAATAAAACATAGAAATTATCTTCCCTCTTATCGAGTAAGTGTATTGTACCTCTCATTATCGATATAAAATTCCAGCATCAAAACATCACTATCACCAACTGATGTTACAATGTTTGAGTTAGACTTTAGCTTTCCAATAACATCTACAAAAATACATCCATTTAAATTATTTAAAGAAACTATGTAAAATGTAAGAACAACTAACTGATACACCAACCACTTACTTGTATAATATCATTTTTTCTGCTAGCAACATTCTCAAGAGATAGGAATTCGAAGATATCTTAGGGAAATGACATTGGAGCAACGTTAAGCTTTTCTATTTTTGAAAACCTATTTAGCCACATCACATATTCATAGGAAAATATTATATATCCAGTAGTTGGTTTGGCAACACTAAATGTCCGAATAGAATACACATGTCCTTCCTCGATTTTTCCCTGGATCAACTTCACATGATCCTTTCCCATTTAAGCATGTATCTGAGTCCCATGCAATTGATATATGTGAAAAAACAGTTAGTCGAATGGAATCAACAACCTAAATACTCCATTACCATATGGCTAGAATAACGATATAGCACAAATAATGGAAAATAACCAAAACTAAAAAACGATGTTGAAGAAAATAAAAAATAGTCTTGAAATTAAAAGATTAAAACAAAAATTGATAGCTGCAGTCACAAAAGCATACTAACATCTCAGCTTAATAGGATGCAATCCCTGGCATTTAACTACTTTAAACAATGTAACAACCCAACATAATACATGACTCATTAAATTGAAGAAAAAATAATCGTTTTCATTCACAATGCCAAAGTTTACAGGGTAGGATGTTCCAAACTACCCTATATGTTGCATTTGTAATTCACTTTTCTACTCTTAATATAACGAGGAATCCAAATCTGTAAACCATGAAAAGAAAGTTGTATATTGGACTGATAGTACCCAGAAAACAAAGAGCAATTATGGATCATCCAAACAAAGAGTAGTACCTAATTTTAGGTGCATTTATAACCTTGCCGAAAATATATCAACCATTCTTAGTCTGAATATAAATATAGTAGTGTAATTATATTCTTTCTGAAAACATACCAAACCAGTTCAATAGAGAACCTAATACACATTATACCCCCAGATTACCCTTGTAGCAGCTTAATTATCATCAGATTAGTTGTTGCTTGGCAGGAACAGTTAAAAGATGTAATAATAATAAGAGAAAGAAAAAGATATTTAAAAAAAACTTTTATTGTTGCTTGGAAGGACAATAAAAAAATCCATAGAAGTACAATACATTATTGGCAGCGCATGAAATATTACCCATCAACATGTAGTGGTCTCGCTCCGCACGTCGCTTTGCATTTTTACGAAATTTAAATGGACATTTGTAGATGCTAAAAGCATTTGCAAGTGATTGTTTCATTAAATCCTTTAAATAGTGGTTGTGAGAGGACTTGGAAGCAAGCAATTCATAGAAAAAATAGAAAAAAAAATAAGCAAGCAATTCATAGAAAAAAATGGAAAATGTTTATAGCGATAAATGCACTACACAGGATCGGGAACATGAACAATTTATTAGCATATCAGCATATTGTAAAATCCCTCCGGTCCCAAGGGAAATTTAGATGTTGAAAATGCATTTGATCCTGAGGGAAATTAAGATGTTAATTAGTATGGCAAATCAAGCATGTGCAACCGTAAGTTAATAACATAAAAATACTAAAATGTCTAAATTAGATATATGCAGTGCAACCAAGAAGAAACAAAGATTTTCATTGAGGGAGAAGACTACCCGGTATACACTACTCCACTAAGTTTGCAACTTTACATGGATTTTATGTATTTATTGCGTCTCCATGATAAGCAAATAGAAGTGGAAACAACATACTAAGAAATTGTCATGTTAACATATCCACTTGATCCTCTCTTTTTTTTTGGTCTAAGAAAGATGGAAATTACAACGCAACCAATTTTACAATACGTAGTTCATGTAACGTCGTGCAAGAAACAATTTCACATGTATGGATGGATTTACGCGAGAGTTGGTTCCATCAGACCGAATTCATGGAAACAGAATTCAAAGAAGCAAGATAACGTTTACTTAAATGCTGAAATCATTGAAGGATTATTTGAACGTTAATGAATATAAGGATATTTAGGAAACATACCAGTAGCTTATATATGTTTGCTTGATTAAATTTCTTCGAGGCAAACAATCATATTTAGAGGCTGAAATAAATATTGGGATGGCACCTTTTAAATGCAGAAACAACAAATCCAAGATGGTTAGGTTAGAAATCACCTAAGCACAGTCAAATTCAATGTTTCCTTCACTAAGTTTTAGGGGTTCCGCATCATGTGAATCAACAATTTCTGCCCTTTGTCATGGAAACAAAAACCAAACTATAATCACTTCAAGCATACTTAGCTAACCTCAAATTTAACCACTAATTAGTAAGCCAAATCAGTTACTTTATTTTTGAGCAGGAATACGAATGAATATAAAGTGCACTGTACGAATTTATAGATTAGAGAACTCCAGTTAGACTTCTAAAATTATAGCAAAAAGAGGATTATGTAGAAGAAGAGGATTGTGTCAATTCACAACCACAATATCAAAACAAAATAAAAATCAATTAGAAATAACAACAAAAAAATCAGTAAAACTAAAGCATTAGAAAAAAGCATGTAAAAGAAAAGAATCATAAGAATTAACGCGAAACCCTAAACCCTAACCAAGATGAGAATTACCTTGATCTTAAAAAATCGCCCCTCCGGGATACATCAAAAGATCAAAACAAAAGAATGTCATTAAAAAATAACAATGTCTTCATATATAACAAAGGTCTTCATATATACGGTAATTAAAGAACCTATATTAAGTACAAATATAGGAATTCTAAAATTTGCTAATTACTTGCAATTAAAAAATAGTTTTATGGATCCAATTACGGTATGAAATTTCTATCCAAAATTAAAAGAATTATTAATTGGAGACTGCTGTCTTTTGGAGGAAGACTAATTTTATTTACATTAAACAGAAATACTTTCAAATTTGGCGTAAGATATTATCAGCAACTCGGAGATTTGTTTCAAGAAGCCTAATTTTATTTACAAAATACAGATATACTTCCAAATTTAGCATAAGATATTTTTAGCAACTCGAAGATTTGTTTCGAGAATCCAAACTATATATTCCAAGTTTAATACAAATTTTGATTCAGATTCAGATATATATAGATGGAAAAAAAAAGAGTTGTTATCGCTTAATCTGGAGCATTAAATCGAATCAATTCTATTAATAATTAACGGCCACGAAATGTAGGGGGTATAACTTGTTTTTCGACCAATCAGGAGTGAGGGTTTTGTTCATCGGCCAATGGGAAGGAAGGTTACCCCAACTCTCGACGTGGTGTGAGAGATGGCGTGGGGTTTTTAGGTTGTTGATTTATTTATTTTTGCAGAAAAATGTATGTTTTGATAATGGTTTCACCTATTCGCAACTCATAATTTTTCTATTCGTCACTCACATAAATTGATGCCCACATTAATCTTATTTGCCACTTATATGTTTTTTCATACATCCTAGATATTACTTATTTGACTTTTTGTTTATACCCAAGTATGGACCCACCCAATAGCTAAACCTTGCGCAAAAATGTAAGGCAAAAATCAAACTATCACTGGCATCATTTTATGCACCGTTATTCTACTTCATCTTCCCCACCGTTCTTCTACTTCATCTCTCCCACCGATATCCCCATATTCACTAGTATTTTGATTAATTTTTTCTTTTAATTTTTTACTTTACATAAAATAGATGACCTAAAGAAAATAGGGTAGAAAACGTGCAAACAAAACAAAAAAGGTAAAACTTGACCTAATTATAGCGACTCTGAAATTGAATGGTGAAAACGAAGATATTGAACAAAGGTGATTTCGGAGATCCATGAGACCACCAATACCAGTTGAAAGAGATGTGACACGAATTCATAAGAGAACAAAAAACTATCAGCTAGATTTGTTATGTTAATTTAGATTTTAACATAATAGTAGGAGAGGGCTTCATCAACGGTCAGATACTATACATACGTGATTGGTCAATATCATGTTTGGTTATTGTTCAAGGATGTATTCAACTAATTCATATGTGGTTAAATTTAATATTGTGCAGTGTGCACTACCACATTCGTGTAAAGAAGAATATCGTTGTGTAGTGTTTTAAATTTGAATACTAGTTCTTTCAAATGGCACAAGATTTAAGTTAACGAATCATTTTCAAGTTTAATGAACTCTTGAGACATTTGTCTGCGGAAAAGTTGCATTGGGTTTTGTACTAGCATCAGTAGTATGAACTACTTGGTCTTGGTGTGAAGCAACCAATTTGGATTCTAGGACGCAAAATTCATTAACTACTTGGTCGAGATGTAGCGATCAAACTCTGACCAAGTATGATTTGAACTTCCTTAGTACATACGACTAAAATTCAAGTATTGCCTAAATGTAGTCGTTGAGTTCTGAACAACTATTATATTTGGAACAGTACATTTGTAATCATGACTACTAAACTTCGGAAATTTTGATGATGGAGTCGTTAAATTCTGAACGACTATGTTTGTTTATAACAATTGAAATCTGGCGACCAATATTTCAGAAACGTTTTCGATGGAGTTGTTAAATTATGAAAGAGGGAGTCTGTTCATAATCTAGGGTGAATACTTTTTAGTGAGTTTACAATGATAACAAGGGTTAATGAAGAAGAAAACAACTTAAAATGATAATAGTGATAGTCAAATCTAATTTGATTTCTATAGGTGGTAAAAAGGAAAAAATTGATTTGGAAAGTAAAATTACTTTAGATATTCTAATAAGGATGGAAAATAGGAAAAGTGAGGGTGGAAAATAGGTGGAACCTGATGTAGTAGAATATTAGGGGAAAAGGGAAGAGGCAGAGAAGAGAAGGATTTATATTGATTAGCCTATTACATAGGTAAAAATTGATCGAAATGTATATTCTAATTGTTCCCTTAAAAAAATTCAACAAGAACGGTAAATAAAATGGAATTAACTAAGGTTTTTATTTTTTTTATTTTTTTTGAAGCATGCATTTTATTGATAGGAGATTAGGTTACAATTTGTCGTGGATATGTGGTACCCACTGAATCAATAATGATAGGTGTAGAATACACCGTATTTACTATCTTAGAGTTTATGCTTTCTTTGCTATTTTTCTTGTAAATTATGTATTTTATGTGTGTTTTTGAGTTATTAGGTACTCTGAAGTCACACGGAGGAAAAGAAGAAGAAATCACCCAGTTTGAGCAAAAAGGGCAAATCTGTCATTTCATGGGCGGACACTATATGGATCCCAGTTAATGTTAAGGGGCAACTTTTTTGAAAGAGCACTATAGACATGCTAGCTGATTGTTAAGGGATGACCACCTGCTATAGGATATCACTGGGTGGCTGCATACAAGGTGGGTGCAAATAGCCGTCCCACCATTACTGAGGGATGAAATCAAGAACAAAGAAATTGAGAAATAATTGAGGAATTTAAGGATGCTGTTGTTACTGCTTAATACCATATCGAGATGAATATTCAAGGAACGGAAGACGCAATGGAAAGATTGGTATGTGTTGACGACTGATGAGAGTTCGAGTGGAATTGTGAAGGAGATAAAGAACGGGGAGAGTTGCGATGGTTCTGCTGATTAAATATGAGGGTTGATTAGGGTTCAATTTGATAATTGACAGAGAAGAAGGTGCAGTTTGTGTTGGGTTGATTCGAATTTGGGTATTGAAATTAAGAATGGATACGAGCAGCTGATGATGGTGTTGAATCTGAGATGATTGAAGAATGGGTACTGCAAGTTGCTGAGATTGATGCCGTGAAAATGATGGAATGAGATGCTGAACCGAGTTGTGTTGGTGGATTGTCTGGGGTTGCTGTTAAGAATGTAAGAAGAGATTAGGTCCTGGTGGTGTTGTGTGGGAGAGATAGAAGCAACAGAAGGTAATGTCGCAGAGAAATCAAAAGGATGAATTGGAGCTGATGTTGTTAATGTTGCAACTCAGTACAATAAGCAGAAGATGGGTATTGATGCTTTTGATATGTTGAAATTGGGATTGTGTTATTGCAGTCAGGATTCAATGGGTTATGAGAATGGTGAAGCTCTGTTGCAGTGAATGAATGAAATGCTTAGATGTATGCTAGGTTCTTAACAGGTGAAGAAAATAATGGCCTGAAACAACGGCCGGAATGTCCTGTAAACAAACGAAACTCGGCCAGTTTTCTACTCTGGCGAGTTGAATCGGTAGCCGACGATGATACGATTTCGATGAGTTGACTCAGCGATTCCGATGACCGATCCTTATCTCTGACTCAGCGAGTAAGTCGAATTAGCCAAATAAGATAGATGACTTGGGATAGATGACTCCTTTCTGACTTGACCAGTGACTAACAGTTTGACCCGTTTGATCGTTAACTTTGACGGTTTAATAACGGGATATACCCTTCCGGTGACAGAACTCAGGTGATTGGCGGTGACGGATTCCGGCCAACTTTCGGCCAGAAACCCAGTTTTCCGGCGAGCCAAAAAATACAGAATTTTGTGTGGATTTCTCTCATTTGTGTGAAGACTTAGACTTGAAATTGGATGAAGAATTGGGCTTGGACTTGGAAAGAGGAGATGGAAGATTTGAGAAGGCTTGGATTTGGAAATTGAATTGCTAAAGGAAAGGGATTCTATTCCTTGTAAGATTTGGAGAGCATTGAAGCCTATAAATAGAGAAGAACTTCTACACTTTTACATACCTTTTGCACACCTTTTTACACACACAACACTTGTGTTTTTGCATTGTTTTTCAAAATTCTTCTTTAAATTATTTGTGTGAACTTCAAAACTTCTCTTTATAATTATTATTGTGTTAATTTCAAAAGCATGAGTAGCTAATTTTCTTATTGATTGAGGATGAATTCCTAGTTCTTAACATATGATTTGAGTTTTGTATTCAATTCTATCTTGAAGTTTTTCATATGATTATCGTTTGTTTTTACTAATATTAATGTTTATGATTGATTGATAGGTTGTTTAGAGTGCACGCTAAATTGATTTGTTAATTTGATCTAAAGCTAGTGAAAGTTAGGGAATACGTAATAGTTTCTTGACTCTTTACACAAGTAGAAAACACAAGACCTTGCAGAGGGATTCCGTGGAGCAATTATGTGTGAAAACAACGCTAGAAAGTGGACCAAGCGAACCGAGTCTAACTACTATTACTATACTTAAATTCATAAATCTTAATGCGTTCGGGGAATTACATCTTGTAAGCGAACCTCAAGGTGGTTCTTTTGAATAGAATCTGATAACTAAGGGAACCTGTTACTCGATGAAATAAGGAATTTTGGGGTTAGCTAAGCGAACCTGCTATCCTACGGTTGGTGATAATTTATGACTAATAAAAAGTGGAAAAGAACATAACTTGAATCATTGTTTTGCAACGAAGAAGGATTCCTTGATCTAACTTCTCTTATTGATTTAAACTTTATCTTTTTATTTTCTTTATTTTCTTATTTTGCCTTTAAAATCTAAAACCAACCCCCCCCCCATTTTGCGACAATTTTACAACTAAAAATCTCTTGCTCCTCGTGGGAACGATCTTGACTACACTATATTACTTATTAATTAGGTAGTAAAATATTAATTAATTTGTTGTGGTTACGACACGTATCAAATTTTGGCGCCATTGCCAGGGAGCAAATTTTACTTTTTGCTTTATTCTTGCTTTGTTAGATTATATACCATATCTAACTTAGTTTCAAGAATCTTGTTTCAGGTACTATATCTTTGGTGAATGCTTAAAAAGGGAAGACCGAGTCCAATACGTCTTCGATCCGGCACTCAACTAAATGACTTCATTCGAGCGGTTAACACTCCGCTTCCTCGATCTACATCAAGTGAATTCGCAGATTCGGACATAGAAGAAGCAATGGGTGATCGTACACTCAAGGAACTAGCTTCTCACAAGCTCGATACACAACAATGGTGTATCCAAACTAACTCAACCTTCGAGATCAAGTCGGCGTTGATTAGAGAATTACCAAAGTTCCATGGCATGGTGAATGAGGACCCAAACAAACATCTTATGGACTTCAATACTATAGTCATGGCCATGCTTCCACCGGATACTAATGCGGATGGAGCGATGTTGAAAGCTTTTTCGTTTTCTTTGGCGAGCAATGCTAAGGAATGGTTATATTACTTGCCTTCCTGAAGTATCACAACATGGAATGGTATGAAGAAACTTTTCCACGAGCGATATTTTACCACATCCAAAGCTACTCAAATTCGTAAGGAGATTTGTAGAATGAAGCAACATGTGGGAGAGTCATTATATGAATGTTGGGATCGATACAAGAGATTGGTGGCAAGTTGTCTGCACCATCAATTTAGTGATGCCATGATAATCCAATACTTCTATGAAGGTCTCCAAACAAATGATAGATATCTTCTTGACGCCGCGGGTGGTGGTGCACTAGTGAACAAGACGGTGGCCGAAGCTAGAGAGTTGATTGAAAGTATGGCGGCAAACTCGCAACAATTCTATGCAAGAGGTGAACCAATGGTTAAGTTGGTGCATGAAGTTAGTGACTCATCTTCACAATCCGCTCAACGGTTAAACAACATAGAGAGGGTAGTGCAACGATTGGCCACGGTAATTATTCCGGATGATGAAACCGAACAAGTAAATGCTTTATATCCAAATCAAAGGCCAAGGTACGATCCATACTCTAATACTTACAATCCCGGTTGGAAGGATCATCTTAACTTTAGCTATGCAAACAAGCAAGCGGCGACTCCCAATCCCTATGAGCAATAAGGCGGTTTCCAACAATCACGCTTTCAACCTTAACAACAATTCTAACCTCAAGTGAAGGAACAAGGATCTTCTATTGATGATAAGCTTAATGTCATGATGCAAGGTATTACATCATTGTTTCAACAAAACCAACAAAAGACCGATTCGGCAATCAAGGCTTTGGAACAAAAGATGGGTTTGGCAATCAAGGACATACAAACTCAAATGGGACAATTGGCGACCGATGTGAACTTAATGAAAGCTCAAGCGTCCACAAAGATTCCTTCAAAACCATTTGTGAATCGATTTCCGGTGCAAATAGCCGTCCCACCATTACTGAGGGATGAAATCAAGAACAAAGAAATTGAGAAATAATTGAGGAATTTAAGGATGCTGCTGTTACTGCTTAATACCATATCGAGATGAATATTCAAGGAACGGAAGACGCAATGGAAAGATTGGTATGTGTTGACGACTGATGAGAGTTCGAGTGGAATTGTGAAGGAGATAAAGAACGGAGAGAGTTGCGATGGTTCTGCTGATTAAATATGAGGGTTGATTAGGGTTCAATTTGATAATTGACAGAGAAGAAGGTGCAGTTTGTGTTGGGTTGATTCGAATTTGGGTATTGAAATTAAGAATGGATACGAGCAGCTGATGATGGTGTTGAATCTGAGATGATTGAAGAATGGGTACTGCAAGTTGCTGAGATTGATGCCGTGAAAATGATAGAATGAGATGCTGAATCGAGTTGTGTTGGTGGATTGTCTGGGGTTTCTGTTAAGAATGTAAGAAGAGATTAGGTCCTGGTGGTTCTCTGTGGGAGATATAGAAGCAACAGAAGTTAATGTTGCAGAGAAATCAAAAGGATGAATTGGAGCCGATGTTGTTAATGTTGCAACTCAGTACAAGAAGCAGAAGATGGGTATTGATGCTTTTGATATGTTGAAATTGGGATTGTGTTATTGCGGTCAGGATTCAATGGGTTATGAGAATGGTGAATCTCTGTTGCAGTTAATGAATGGAATGCTTAGATGTATGCTAGGTTCTTAACAGGTGAAGAAAAGAATAGCCTGAAACAACGGCCGGAATATCCTGTAAACAAACGAAACTCGGCCAGTTTTCCACTCCGGCGAGTTGAATCGGTAGCCGACAATGATACGATTTCGATGAGTTGACTCAGCGATTCCGATGACCGATCCTTATCTCTGACTCAGCGAGTAAGACGACTCAGCCAAATAAGATAGCTGACTTGGGCTAGCTGACTCCTTTCTGACTTGACCAGTGACTAACAGTTTGACCCATTTGACCGTTAACTTTGACGGTTCAATAACGGGATATACCTGTTTGTGGGAGAAAACTACTTCTGCAGGTTTAGGTAATTTGGGTGTGTGTGGATGATAAGTGAGTTTTAACCTTCAACAAATATGCTGCACGGGATCACTTTTGATTCGAGAGATAATCTATACAATTCTGGCCTAAACCAAGAAATGGACGTTCCAGATTTTCTTCGGTCACAGGTGAAGGAAATGAGGTTGATCTTAGGGAGGGAAGCGAAGAAAGCGTTGAGAGTGTGAAGGTGAAGGCTATTTGATAAATTGTTAACAGAAGGTTGAGCAGGCTTGCAAATGTTGCAGGAAGGATCTGGGTGTTGAATACGATGGTATAAACACTTGGTTTTCTGTTGTCTGGACTTGTGTTGTTGGTGAAAATAGGGCGGAGAACCTATTTATACAAGTCATTTAGCCTAACCTTCGTATCTCGTGGGAAGTGGAGAAAGTGGAGTGATGGAGTAGTGGAGTAGTGTGTTGGTGTCACATGACCAGGCTTGCCCACTTCTCCCATCATCGCTAACCGTCCACGACTTCCTGACACGTTCTTGTGATGGCACGTTGTGCGCTGCACCCTGTAAACCTCCAGACCAATACCCCAGTATGTATCCCCCAATTTGTGACATGATTGATGTCTCGAGTGTTTTGGAAAACATGTAGTATGTTGTTGTAGCTTGGCAAGTCAGGCTCGGGAAGCTTGCTAGCTTGGTGACCTTCGACGGTCTAGATTTTGCATCTTGAGAGGAGGGGAAACCGTTGATCGTTGCACCAGAAACCCTAATTAGCGCTCCTTACTAGAATCGTTGTATAATTCTAGTACGGACTCTGATTTTGATGGTCCGCCCCTCCATTCCATACGGAAAAGAATTTCCTATCTCCCAAGGCGGGAATATTTAGGTTTTAAGCTCGTTCGGGAGGAGAAAACAGCCTGAAAGCGAAACCCAGGAAGGAAATTGATACTTGTGAAGTATCGTGTGTATACTATGCAGGTACTGCATTGAGTATATCCAGCATGGTTTGGAAGTTGTGCATGCAAAACCCTTCCTTTACCGACCACTTGGTGTGGTAGAGTGGTGAATGGTGATCACCATGACTCCGCACTGACTAATTAACTCCTGACCAGGGCCATATAACCGAGCTGGTGAAGTTGGACGGATGAGATTGATGGAGAGATAACCGTTGGATTAGGGTTTGGAAGGATTGCGAGCTTCCTTTTTCACCCTAACGGTTTTATGTCTTGGGAGGCGTGCAAGGGAGGACCGATTGGTCCTGCAGGCAGGCAGGACGCCAATCTACACGCCTATGTAGAGTTGAATCGCATTGGAGCGATCTGGGTCGCCCGTTCTAGCCTGTGATGACGGATGGCTGAGATTAGAAGTGTCCTTACATGCCACCTTTGGGCACGCAAATCGAGACGTACAACAACCACGGGCACCGGCCGATTGGTTTACCGTGGAGGTGGGCCCATGGTGGTTACGTAGGTGCCATCAGTTGGTGACGACACCTCCAAACCGTTCATGTACGGTGGTTCCAAGTTGCGTGGTTGCAACTGTCGGCAAACCCTAGTTTTAGGGTTTGCGGGCCTGCTTCCTTTGCGCCACCGTAACTCAACGTCTGTGACTCCCATAAAGAAGTCGTTTGTACCAGCAGGGAGGTGGGTTGGTGGCGAGCATGTGCATGCTTGGTTTGCGATCATAGGCGCGATCTAAGACATCCAAACATGCCTGCGATGACGGATGGCTTCGATTAAAATGGATCTCGCATGCTACTTTTGAGCACAAATTTCGAGACGACTGGATGCAATCTTCAATGTTCGATTGATTGGATGTGTAACAGAGCCCACGGTGAGCACGTTGGTACTACCGGCCGGTGGTTGGGATACAAAACCGTTCGTGTACGCCGGTTGCAAGTTTCTTGGTCGCAACTTGTTTAGTAAACACTAATTTTAGGGTTTGTGGGTCTGCCACTTTTCTCTAACGGTTTTGTGGTTTCTACGGCTCCCTTGGAGAAACCAATCAATCCAGGAGGAGGTAGGCTGGCGGTGAGCATGTGCATGCATTCTACTCGGTCCCGCGTGCGATCTAGGCCGTCCAACTATGCCTGCGAAGTTGGACGGTTGAGATCTATTTTTTAAGCTTGTCTTTGCAGAACAGTTTTTCATGTCTAACATGGCTAGTATTTTTTATACTCAACGGGGCTAATATAACCCGCCGTGAGAGACACTCAACGGGGCTAGTATAACCTGTCGTGAGGCTTTACTCAATCGGGCTAGTATAACACCTAGAGTTTCAGCCTGTACGTGTATTTCGCACATGTCTCCTTATTAATGCTTGGAGATTCGTGTTGGTCTGCTGAGAGCAACACTCAGTTGTCATGCTGCAAAAATAATAAGAGTGGAGAAGTACATGAAATACAAGGCTGGCCATGCATTAATCAATAATGCTGTAAATTCACAGGGTGTACGGGATTGTTGCTACATGCTCCAACCTGGATGAATTTCGTGTATTTAATTCACAGAATACTGAGATTGTTTCCACATGCTCCTTTCTAGGTGAATTAGTAAAGTGAAGAAGTACTCATTACTTCATTAACGGCTTTATCCTTACAGGATGTCAGTATATATTTATTTGGTTTTACAATTTTATACCTGAACTAAAATCCACCATCAACATTAAGTCCCCTGCCTAGCACACAACGGTTACACTATTACGAGGTAAGCATGAGATGGTGACAGTTTAAAGATAAAACTTATAAGACAAAGTTAGATGCTACCAGGAGAGACGGGTTATCCTGTCCTCGGAGGATGTCACGTTTAAGAGGCGTGCAGGCGAGCGTTCCCCTAGCATGATGTAGGTCTTGCTTGTTTCAGTCGAACTTGTTATGCCTGCTTCGATCGAGGGACTACTACACATGCTCAATCGTGGGGTTGTGCCTAATCGACGGACTGTTGCGCTTGCTTCGTTCATGGGTCTACTGCGCCTACGTGATCGAACGTGGAACCTGATATGGGCATTTTTGCTTCAAACATGGGAAGTTGTGCATGCTTCGATCGAACATGGGTCGATCGTGTGCACGTTTTCAAACTTTGTCCATGTCCTATGATTTCTTGATATGCATGTGGGCCAGCCTAATTCTCTTAACCATGGGACTCATCATGCGCCTGCTTGATCTGGGATTGTTGTTCCTGCTTGATAGGCATGTTCAACCTTGCATGCGCCTGTATGCTACCTGCATGCTATGCCTTCATGCTCAACCTTGACTGCGCCTACATGCTATGCTTGCATGCTCAACCTTGCGCATGCATGTTATGCCTGCATTCTCAACCTTTCCTGCGCCTGCACGCTCATCCTTTTCTGCATGCTACATGCTCAACCTTGCCTGCGCCTGCATGCTATGCCTGCATGCTCAACCTTGCCAGCGCCTACATGTTATGCCTGCATGCACAACTTTGACTGCGCCTGCATGCTTGATGTGCCTGCTTTGATGAACTTTGTGTGCTCAAATATAAATGCAGGTCCTGTAGAGAGCGTTGAAACAGCTTCTTAAGCGAGTGTACAGACGACTCCCCGTGAGAGCGTTGAAGCAGGATTCTGAAGTGAACGTGGAGGAGTCTCCTGGTGAGAGCGTTGAAGCAGGCTTCTGAAGCGAACATGGAGGAGGCTCCTGGTGAGAGCGTTGAAGCAGGCTTCTGAAGCGAACATGGAGGAGGCTTCTGGTGAGCGTTGAAGCAGGCTTCTGAAGAGAACATGCTGGAGGCTCCTGAAATGCGTTGAAGCAGGCTTCTGAAGCGAACATGCTGGAGGCTCCTGAATAGTGTTGAAGCAGGCTTCTGAAGCGAACATGGAGGAGGCTCCTGGTGAGCATTGAAGCAGGCTTCTGAAGCGAACATGCTGGTGGCTCCCGAAGAGCGTTGAAGTAGGCTTCTAAAGCGAACATGGAGGAGGCTCCTGGTGAGCATTGAAGCAGGATTCTAAAGTGAACATGCTGGAGTCTCTTGAAAAGTGTTGAGGTAGGCTTCTGAAGCGAACATGAAGGAGGCTCCTGGTGAGCGTTGAAGCAGGCTTCTGAAGCGAACATGCTGGAGGCTCCCGAAGAGCGTTGAAGCAGGCTTCTGAAGCGAACATGCTGGAGGCTCCTGAAGAGTGTTGAAGTAGGCTTCTGAAGCGAACATGGAGGAGGCTCCTGGTGAGCATTGAAGCAGGCTTCTGAAGAGAACATGTTGGAGACTCCCAAAGAGCGTTTAAGCAGGCTTCTGAATCGAACATGGAGGAGGCTCCTGGTGAGCATTGAAGCAGGATTCTGAAGCGAACATGCTGGAGGCTCCTGAAGAGCATTGAGGCAAGAGGCGACTCCTGAAGAGAGCGTTGAAGAGGCTCCTTATTCGATTCGGTTTTCCTTTTACATGCTTCTTGATTGACCATCTATTAGAGAAGTCTTTAACTGATGGTGAAGGAATATCATGCTGAGCCTCAGTCCCCAAGCGTGATATATGTGTCTCCATCTTACATTAGCAGCAACAGTGATTAGAAACTGGTAGGGAGAGGTGGTGGAAACTTGCACGAACTTGGCACTCTTCGGTAAAGATCGTCTCGTTTAGAAAGATAAGTTGGAAACAATTGATTTCTTGATGTTTTTTCATGAAATAGAGAAGGGGAAGACAGTCCCCTGCCCACGGGTATCCAGAGCTTTCGACTTGATAGGTATTGCCACGCTAGGTTCATGAGGATGTCTTCGAGATGGGCGGTGCTAAGCAGTCCCAGTCACACTCCTTTGGTAAAGCAACTACTTCTTCTACGGGAGACAAATTCTGAAAGCTATCTCACTGATGTAGTTACTATCGATCCAGATATGGAATATCCTGGACATTGTTTCACCATTGCGGCAGTTGTGCATATGGTGCTGTAGTTGGTGATGTTGGACGCGCAGGACGTTGTATCTCGGTGGATTTCCTCTTGCTGCTTTAACTAAACTACTTATGGAAGGCTGAAGATTGTATTTCCTGTTGGTGGGATGTATGCTTCCACGAACATCATGAGGCTCTTCATTACTGGCAGGCCTGGTGCTTTCCAGCAGGGTGGATGCTGTCATTGATGAGTGTTCAATAACTTCACGAATTCCAGAGGATGACCAAAAGTGCAGATTCTCCAACATAGCATGGTAGACATGCACCATTGTCTGATAGAGTGACTCGATTTTGTACGACATGACACGTGGAAATCATTATGCTCTTGAGGATTCTCCCTTGAGGTATCAACTCCAGTGGAAGATTGCCGCCATAGAGCGTTGATATGTTGTACCAGAATTCTTTTAACCTAATGGCAGTACAATATACTAAAAATTTCCGAGAGAAGTTCAAAAAGCTATCTTACTTGCGTCATGCTCGTACATCCTTATCTGGTTGTAGCCGCTGTAACTATCCATGAAGGAGAACACGCCGTGTCCACTGGTGGCGCCTACTAGCATGTCGATGTTAGGTAGAGGAGAGTCGTCCCTAGGGCAATATTTGTTTTAGTGTCTGCAACACCTGATCTCATGCCTGAATTGCCTCAGAGATTGTCTGAACAGCTTGGACCAGAGATTGTATGAATACCTACACAAGGTAGAGTTGATAGAGATAGGCCTAGGAGATTTCTCATCTTCGAGCTCATCAGTTGCGGGGTTGGTGTTGTCTTGCAGATGTTGTGGAGCATCTAGCACTTGTTCTTGTGGTTCATTGTTGTTGCAGCATTCTACTAGGAGGGGAGAACGTGCATCAGTCTCCCTCTTGGTGTGAACATGGTTCACTGCTTCACTATATGAAGAAGAACGCCTTATCAGCGAATATGCATTGGAAGGAATAACCCTTAATGATGCAATTCGGTCCTCCTCCCGGATTGACATCCACATAGGGAGTGGGATGCAATGAACTTTGTATGGTTCTTTCCGCGGAGCTTCTCTTGGTTCGAATAACTCCACTCCATACATCGATGCGTAATGAGACAGTGATGCATGAATACAAACAACTTCTTTATCCAGCATGGTATTCAGGCACTGATGATATGTTGAAGGGAAAACCCCGTATGTGTTGGTCTGGTTTCCTTCGAAGTCCGTCATTGTGGTAGGCTTCCATATTATCTTGCAGGGGAGAATCTTGGATGTCCTGAGAGCCTTGAGGGTAATCACATTCGAATACGCTCTTGTGTCAATGAGGGCCTTCCTGAACTCTGAGCCCTTGATGCATGCAGCAACATGTAGGGGCCGGTTGTCACCTTCCTCCGTCATCATGTCGTCCACTGTAAATGTAACATCATTTACATATGCTTCCGATGCGGTTAAGACTCCTTGATGTGAAGGAGTCAGGTGCACATTCAGATCTATTTGATTAATTGCAGCAAACATCTCCGCCTGCTGATTCATCGAGAGATGTAAGAGTTTACACAAGCTTTCCACTAGAGATGCCACTTCCTGCTCCATTGGTCTCTGGTTCGTAGTAAAGTTGTCAAAATGAGGATGATCGTTGTGAGGACCAGTCCCCAGTGTAGGAGTCTCCATGATAAGACCGCCCATATATGATGTTGCTTCTTTTATCAGGTCCATGTAGGCCCGCGTCATTGAAGTACCTTCTCTGGGTACGTTGAACGCGCTCCCTGTTGGCTCCAGGGGCTGTCGAGGCTATTCTGGCAATCGATCAGTTAATATATTAAGAAAAGTGAGTATCTCTTTCTGAGTTACATCCATATCCGTTTGAGTCTTAGCAAGGACTTCCTGCCTCTCCATCAAATCTGCGATAGTAATGGGAGATGGTCCTCCCTTTGATCCTCCAGTTCCTCGTCCTGATGAAGGGGTGGAAGTCGTTGCTCTGGTGACCGCTGAAGGCGTTACACTTGAGGAGATACTGGAATTTGCGGCTGCTCTGGTTCTTGTGATAGGAGGTGTCGCGCCCAATGGAATATCTCCTCCTGCTCCGCTGGTAGTAAAGGAATTAATTCCACGAGATACATTGATTGCACTGAAAGGCTGTACGGTAACACCACTAATTGGGATATCAACACCAGGAGTTTTGTCGGCGCTAGTCCCGTCAGGATTGGTTGCTGATCCAGATCTAAGATCCACCATTTTGAAATCAGAGAAATTGAATTGGTATTGAAGGAATTGTCTTCACAACCGAGAGATTAATCCTCCCACTGTGGTCGCCAATTATTTGTGGGAGAAAACTACTTCTACAGGTTTAGGTAATTTGGGTGTGTGTGGATGAGAAGTAAGGTTTAACCTTCAACAAATGTGCTGCACGGGAGCACTTTTGATTCGAGAGATAATCTATACAATTCTAGCCTAAACCAAGAAATGGTCGTTCCAGATTTGCTTCGGTCACAGGTGAAGGAAATGAGGTTGATCTTAGGGAGGGAAGCGAAGAAAGTGTTGAGAGTGTGAAGGTGAAGTCTATTTGATGACTTGTTAACAGAAGGTTGAGCAGGCTAGCAAAGGTTGCAGGTAGGCTCTGGGTGTTGAATACGATGGTATTAACACTTGGTTTTCTGTTGTCTGGACTTGTGTTGTTGGTGAAAATAGAGCGGAGAACCTATTTATACAAGTCCTTTAGCCTAACCTTCGTATCTCGTGGGAAGTGGAGTGATGGAGTAGTGGAGTAGTGTGTTGGTGTCACATGACCAGGCTTGCCCACTTCTCCCATCATCGCTAACCGTCCACGACTTCCTGACACGTTCTTGTGATGGCGCGTTGTGCGCTGCACGCTGTAAACCGCCAGACCAATACCCTAGTATATATCCCCCAATTTGTGACATGATTGATGTCTCGAGTGTTTTGGAAAACATGTAGCATGTTGTTGTATCTTGGCAAGTCAGGCTCGGGAAGCTTGCTAGCTTGATGACCTTCGACGGTCGAGATTTTGCATCTTGAGAGGAGGGGCAACCGTTGATCGTTGCACCAGAAACCCTAATTAGCGCTCCTTACTAGAATCGTTGTATAATTCTAGTACGGACTCTAATTTTGATGGTTCGCCCCTCCATTCCATACGGAAAAGAATTTGCTATCCCCCTTCTCGGGAATATTTAGGTTTTAAGCTCGTTCGGGAGGATAAAACAGCCTGAAAGCGAAACCCAGGAAGGAAATTGATACTTGTGAAGTATCGTGTGTATACTATGCAGGTACTGCATTGAGTATATCCAGCATGGTTTGGAAGTTGCGCATGCAAAACCCTTCCTTTACCAACCACTTGGTGTGGTAGAGTGGTGAATGGTGATCACCATGACTCCGCACTGACTAATTAACTCCTGACCAGGGCCATATAACCGAGCTGGTGAATTTGGACGGATGAGATTGATGGAGAGATAACCGTTGGATTAGGGTTTGGAAGGCTTGCGAGATTCCTTTTTCACCCTAACGGTTTTATGTCTTGGGAGGCGTGCAAGGGAGGACCGATTGGTCCTGCAGGCAGGCAGGACTCCAATCTACACGCCTATGTAGAGTTGAATCTCATTGGAGCGATCTGGGTCGCCCGTTCTATCCTGTGATGACGGATGGCTGAGATTAGAAATGGCCTTACATGCCACCTTTGGACACGCAAATCGAGCCGTACATCAACCATGGGCACCGTCCGATTGGTTCACCATGGAGGTGGGACCACGGTGGTCACATAGGTGCCATCAGTTGGTGACGACGCCTCCAAACCGTTCATGTACGGTGGTTCCAAGTTGCGTGGTCGCAATTGTCGGCAAACTGGTAGGCTCGGAAAGATACCTACTATTGTGTATACTGCAAGTGCACAGTGTCGACAAGCAACACAGGGCAAGCACAGGTCGAACCACAGAGACTTGGAGAGTGTAGAAGTTGATTCTAAATCCTGATTCAGAGAGTAACCAAAAGGGGTTTGATTTTGTCGATACGACGATATGATTTTCAAGTAACTGAAATAATAAAAGTAAAAGATGCAAATAACAAGATATGTAAACAATGATAATATGGATACTAGGGTATTCAAATCCACCAATAACCTATGATATGCATTCAACTTGTAATATTATTCTTGTCCTTATAGTAGATTCAAGTCTACCGTATAACTAAGGTGTTTCTCCAATGGATAATTTAATCACAACTAAAGTATTTCTCCAAAGCATTAATTGTCTAATTAAGCACAACTAATCTAAAGATCAATATTTGGTTAAGCATGAGTTGTAGCATAATCAACATAGAGATATTCTAACTACAATGGATACATGGCATACATTGTGAGAGCAAGATGTTGAAAAACTTGGATTAAATTATATCTTTAAACAATTCTAAACTTTCAAGAACAAGATACAAGATATGAATACATACCAATGAGATTAGGGCTTCATCTAAACCTAGTAAATGAAACTAGAACATGAAGAACATTACAACAAAACTTAAATTTGATAAACTAACATGAACAAGCTATTCTGGGATGGTTTTCAACACAACAACCCTCTCTATTTATACACAAAATTCCCTCAAGCACTTGGATCCGAATTTTGGCACTCATCCACTCAACAAAACATGTTTTCTTAATTGATGGAATATATTTGGTTGTGGGAAACAAATTGGGAGTGATTGAGTGAGAGAATGGGGTGAGGTGGATGTTTTGGAAAGAATCCAATGGGGGTGAGGTGGATGTTTTGGAAAGAATCAATGGGGTGAGGTGGATGTTTTGGAAAGAATCCAATGGGGGTGAGGTGGAAATGGATTTGGGTCTTGGGTTTGGATCATGGGTTTTGGATCATGGGTTGTTTAATCCCATGAATTTGTAAACAAGTTGCCACTGATGCGCGAGCGGGTTGCAACGCTTCCAACTTTCTTCTCTTTTGTCTTCTCAATTCTTCCAAGCTTTATTTAGTACTTAAAAACACAAAATTAATTAATACAAATATTTATTCTTGAAAATGGTAAAAATGCCGAATTTGGGATAATATATGACTTTGAAGCGCGAAAGATGAGTTAAGTGCCAATGAAAAGGTGTATGAATATGCAATATTTGGCACTCATCAAATACCCCCAAACCTGAATTTTACTTGTCCTCAAGTGAAACAGAAATCCAGAAATCCTAACTATACCACTTTCGCTGGTCTCTCGAATGCATTTAGCGTATGCACTAAGCCTTTAAACCCCTAGGTGTCCCTAGTGGACGAGTTGTAGTCTCGTGAGGGCCTACCAAAGAAGTACCCACAAACCCTTCTCCAATATCAGAGCATCCATAGAAATGTCTTTGTCTTCGGTCTTCAACTGTAGATGATGAACTTCGGAATTTCGTAGAACCTTGATAATTTGTAACCATTTTTTTTAAGACCCGCTACACAGCTGATCATCATATTTTTTTAGTGACCCGCTACATCATTTTTTTAACCGCCTGATCATCGAGATACCAAACACAAGACCCGCTACACAGTGGTCATCATACAAAAATTTGATTTTTGATTTATTTATTTTTTAATAAAAGACTAAAAAAATCTATATGCAAAACACTACAAAAAAAAATCCTACAAAAGACCCGCTACATAGCTGGTCATAGAAAAGAAGAAAAAAAATGCAAAAGACTACAAAGGAAAAAAAAACATACAAAAGACCCGCTCCACAATTTGGTCATCCTAAAAACAACAACAAATAAAATGCAAAAGACTAAAAAAAAAAAAATCCTACAAAAGACCCGCTACACAGCTGGTCATCAGAAATTTTTTGATTTTTGATTTTTTGATTTTTTTTTTTTAATAAAAGACTAATTTGATTTTTTTAATAAAAGACTAAAAACTCTATATGCAAAACACACCCCCAAACCTAAATCTAACATTGTCCTCAATGTTTCAAAAGATGATAAGAACACATATCAAGAGAACAAGGTAGAGAAGATTTAAAGGAAAGAGATTACCCGATGCAGAAAGGGTGGTGCTAACCATAATTGAATGAATGCTTTGAAAGCAAATAATATGAGCGCAAGACAAAAAGTTTGGTTAGCACACAAATATATCAACAAGATTTAAAATTTTACCTACTAGATTATACAATGATGACTCACCATGTACCAACAATCTAAAAAGTTGAGGATCAACCCAAAAGACGTAGTGCGGAAACATCAACACCTTACACAATTATAACAGACAGCAATGCAAGTGAGACTGCATATGTGAATGAGTTACCCCCAAACCTAGATTTTTCAATAGATATATTTTTGGGTACAAAATCTAACAATTTCGGTGCACCATGCACAAGATCTAGTTCAAAGTGGATTTTGTCGGGGATGGATGGAGAGACATGAGTGAACTCTAATTGTGGCTCATCAAAGGTATTATATTTAATCGCAAAATAGTCCAAGAGGACTTGAGAGAGGCACACAGTTCCAATCCTAGATTAGGTACTCTTAGAAAAGTAGGTTTAACAATAACTTTACAAACCAAATCTAGGTTGGGTGCAAGATTACCAGTTTGTGACATGGGCAGGGAGGTAGTCACATCATTATTAGGCACATCTATAACTCCTAAATCATTTGCCGATTGTCGATGACATGCTCACATTCATAGAACAATCCATCAAGACCCAAATAAGTATCATGCTCATCCAAAGTTTTATTCTCATGCATAGACAAATCCAAAGAGACATCACAATGTTGTGACCTAGGTAGAGAATCAGACACGTCAATTATATTTTGATGCATAAGATCATTAGTGTCGACGGGAGATTCAAAATTACCTATGTCGGACACAAGTACAACATCATGTTCATGCTCATAAAACAAATCAATAAGCCCCAGTTCACAATCATCCCCTAGAACTTCAGTTTCATGCATGGAAATATCACAAGAAACTTCACATTGTGACTTAGGCGGAGAGAATCGACACATTAAAGTTATTTCCATGCATAGTTTCATTGGTGTCTACGGAAGATTCAACATTTTCTAAGTCACAAACAATTTGTGTAGCATGCTCTCTTTCACAGGATAACCGCACAGGCTCAAGATTAGTAACCACATCACATGTATATGGAACATTAGAAGAAACATCATTCATTAAGGTCGAAATGGAGAAGCCTAATGTCTACGAACTCAAAGGTTCGACAATATTTTCGTAAAAACATATTCTTCTAACATAACATCATCATCATCACGAAATGCATTTCCTTATTTAAAATCGTAGTATTTCTAGTCCCTTCATTTAAAACAGGTTCATATGCAATATCGCCCACAAGTAAGACTAGGCATACTATTTTCACATTTTATTTCATTAGGACAAACAAATATTTCATCCCGGGAATTCCTCCTTTCCTACATTTTGTAAATGAATCAAATTCATTTTTAATAATGCATTAAGTTGTTCAATGGAATGAGAGTCTTCAACGATGTAGGAAATTCATAATTAATGCTATATGGTTTATCATGCAATACACTCCTAGCATTATTTTGTTCGATGAGTTCGATATTTTCCTCCACATATTGAGAAGTACAAAATTGTTGAACTTCCCACTTTGTGGAGGATGATACATGTGTGCGGGTCATTAGGGTCTATAAAATACGATTGCAACCTTCGAAAGGTTGATTATGGTCCCAATGACTATCGGCTTTGTAATCTGTTGGCATTTCATATTTTGGATTTTCATGATATTCTCTAGATTGCCTAAAATCATGCAAAATATAGCAATTCTCAGCGGGGATGGCCTAAGCCTCCACATAAGGTACAAGAATAGATTTCAGATTGCCTAGAAGAATTATATGCGACAGATTCATGCATTTGCATTTCTAAAGCTGCAGCCTCTAGCTTCTAACTGGTCCAAAAGTGATGATTGTGAGAGTTGGGCCTTTGTAAAGATGTTCATTTTCACCCTGTGGTGGATGATACATGTGTGAGTAGTTACTAGGGTTCATGTATTGATGCTCGGACTGTGAAAATTTCCATAATAATCCCTATAACTAGTGACATCATGGTCTGTTGGAGTTTCATAATGTGAAGCATGCCCGTAAGCAAGCTCTCGATGGATTTGTTTCCATCCCCACTGCAGACTGAATCCCGACATGATCTCTAACTAGCACTAGGCTTGTTGCGAGATTGGGATGTACACACCGAAAACAGACCAATATTTTTTTTTTTTTTATTATTTTTTTTTTTTTTTTTTTTTTTTTTTTTTTCAAGCCCGTTCTCTAATTACCTCGGGCATACATTAGAAAAACAAAATAAAAGAAGAAAAATCATAAACGAAGGAAGTTTTATGCAATCGCAAACAAGGCCGACTCTACCACGGAAAACCTACTGATTTCTAGCAAACAAAAAGCATGATGGTTCCACTTAGATTGTTTTCTAGACCGACTTCTAATCCTTCGAAATGGAATTCGTTTACAATCGAGCAAACTCCTCTGGAATCAATCCGAGTTTAAGTAAATTGAATAGAGGCAAGGAAGCTGCAGGAGCTTTGATACCCAAGGCCTCACCGCATTCCAAGGCGGCGCATCACGCATTCAATTTACTGAAACCGTCATGAACTTCGAAGTATGCTTAGAGAGTAACCAATATTTTTCGAACGACTCTCCTACTAAGCTCGTTACCTTATAGGTCTCGTTTTATTTCAAATTTTAATGCTTAGGTTCACGTTAGGTATTGTTTTCCTAAGGCGGGCAAGAAGAGAACGGTGATGAAATCCGAACCCTTATCTTGTATGGCCAGTCCTTGCCCTTTACTAGGAAAATAAAGCGGTAGTATTCAATTCCTCAACATATATGCAAACGAAGGAATACGGAACTCGCTAACAAGGGATTCGCGAGTGTTTCGACAAACTTACCTCCCGTTCCGGGACGGGGGATGAACCGTTGTTGTCGACTCGGGCCACGACTCCTATGTCATGAACGAACCCGAGGGGCCGAGGTGATATTGTAATCACCGTCCTTCTCTGCAAACAGTTGATATTTAATAATACCCTTCCGTAGGGTTTAAAAATAAAAAATAAAAATAGAATGTCCAAGTCCAAAGTCCAAAATAAAGTGCAAAAGAAAAAGAAAATTACAAGAGTAAAGGAATCCTAATACAAACTAAAAATAAATAAAATAAACTCTCTTTTTTTTTTTTTTTTTATTAAAATAAAAACTTCTTCCGCTTCCTTTCCTTCGCCTTTACAACAGCTACTCAGGCACCTGTTGAGCTCAAAAGAGGTAGTTAGGGTTTCGAAGTTTTAAAGCAAAAGAAAAAAAAAATCAAAAAAAAAAAAAAAAAAAAAAAAATAAGTGTAAAATTGACTGTGAATAGTTGCGTTGCTACAGCAACAGCAACAGTGACTATTGTTGCTACAGTAACAGATGAAGAACACGAAGAACGACACAGAGAATAACCGTCGTTGTTTAACAATGACACAATGAATAATCTGTTGTTGAAGTGCGACGATTTTAACGATCGTTGCTCAGGCGGGGCGTTTTTTTCTTCCTTTTTTGGTGTTCTGAATACGCTACGATAATGATGACTTTTGTACGGCGTTTATCTACGATAAAATGCTACGGTTCCGAAACAATTTATGAACAAAGTGACGGGAGATTAAACTTGAACTACACTTCTACCAAATCCCGACAACGCGCCAAAAACTTGGTAGGCTCGGAAAGATACCTACTATTGTGTATCTTGCAAGTGCACGGTGTCGACAAGCAACACAGGGCAAGCACGGGTCGAACCACGAGAGACTTGGAGAGTGTAGAAGTTGATTCTAAATCTGATTCGAGAGTAACCAAAAGGGGTTTGATTTTGTCGATACGACGATATGATTTTCAAGTGAATGAAATAATAAAAGTAAAAGATGCAAATAACAAGATATGTAAACAATGATAATATGGATACTAGGGTATTCAAATCCACCAATAACCTATGATATGCATTCAACTTGTAATATTATTCTTGTCCTTATAGTAGATTCAAGTCTACCGTATAACTAAGGTGTTTCTCCAATGGATAATTTAATCACAACTAAAGTATTTCTCCAAAGCATTAATTGTCTAATTAAGCACAACTAATCTAAAGATCAATATTTGGTTAAGCATGAGTTGTAGCATAATCAACATAGAGATATTCTAACTACAATGGATACATGGCATACATTGTGAGAGCAAGATGTTGAAAAACTTGGATTAAATTATATCTTTAAACAATTCTAAACTTTCAAGAACAAGATACAAGATATGAATACATACCAATGAGATTAGGGCTTCATCTAACCCTAGTAAATGAAACTAGAACATGAAGAACATTACAACAAAACTTAAATTTGATAAACTAACATGAACAAGCTATTCTTGGATGGTTTTTCAACACAACAACCCTCTCTATTTATACACAAAATTCCCTCAAGCACTTGGATCCGAATTTTGGCACTCATCCACTCAACAAAACATGTTTTCTTAATTGATGGAATATATTTGGTTGTGGGAAACAAATTGGGAGTGATTGAGTGAGAGAATGGGGTGAGGTGGATGTTTTTGAAAGAATCCAATGGGGTGTGAGGTGGATGTTTTGGAAAGAATCCAATGGGGTGAGGTGGATGTTTTGGAAAGAATCCAATGGGGGTGAGGTGGAAATGGATTTGGGTCTTGGGTTTTGGATCATGGGTTTTGGATCATGGGTTGTTTAATCCCATGAATTTGTAAACAAGTTGCCACCGATGCTTGCGAGCGGGTTGCAACGCTTCCAACTTTCTTCTCTTTTGTCTTCTCAATTCTTCCAAGCTTTATTTAGTACTTAAAAACACAAAATTAATTAATACAAATATTTATTCTTGAAAATGGTAAAAATGCCGAATTTGGGATAATATATGACTTTGAAGCGCGAAAGATGAGTTAAGTGCCAATGAAAAGGTGTATGAATATGCAATATTTGGCACTCATCACAAACCCTAGTTTTAGGGCATGCTTCCTTTGCACCACCGTAACTCAACGTCTGGGACTCCCATAAAGAAGCCGTTTGCATCAGCAGGGAGGTGGGTTGGTGGCGAGCATGTGCATGCTTGGTTTGCGATCATAGGCGCGATCTAAGCCATCCAAACACGCCTGCGATGACGGATGACTTAGATTAAAAGGGATCTCGCATGCTACTTTTGAGCACAAATTTTGAGACGGCTGGCTGCAATCTTCAATGTCCGATTGATTGGATGTGTAGCCGAGCCCACGGTGAGCACGTTGGTACTACCGGCCGGTGGTTGGGACACCAAACCGTTCGTGTACGCCGGTTGTAAGTTGCTTGGTCGCAACTTGTTTAGCAAACCCTAATTTTAGGGTTTGTGGGTCCGCCACTTCTCTCTAACGGTTTTGTGGTTTTTACGGGCCCCTTGGGGAAACCAATCAATCCAGGAGGAAGGTAGGCTGGCGGTGAGCATGTGCATGCATGCTACTCGGTCCCGCGTGCGATCTAGGCCGTCCAACTATGCCTGCGAAGTTGGACGGTTGAGATCTATTTTTTAAGCTTGTCTTTGCAGAACAGTTTTTCATGACTAACATGGCTAGTATTTTTTATACTCAACGGGGCTAATATAACCCGCCGTGAGAGACACTCAACGGGGCTAGTATAACCTGCCGTGAGGCTTTACTCAATCGGGCTAGTATAACACCGAGAGTTTCAGCCTGTACGTGTATTTCGCACATGTCTCCTTATTAATGCTTGGAGATTCGTGTTGGTCTGCTGAGAGCAACACTCAATCGTCATGCCGCACAAATAATGAGAGTGGAGAAGTACATGAAATACAAGGTTGGCCATGCATTAATCAATAATGCTGTAAATTCACAGGGTGTACGGGATTGTTGCTACATGCTCCAACCTGGATGAATTTCGTGTATTTAATTCACGAGAATCGAGATTGTTTCCACATGCTCCATTCTAGGTGAATTAGTAAAGTGAAGAAGTACTCATCACTTCATTAACGGCTTTATCCCTTACAGGATGTCAGCATATATTTATTTGGTTTTACAATTTTAGCCCTGAACTAAAATCCACCATCAACAATACCCTGCCGGCGACAGAACTCAGGTGATCAGGGGTGGCGGATTCCGGCCAGAAACCCAGTTTTCCGGCGAGCCAAAAATTCCAGAATTTTGTGTTGATTTCTCTCATGGGTGTGAAGACTTAGACTTGAAATTGGATGAAGAGTTGGGCTTGGACTTGGAAAGAGGAGATGGAAGATTTGATAAGGCTTGGATTTGGAAATTGAATTGCTAAAGGAAAGGGATTCTATTCCTTGGAAGATTTGGAGAGCATTGAAGCCTATAAATAGAGAAGAACTTCTACACTTTTACATACCTTTTGCACACCTTTTTACACACACAACACTTGTGTTTTTGCATTGTTTTTCAAAATTCTTCTTTAAATTATTTGTGTGAACTTCAAAACTTCTCTTTATAATTATTATTGTGTGAATTTCAAAAGCATGAGTAGCTAATTTTCTTATTGATTGAGGATGAATTCCTAGTTCTTAACATATGATTTGAGTTTTGTTTTCAATTCTATCTTGAAGTTTTTCATATGATTATCGTTTGTTTTTACTAATATTAATGTTTATGATTGATTGATAAGTTGTTTAGAGTGCACGCTAAATTTATTTGTTAATTTGATCTAAAGCTAGTGAAAGTTAAGGACTACGTAATAGTTTCTTGACTCTTTACACAAGTAGAAAACACAAGACCTTACGGAGGGATTCCATGGAGCAATTGTGTATGAAAACAACGCTAGAAAGTTGACCAAGCGAACCGAGTCTAACTACTAGTACTATACCTAAATTCATAAATCTTAATGTGTTCGGGGAATTACATCTTGTAAGCGAACCTCAAGGTGGTTCTTTTGAGTAGAATCTGATAACTAAGCGAACCTGTTACTCGGTGAAATAAGGAATTTTGGGGTTAGCTAAGCGAACCTACTATCCTATGGTTGGTGATAATCTATGATTAATAAAAAGTGGAAAAGAACAAAACTTGAATCATTGTTTTGCAACGAAGAAGGATTCCTTGGTCTAACTTCTCTTATTGATTTCAACTTTATCTTTTTATTTGCTTTATTTTCTTATTTTGCCTTTAAAATCTAAAACCAAACCCCCCCCTTTTGTGACAATTTTACAACTAAAAATCTCTTGCTCCTCGTGGGAACGATCTTGACTACACTATATTACTTGTTAATTAGGTAGTAAAATATTAATTAATTTGTTGTGGTTACAACACGCGTCAAATAAATAGAATTTAACTAATAAAATACGGGATTGCCTGGTCCCATATTTTGGTCGATAAGTTTTAATTATTTTTCTTAGACCATTGTACTAAAATTCCATAAAAATAATCTATAAAAAGAAGAATCCATAAGATGATGTTTTTTTTTCGTTTAAAATTGATTTAGGGTTAAAAAAATATATATTAATTATGTCAAATATGTTGCATAAATTTGATTAGATAGTTAACATTTTTTTTAAAAAAAATTTTGTTTTTGTTTTTGTTGATGTTGATTTAGGAATTTAATGATTACCTTATTACTATGTGTCACTAATCATTTGATTGCGGTACTTTGAGTGTGTTAACAGAAGAGATCCATGTAAGGACCTTCAAGCTAGTCAACACTATTAGACCGGTCAAGTGTCAATTTACCGATAATAACTCGATTAGTTTAACAGAAACCTTGATTAATAGAAATTAGTCTAACAATGATTTAGATGCGAATCTAGTACTACTAAATAAATATCGAAAAACATTCGCGAAATGGACTACTTGAACGTGTTTTTCAGACATCGAACGAAAAAGATATCTCTTATTTTATGTGAAGGGTATAATGGACGGTTCACATTAGAGTGTTATCAATGAAACCGAGTTTCTTCTCAAGGCACCCTGTGTGGATACCTCAAAAACCAAATCGATAAGAGCTAGCACTATGGAGGGGTTCATCCCCTCCCTAACCCTCACTATCCCTCAAAAAGCAAAAAAACGCATGTGCTATGGTCTCCCATATCGCTACTCATGTAGGGATATACACCTCCTTACCTACTAGGCTGAACATATCTGATCACTCGTGTATGGAAGGGAAATCACACAGGTACTGAGCACCCGCATTATTTTACGCTTTACGAGTACCGAGTACGCGTAAAGCCATTGATACGGTTACTCAGTACGCGTAGCGTTTTGTACGGGTACTGAGTTTCCGTTTCGTAAATAATATTTGTTTGACCTTTTTTTGTTAACACCTCTCCCACACCCGATCCTAACCATCCATCATTAATAACGGCTCTATGTTGTAGATCGTCGGATCCCAATGGCCATTTTTTCAAAATCCCCTATAAATATCACTCTAATTCTCTACTCAAACCACACCAAATCAATTTGTTCTTCCTACATTAATTGATTTCTTCAATAAAATCTTTCCAATTTTATTATTTTTTAAGTAATATTTTTAAATTTTGTTTTCCTCGTCAATGGCAGAGACTCAAAGCCAAAAGAAAACATGGAATGAGATTTACAGTTTTGGAAGATCATCACCTTATTACTCAGTACCTTGTTGTTGTGTATAACCGTTATGTAGATAAGGAAGATTTTTGGGTGGTGCTTTTTAATAAATTTGCCGAAGCTTTTGGTGGAAATTGATACGACTGTATGTTGATGGTGGAATTTAGTTCAGGGATAAAGTTATAAAACCAATTTTTATACATCCGTCCTGCAAAGGATAAGGCTATTTGATAAGTGATGAATACTTCTTCGCTTTATTAATTCACCTAGAATGGAGCATGTAGCAACAATCCCCAAGTATTCTGTAAATTTTAGCATTATTAATGCATGAATCGCCTCGTATTTCGTGTGATGTTCTCAGCAGAACTCTCATTGTTGGTATGGCATGATGACTGATTGTTACTCTCAGCAGAGTAACATGAATATCCAAGTATCAACAATGAGGCATGCACGAAATACCCGTACAGGCTACACCATTATCTAACAAAGAGAATCATCTCTCGGTGTGTTATACTAGCCCGATCGAGCATAATTGAATTTGGACTGTCCATACCGGTCTCAGAAATAATCACGACCACTCAAGTTGGCCGCACGATTTAACTAGCCTAGACGAACCCTAGAAGAAGCAGGCTATCACTGCGATGACCACCAGCGGGCCTATTTACGCCATGGCCGGTTAGGTACAAGTCATGCCCATCAAGTAGCCACCAAACACCAGCCTAGAGTTGGAAGTCAGTGCTGGTACAGAGAGACTTGGAAGAACTCTTACGAGCAAAGACTGCCTACGGCAGTCTCAAGCCTATCACGGCCGATCATCTTCGCCGCATAATTGGACGGCGCGGATCATCCCATCCATGGTCACACAAGCACCGTTGTGCACACTAGCGGGCCCCTTATTTACCTGCATAGCCTACCATCTCACGACCTAGCCAAGGAGGAGCAAACTTTCACCCATAATTTGGACGACATGATGCTTTAAGGGTGCTAAGGGTCTCAAATTGAGCAAACGTTCATCCTAGATCAAACCCATGACCGTCAGTCAGGTATCACCATGATCACCACGGTCCCAATGTGGGTCCATCATGGTCGGCCTCCACAAAGGTGGAGCATAGCCTACCAAATTGTTAGGGTGAAGTCGTGTACACACGACCGATCCAAAACCCTAATTAGGGTTTGCGGCATATTACATGTGTCGCTAATCGATCATGAGCGTCCGTTTTCGCCAGCTTGGATGAAGGGTCCAGGAATAAACTAAGCAGGTCCGGAGAGTATCAACATGATCAATATGGGCCCATATATCTCCATGTACAACCGACCAAAACAAACCATGGCTTGATGCCTCGATTCGCGTGCCCTAAAGGTGGCATGCCATGCCCCTTTAGGAATCCTTTGCGGCACAGGATTCATGTCGCAAAACAATCTCAACCACTCTTCTTTACCGGTAAATTTGAGTGGCCTATATCGTACCTTCGTGGGACAGTGAAGCATGGACATGGACACCAGCATGCCGTCTACACTCATGCCTGATTGGTTCTCTATGAAACGCTTCACATGCTTGGATTCGACCAAGATTAAAGAAGGTACTTGCGCACCTCCTAAACCCTAATCTGACGTTCGCAGATGTGGGTTGCAAGTCATCTCGTCCGTCCAACTTCACCGGCTTGGACGGACAGCCTAAGACAGGAGTCAGGCTACCAATGAGGAATCATCATAATTACCGTCCACTACTCTTCCCCATGGAGTGATCGACCAAGTCAGGGGTTGCTTGTATAGCCTCCAAACGATCACTTGAAGAAGGCTGGACGTGATGCTATTTTAAGACGCATAAATTCGTGACTTACTCCGTTAAGCCTTAAAATAGCGATGCTTCATACAAGCTGAAAATATTCGATGCAGTACCTGCATATAATACACACGATACTTCACAAGTATCGACTTCCTAAATAACTTAGTTATTTAATCTAGCATTACATGCTACCTTATGTGGGCCCCACGATCCACACACTCGAGACATCAATCATGTCACAAACTGGGGGATACATACTGGGGTATTGGTCTGGCGGTTTACAACATGCAACGCGCCATCACAAGAACGTGTCAGGAAGACATGGACGGTTAGTGATGATGGGAGAAGTGGGCAAGACTGATCGTGTGACACTAACACACAACTCCACTACTCCATCACTCCACTTTCTCCACTTCCCATGAGAGACGTGAATAAGGCTCAAATGACTTGTATAAATAGGTTCTCCTCCCTATTTCCAAAATAAAACACAACACAGAAATCAAGTGTTAATACAAAACGTATTAAAACACCTAGAGCTTGCTTTCATTATTCGTAAGCCTGCTCACCTTTCTGTTACAAGTCATAAACATCCTACACCTTCACAATCTCAACACCTTCTTCGCTTTCCTCCCCAAGATCAACCCCACCTGCTTCACTTTGTGACCGAAACAAGTATGGAACGACCATTTCTTGGTTTAGGCCAGAATTGTATAGATTGATCTCTCGGATCAAAATTACTCACGTGAAGTGCATTTTTTAGGGTTTAGATTCAATTCACATCCACACACCCCAAATTACCAAAACCAGCAGAAGTAGTTTTTACCCATAAACACCGTACTTAAAAGGGTTCGTAATCGGTTTAGCAAAATCAAGAGTGAAGTGGATATCTTTTCCGGTTGTGATGCACGAGCCATAGTAGATAATCCGGGCATTGAATCAATTAACCGTGTATGTTATTTAAATATGTTTATCATATTTTTTGTGTATGTTTTTTGTAAACTATATAATTTACGCGTATCTTATTTACGATTTGTTTACATTGATGTAGATCTTAATTGCGAAAAGCTTACATCTTGACATATACAGAAAAACTTTTGAACGAGATGTTGAGTATGAGATGCTTAAAGATGTTCCAAATTTACCATTCAGTGTAACTGAAGATATGGAAAAAGCCATCATCCCAAATGAATGCAAATTTCTCTAATATGTTTAGTTCTCCACCCTCTAGTTCCCAAAATCCACCTTCAAGCCAATTCATCGAGAATCCATTTGAAAATCCTTTTCAAAATAATATCCCTACCGGTATCCCTTATGCATCAGGATCTACCCCTAGTACGAGCCCAATGACTATACCTGGAACATTTTCTGGTGGATTTACAGGAGATAAATGTATTTCCATAGCAGGGAAAAAAGTACAAATTCAAAAAAAAATTGGTTGGAAAAAATAAACTCGGCACACCATCCTCGCAAGACTCTCAAATGAGCGACGCGGGCAGTAAACTTGTTGATTATCTAAAAGATTCCCGATTGATTGTCCCACCTCGTCAGCCACAACAAAACCAAATTATGGAAAGGTTGTTAGAGACAACTCAACAGCAAATTCAGGATGCTCAAATGAAAGAAGAAAGGGAAATAATGCAATTGGATCTCGAGAAGATGACTCCAAAGGCAAGAAAGTACTTTGAATATCAACGAATGCCATACCGTGCAGATGCGGATCACGAGCCAGAAGATAATCCATTCAATTTTTAATAGCTTAGCTTAATCGTTATTTCCTTTTAATTAAGGTCGTATTTAATTTCTGGTAATCCGTTCAATTTGTAATAGATTAGTTAAATATTTTTTTTACGTTAGGCCATATTTGATTTGTTGTAGTGTAGTTTAGTTTTTCTCGGTTACCATTATTTATGTATTTTTAATTATGATAATTTGAATCAAATTTTGTTATTCCAACGGATCTTTAGTAACGGATTTTTTGTTTGACCTTTATGTTGTTTACACCTCTCTCACACCTGATCCTAATCATCCATCTTTAATAACGGCTCTATTTTCTACACCGTCGGATCCCAATGACCATTTTTTCAAAATCCTCTATAAATACCACTATAATTCTCTACTGAAACCACACCAAATAAATTTCTTCTTCCTACATCAATTGATTTCTTTACCCAAATCTTTCCTATTTTTTTTTTATTTTTTTTTGAAGCATGAAATTTATTAGATTAGACTAAAATTACACGAGGGTATGTAATACCCACAGAGTCTGCTATTACAATAGAACTGACAGACTGCGGAATTGTATGTTCCCATACTGTTGTCGTGAGTCTCCCTGCGGAGCAATCATCCGCTTCTCGGTTTGCTAAACCATCTGCTGCTTGATTTGGTTCTCTGTAGACGTGGCTAACGATATATTGCTGGATTTGGGTGAGCCTTTGTTTGATCTCTGCAACCAGGTCAGATATATACCAAGGGGGTCTGTATCTGAGGTTATAAATCTTATTAAATTTTCCGAATCTGTTTCAAATTGGACTTTTGACCATCCTTGTTCCGTCGCCGTTTTAGATGCTATGTGCATCGCCCAGGTCTCCACTGCAAGTGCTGTGGTAATTCCTAGAGGTTGTGCTATTGCTAGGATAGTGTTGGATTCCTCATTTCTACAAATAATAGCTGCTCCCGCTATTCCGAGGTTTCCTCTCACTGCGCCGTCCGTGTTGATTTTGATCCAATCTGATTGAGGCTTTATCCATCCTACAAAGATAGTTGAAGTTGTTACTGTTCTTTGTGCTGGGTTTGGATATGGTTGCATCCCAGGGAGCACCGGTGGGAGGTGTGTCTGGGCCCAACAATATTCCTGATGGAGCTTGATGGCCATTTGCATGACATTTATCGGATTTTGTTGCTGCTGGCGATACATCACACCATTCTTGGTTAACCATAAGGACCAAAAAAGGAAGCAGAAGGTCGTGGTTATCGGTGTAGGTACTTTTGTTTGAAGAATTTCAGATATGGTTGTTTGGTGAGGTAGTGAAATAGGCATGCCTTGCGAGGTAACATGAAGGTTTATGAGGTAGTTTAGTAAGAGGTTCCAAGAATCTATAGTTGTCTGACAATGTAGCAGAATGTGACTGGATGCTTAGGGATTACAACTGCATTGAGGGCATAGGTTGGAGTTGGTGAGATGTATGCGATGAAGAATGCTGAGGGTTGGTAAACCCTCATTAATTGCTTTCCATAATAAAAGCTATACTTTTGGGGGACATGGGAGTGTCCAAAGGAAATTAGATGGTGGAAGTGGGTTTTGGTGAGTTTGCGCAGAGGCGCTAATGAGGCAGTTGTATCCTGAAGCATTAGTATATTGTCCGCTTTTTATAAAAGGCCATATGATCCTATCGGGTTGATTGCTCCGTGGTATATGGATGTTTATGATTCGTTGAATTATGGGGTGGGGTAGTAGGCTTAATCTTTCATGATTCCAATTCCTGGTTGATGGGTCGATGATGTCCGCTACGGATTGTATTGGATAACAAGAAGCTGGGTTAATGGTATTTTCAAATTGTGGTATCCAATTTGTTGTATGGGGGTATGTAATCCATCCCTTATTCGGTGGAAGAGATGTTGTTTGAAAAATGGCATCATCGAGACCATTTGCCTCCACTGAGGGCTAGCAGAAGACGGGAGTAGTGAGATGCTTTCGAAAATGGGGGTCTGATCAAGGTATTTTGCATTATATAGTCTAGCTAAGATAGAGTTAGGGTTTTGGTGGATGTGCCAAACTCGTCTCATGAGTAGTGCTTTGTTGTGTTCCTTATTACTTCGGATACCGAGCCCTCCTTGTGATTTGGGTTTGTGGAGCTTGTCTTTTCCCAGCGGGTGGAGTTTTCTGATTGAGGAATCATGACCCCATAAGAAGTTTGTCGTGATACGATCCATTTTTTGGTGGATATGGGAAGGAAGAATTTGGGATGAGGTGGTTGGCAGTAGGGGTTAGTGATGATTTTATGAGCTCGAATCTTCCCGATTGGTTGAGACATTTGGTTATCCATCATTTTTCCTTGCGTGCCAGCCGTTGAAGCAGAGGGGCAAATATGTGGCTAGAGGATCTACCATGTTTAAATTGTACTCCTAAATAGGTAGGGGGTTCGATGTTGTTGGCATGTTGAAATCTTGGGTTAACTTATCTATCCGGGGTTGTTCTAGATTCGGGTGATGTACTAGTGTGGATTTAGAGTTGTTGATGTGTTGACCCGCCGAGGTGCCGTAAGCTTGTAGCAATAGCTTGAGGTGATTGGTGCCTTCTGTAGTTGCTTTATATGTTATCAAGAGATCATCCGCGTACATAAGATGCAGTATTGGTGGATCTTTTTGAGAAATGCGGAGCCCCTGTATCTTATTTTGTGATTCAAGTATTCCCAAATCGGTGGACAATATTTCCGCACAAATAATAAAGATATAAGAAGAGAGAGGGTCTCCATGTCGTATTCCCCTGGTTGGAGTAATGTATCCATGTGGTGTGCCGTTGATATTGATTGAGTAGGTTACCGTAGATATGCAGAGTATAATATAATGCACAAAGTTTGAGGGGAAGCCTAAGCTAGTGAAAGCATGTTTGATGAATCCCCAGTCCAAGGAGTCACATGCCTTTTGAATGTCTAGTTTCAGTGCTATTTTAGGATCCTTCGTATGGTATGATGTTCTGATGTAGTGGAAAAGTTCAGCTGCGATAGCTATATTATCGTGAACGGATCGTTGAGGCACAAATGCTCTTTGGTATGGGCTTATCAAAAATGGGAGTAAAGGTCGTATGCGATTGACTAAGATCTTTGAGATGATTTTGTAAGTGACATTATATAACCCTATCGGTCTAAATTGAGATGGTTTTGAGGGATGTTCAATCTTTGGGATTAGAGTGATGTTAGTGTGGTTCATGAGAGGGTGAATACTAAAAAACTCAAAGAAACTTCGGACCATTGCAATAAGTTGTGGTTGGGTTGTTAGAAAACTTTAAAAAACTTACTGGTGAATCCATCTGGTCCGGGAGCGCGGTCTGATCCTATGGAGAAAAGTGCTTGTTTGATTTCCTCAGTGGTGACTTCCGCTGTTAGTTTCTCACATTGTCGGGGGGTTAACCTTGGTGTTATTGCCTCGAACAGGTTTTCATCAACTACTGTATTTGGAGCTGTATACTGGTCTGTGAAGTGTCCAAGCATGGTCCTGATAATTTCTTCTTTGTCGTTAATCTAATTGTTTTGATGATCCTGAATTTGTTGTATATTGTTGCAGCTTCCATGAATTGTGGCCTTTGTATGGAAGAATGTGGTGCTACGGTCGCCTGACTGAAGCCATTGTATTCTAGATCTCTGTTGCCAATATGTTGATTGGCAATCCAATAATTTTAGGTGTTCAATTCGAAGGTGCTTTTCTTGTTGAATCCAGTTTTCCAGTGCAGCTCCAGTTTGTGTAGCAAATTGATGTTGAGCCGCTTTAATTTTCGCGATTGATTTTTTGATTAAAGTGGGTAGATGGCCAAAGTTAATATTGTTCCATTCTGTTAGAGTTTCACTGGTTGAGATGAGTTTGAGCTGGAGGTTCAAAGGTGGATCTGAGTCCTGTAGTTTATCCCATGCTGAGGTAACCACTTGATGAAGTTGAGGGTGAGTTAACCATAGATGCTCAAATTTATAATTCTTACTTCCTTGCCAGTCCAAGGCTTTCGTTTGTAGCAGAATGGGAGCATTATCTGAGGCTATTCGTGGTAGGTGTGTGATTCCAGCATGGGGGTTGGCTGTTCTCTAATGTTGATTTGTTATTGCTCTATCAAGTCTTTGTTGGATGTTGTCATGACCTTGTTCGTTGTTTGTCCAGGTAAACGTATCTCCTCTGAATCCTAAATCAATAAATCCCATTTGATCCATTAAATTGAGAAATAGTTGCGTTTCTGCATACGTAACCGGTCTTCCTCTTTTTTTCTGATTGGTCCAAAACTTCGTTGAAATCTCCTAGTAGCAGCCAAGGTGTTGAAGTGTTAGGAAAAATTGTTGGAAAATCTTCCCAAAGGTTTTTCCTTGGGTCTGGATGTGGTGGGCCATATATACCCATGCAAAACCATGGTTGGGCTGGAGCAACAGGTGTGACGAGAGCATGAATATAACTTTGGGACTTCATGATGATTTGGATGTTGACCTCATTTTTCCATAATAGACATAAGCCCCCTCTTCTGCCGATTTTAGGAACTGTGCAGTGATTTGGAAATTGCAAAGTCTGCGCAATTCGCAGCATTTGAAAGTCATTGGCCAAAGTTTCGGATAGAAATAAAATGGTTGGTTTGTACAGTGATATAAGTCCATTAAGGTGCTGAATTGTTGGTGGCTGGTTTAAACCTTGACAGTTCCATGCGATAATCATATCTTACCAAATGAAATGCTAGGGAGAGAGGTGAATTAGGTTGGAGAGGGTTGACAAATGAAAGGTTGTATAAGGTGATATCAATTTTGATTGAATGGTAAACATAAATTATTGATAAAATTAATAGGAACACTGAAGTGCCATACCTGAGCCAAGAGCGAGACCAGAGGCAGTTGTGAAATAATTAAGGTACGTTGAAATGTGCAAGAAGATGGATAAGGCCTCAAAAAGAACAAACCGGCCCGGAAATAACAGAAAACTGAAACTTTTCCCAAGGACAGACGCTACCTGTTCGAAATAAGATTTTAGTATAAATTCCCTCACACAAAAATCACCCCAAAATAGAATTAGGTAGGGTCAACTCCGACCGAAAAAGTCCAAGGACTAAAAAAGTTTTTATATTATTATTTATTCAAATAGGTTATAACAAATATATTAAAAAGGAATTAACATTTTTTTTTTAATAAAGCACGAACATAAACCAACTAAAAAGCTGACTACAAACGCCTCTTTGACATTTCCACTCGAACACAAATGATGACTACAAACCTAAATTATACCGATAGCATCACCACGTGGTTACTATTCAGTCAACTTTCCAAAACACTAATGTTGACTCCAGCCACTACAATTTTCACCGACATCAACTCCACGTGTTACTTCTTTAGAACCCAAAAAAGAGAACACAATTTTCGAGAAAAAACTTTGCAGGCAAGAAAAATAAACTTTTCTTCCGAACCAAAACACATCCGAGTTTACCGAAACGGCCGATTCAAATCACCATATTCTCCGGCAAAAGAATACAACAGGAAGAACTACCCTAATTAAAATTCTCCAACTACAGACCAATGAACTTAATCATTCTCTAAAATTTGATTACAGAAAACTTAACAACCACTGATGCAGAAAACCTATTTCTAACAGCCACCATTAAAGATCAAGTGGAAACACTAGAGGACAAGTTAGATACAAACTAGAAACCATAACATTTTAAGTAAAATCCGATTAATGAATCAAAAAGAGATCAATACAGATTGAAATAAGCTAACTCAAACCAACAAACCATAAAAGAAAAGAGGGAATTATACTAAGCAACTTAATCAAAGGCACACAGAAGAAGCAAAATATCCCAAGACTCGCCGGGAAAGAAAAAGAAGAAATAAATCCATCAATTGCAACAATTTCAAACATACCCAATTAAGATCACTCACCTGAATCGATCTCGCCCGGCCATCAGGACCGACACCTCCAAGGGACTACTCGCGATTCATATATCTATGGAAATTTTTGTGTCGATTTCTTTGTTGAGAAGTGAGCTCACAACTCGAATTCTTTGTTGAGATACAGATGCAGTTGATGTGAACCAGGTAAAGAAAGGTGTCTTGAACACAGAGATGGTGAATTAAAGATAAGAAACAAGATGGAAAGAATGGGCTACTGCTCGAATATAGAACGAGTGAGAGGTTGAAAAGGATTTGAATCAGAAATTGATGAGTTTCTGATTTTAAATGTTTAGAATCGATCAAAGCTCATGATGATAATAAGTACATGGTAAGTGGAAATAGAACGAACTTGGTGTGTTCACCGAAAACATGATTCCTACTCCAACTAAAAGATCGAGTTTTCCTATTTTATTCTTGTTTAAGTAATATTTATAAATTTAGTTTTGCTCACCAATGGGTGAGACTCAAAGGAAAAACAGGAAACACAGAACGAGATTCAGTGTTTTGGAAGATCATCACATTATTACTGAGTACCTTGTTGTTGGTTATAACAATTATATAGATAAGGAAGATTTTTGGGAGGTGCTTTTTAAAAAAATTATCGAAGCTTGTGGTGGAAATCGAAACAACCATACTTCAAAAACCGTTCGTAATCGACACAATGCCATACTGTCCAGGCAGATGCAGAGCCAACAAGATAATCCTTTAAATTTTTAATAGCTTATCATAATCGTTTTTTTTTTAAATAAGGTGGTTTTTAATTTCTGGTAATCCATTGTATTTGTAATAGATTAGTTTAATTGTTTTATTTAATAGTAAGGGCGTATATCATATAAGGTAATGTATTTTAGTTTTTCTCGGTAAAAATTATTTATGTATTTCTAATTATTTGAATAAAATTTTGTTATTCCAACGAATCTCTGGTAATGGGTAATTCCCAACGGCTACTTTCCAACGACTACTTTCAATGCCTATTATAAATTGTCATAATCTTCGTGAACAAATACAATCCAAAATTGTACGCATATCCTCATTGTCTAATATTTTTTTGGTTTTTGAAGATAAAATGGTAATGGTTGGTTATACTGTAGAGGAATATGTTGCAATCACCACAACATTTGTAAATGCTTATAATTTTCCTATTGAAGTAACTCAATACCTTTCCGTGCATGAACAATGAACGTTGGTGTTCGGCGGCTTTGTACAAGCGTTTGGAAACGTTAATAACCGAACAAGACGACAAGTTCAACATCGGATTTCTCGAATTGATATAATGGTTCGCAAGTACGTTGCAATTCAAAAAAGGATTCATGGTCATGCCCCACAGCATATGACAGTTGCGATTACTGTACGTCATCATAAATTGTTATCATATTTGAAATGTTGTTTGCTTATACACCCTAACCTATTGCCTTGTGTTTGTTTTGTGTAGGAGGAAATGGCCAAATTTGTGTACCAACTAGATACGCGAACAGAATTTACATGTTTTGAGTGCTACTTAATCTTTAAAGCTAACCTAGGTAACATGGATTATTATAATCCGGAAATGAATGTCGACGGTCCTCCAGAGGTTTAAAGGCTTGCTCCACGTGTTAAGTGCAACCGGGATTAGTAAAAATAGTAACCTACGCTTTTATTCAATAATTGTAATGTACTGTTATAACGATTCTTTTCGTAAAACTACATCGCAACGGCTAGTTTTTAACCACTACTTTATAACGGCTATTTTGAACGAATATTATAAATTGTGTTAACTATCTACAAACAACAAACACCTAATTTTAATACACTTTGCAAAACTTCTCACATATTCCAATACCAACTCATAACTCTTAATACGAAAAAAAATGGGATCATTTGATTCAATTGAAGATTTGGCAATTACCAAAACATGGTACAAAGAATCTTGAGTAGCAGATATGTCTCCTAAAATAGCAGAGCCCGAAAACTTTTGGGCAAAGATATATAACCAATATAGACGAGATTATGGGAATCCAAAGAGAAGAAGTCTTCAACAAATTCATGATAGGTACCAGATAATCCAAAAATCTATTTGATATTTTATTGTTATCCAACAACAGATCTTCAACGCCTGCCATATTAACCTGTCCCCTCAACAATTTGTAAGTATTTTAGAACTCATTTCGTCCTAAACTAAATCGATTGACTTGAAATTACAACAATAAGTAAATTGCCTTGTGTTATTGTAGCACGAAGTTGTTAAAGCGCGTTATTTTGAGGAAAAGGGTGAAGCATTCACATTCGATGAAATCTATAATTTCATGGTATCCCAAATCCCAGAGTATCAATCGCGGGACAATTCTTCCGCCTCATCCAGTGCAGACTAAAGGTTTTATAAATGTTTATGTTGATTTTATGGGTAAATCTATATTATAAGGGACAATGGTGTTTTATTTTATCGACGGCTCTCTACAATTGGGACACATAAATGACAACCACGATTGATCAAAGTATTGAAGTTTATAAGAAAGGAGCCTACCACAATTGGATCACCGTTAACTGGATCTAACAGAATGGAAGGATGGGAAGTAGCTGGATGCTTTAAAGACATCTCAATAAAAGTAGACTCATTGCAAGGTGCGACACCATTTGACGACAATACACGAATTACAGCCTATAGTGTCCATAACTTATCTTCTTCCGGTAAACATTCAAGTTAGCAACCTCTTGTTTCTTCGGAATTGAAGGCTTAGGATTATGAATGGGTAGCTGCAATAGTTTGTCGATCATAGTGAAGCACCCATTAGGTTCTTTACAATATATGAGGGTCTGATTTATGGCTGAAATCTGTCACCTCTTTCTCGCACCTGATTTCTCCTCAGCTGTAGTTTTTGGTCTATATATCCCCAACATGCAAATGGGTAACAAGAGAAGTTTAAGTCATGCAGAAGTGTCAGCTGGTTTAAGCAGCACATTGTCTAAACACGAGCTGGTTTAAGCTGCACACTGTCCAAACATGCCTTCAATGTCCGTGAGAAACTAAGCCTAACCCGATGAGGATACATGTGACAGTAGCAAACTGCTTCTGAAAAGCAAGGTTTCACAGCTTTGGGGACACCACTGCATCATCTTCACATGCCATATGAGTGTCAACTGATTTCGTTAAACCATGAATGAGGAAATCATCTCCACATCCAGGACCCGCATAATATCACAGTGAACAACCCCGTTCATACCTTTACAAGGAATTTTCCAAGAATGAAGATGCATGCATCTGCAGCAAAGCCACATACGTAGTGAAAAAGCAGGGGTCTAACAACCATACCCAATATTTAATTAAGCAATATATATGGACTAAATCTAATATAATTCCAAGAGAATCAACTAGACAGTCAGACTCAATCAAGGAAAATATATCCAAGAGTTATATCTTTGTTTCTCAATGTAATCAGCAAATCAAATAGATGGGAATCCACGAGCCTGGTTATTATGTAAAACAACTTGAACGGTACCAAAGACCAATATTGAAATGTCAATCAATTCCAATCAACAACCAAAGGTTGGATTTACCAATTGATTGAACTACGCACAACCTGTGATATTTCAATTATATAAACAAATATAACGCGGAAAAGAAATAACATAGATACCAGAAGTTTTGTTAATGAGGAAACCGTAAATATAGAAAAACCCTAGGACCTAGTCCATATTTGAACATCACACTTTATTAAGCCGCTATAGACTCTAGCCTACTACAAGTTAACTTCGGACTAGAATGTAATTGAGCCCTAACCAATCTGACACTGATTAAGGTACATTCGTGTTCCTTAAGTCTCTGAATCCCAGCAGGATTCTATGCACTTGATTCTCTTAGCTAATCTTACCCACAACTAAGAGTTGCTACGACCCAAAGTCGAAGACTTGATAAACAAATTTGTCTCCCACAGAAAAGTCTATCCTGATAAATAAATTTGTCTTCTACAGAAATACCTAAAAGTTTTTGTTCCATCTTTTGATAAATCAAGGTGAACATGAACCAATTGATAATCTGGTGTTATATTCCCGAAGAACAGCCTAGAAATATCAATCACCTTACAATAACTTAACTATATGGTAGTATAACAAGTAATTGTGGAATCACAAAGAATAAAACGAAGGGATTTGTGATTACTTTTTATATCTTACATATCAGAGATAAATCTCGAGAAAATCTTAGAGAAGATAGTACTCAATACGGTAGAACAAGTAAGATCAGAACACGCAACTACAAAGAAAATAGTTGGGTCGTACTTAAGTCATTAACTTATAATGGTTTTAGAAAAAACCTTGGTTAAAGGAGAATCGAATCTAGTCGCAAATAGTATCACACAAGAGGTTTGGGGATTAGGTTTCCCAGTTGCTAGAGTTCTCCCTTACATAGTCTTCAAATCAGGGTTTGATAACTTTGTGACAAAGCAACATTCAATATTCACCGTTAGATGAAAACCCTGATTTAAGATTCAAACTATGTTTCCACCGTTATATGGTCTTAGCTTGTTATACACAAATGAAATGTACTTTCATTTAGATATGGGTAACCGTACCTAAACGTGTATACCGAGTTGGCTCAATAAAAAGTAATCGAAGTTAGCCATATGAACACTTTTGTGTTAACCATGTCCATATTAATACTTGTAGATCAAATTATACTCAAATGAATCTAATTGTGTTACTCATAGAGTTGTTCAATTGTTCATATTCTCATAAAAGTACACAAAACACAATTGAAGCAAAATCAGATTTAATCAAAAAGAATCAATTCATGAACATTTAACCATGGTTTGAAAAGATTGCATTCCTTAATATATAAATGTATTTTTCATGAGTATGAAATCATACTTAACCGATTTTAGAACTTAACCACATAAGTTTGCAAACAGGTACGCAAACTTAAGTTCCAGACATTGGTCACGTCCGACAGTTTGCAAACGGGTATGGAATCTGTCTTTCCTGACTGAGCTCAGTTGAATAAGTTTGCAAATGGGTACGCAAACTTAGTTCCCAGACTTTGACAGTTAAAATCGTTCGCATACGGGTATGCATACTTGGTTCCCGGACCTGAATCATTCTTACAACAGTTCGCATACGGGTATGCATACTGTGCTATATCCAGACAATGATTAATTGTTCTCAACTCCTATTTCAACCATTGAAACATTCTTTGAAGATGACAATAGTTGTCCCACACAAACTATTAGCTTATAAGCAATTTTCAAGTGATTGAATGATCAATACGAAACATCCCGAGTCTACATCAAATGACTGTCTCACACAAATCATGTAAGATGTTACCAGGTGATTTTCACATGATCATCTTTTGACTTTCGTGAAGAATAATGATGAACATAGTTAAAGCAAAAAGTTTTCTAACACATATTTCGAGAAAGATATAAGCGAGTTAAACTCAGCTCAAAATATCAAATGTATATAATGTAAAGTCTATATAGCTATACGACTTAGTATCAATAGGAGATAGAATAGAATAGAATTCTGAGTGATAGATGAATTCAAGTCTCCACATAACTTTTGTTGATGAAGTTCCTCCAAGATCCCCTTAGTAGATCTTCGTCTTCAATCGATGAACGCCATGAAGTCTAAAGCTCAACTACATATTTTATCCTAATCCGAGACATAACTATAAGTAGACTAAAAATCAAGACTTATAGTTTTGACAACTAAACTTAACAAACAAGCTTGAGATAGCAACACTTGTGAGTTCGACCGAGCAGTGCTCTAACACGTAGGTGCAAAAGAGCTCTCTCCCAAGCAAGGTATACTGTTAAGTGCATATTTTGCATATATTTTGTGTCGAATCCATGCTAGTAATTGCTTATTTTTCTTGCAAATTATTGTATATTACGTTTGTTTTTCTCTTATTTGTGTTTTGTTAGATGAATCATCCAAAAGAAGCGAATTGGAACTTAATTGTGCAATAAAAGAAGTTAGCCGCAAGCGGAGAAGGGCCAAATACCAAGTGGAACTCGTTCGAACCCAGGAGTCCATGATATCATTTCGAAGATGACGAAAATATGAAGCCAACGGCGGAAGAATGGAGTCGTTCCGACGCCGTATGAAGATTTTATGGGCAATTGGAGCAAGCAAAGTTGCGCGCACAGAATTTATAAGGGGTAGCCAATCTGTTAAGGGGATGACACCTTCTTCCTCTTTACCAAAGCACGTAACATGCAGCATGGAGATGATTCAAGGAGACAATCTAATGATTAGAAAGAGACAACCCAATGATTGACAATGATTGGAGACAAACCAATAATGGGAAATGATTAGAAATGATTGGTAATGATTAATGGTGACGGAAGTTGAAAAGTCACATTGAGATAGTTGTTGAGAACAGAGAAAAGGGTGCTGCATATGGAGTTGTTTCTGATTCGAGTAAATTAGAATATGATGGAGATCGTGATGGTGTTGTGGCCGTTAACGGAAGCATGAGATGACGAGTTTGTTGTGAAGGAAGTCGAGAAAGAAACAGTGATGGCTGCTTCCATTATCGATGAAGAGAAGATGTTATCAGTGATGATATGAGATGAAGCTGCATTCTCGTGTTGGAATGGAGAGTTATTGTTGGCTAGGAGGCATACGGAGCTTGGTAGTTGTTGCGAAGGTATGGTGAACTGAATAGTCGAATAAAGGAGGAGTTGCTGCCATTATATCGGCAGTGGGTGATTCAAATGGTCGAGTCAAGATGGTAGCTGATGTTCGCGATGAGTTGGCTGAGTTCTGATGGATCGAAGTCGCTGGCAATGATAAAATGAAGCTTAAAAAAAAAAGGACATTGATGGGAGTGATCACGAGGGGCTGGTGATAACAGATATGGCATCGGTAATGAGTTATTTCTGTGAGTTTGGAAGAGTGTACAAAGGTGGAACTGCAAATGAGTTTGCTGCCAATCAACGGAAGTGAGAAATGCGGATTCTCAACAAAGTAAGGAAAGTATAATGAAGTTTGCGTCTGTAATAGAAGGAAGCTGGCATGGAAGTAAGAACGAGCTGGTTGCTGTGTATTGTGGCAGTCAGGATGGAAGGCTGAATTGGTAACAATAATGGAATGACTTATGGTTTTGCTGCTCGAGAAAAGATGAAAATATAGGCTGGTTAACAAGTATCGGTGATTTTGATGGAACTTGAGAACTGAGATGAGTTTCTGCCAGAGGTTATCTAATGCCATTGGCAGTGAGACCTGATGAAGAATGACGAGAAGAGAGTACGGACTGATGATGGGGCTTCGGTGAGATGGAATGGTGCTGTGGTGTTGGTCGAGCAGCAGGAATAGAGATTGGCAGTGATGAGACAACAATGGAGTTGAGTTTACATTGCTATAATACTTGGTAGTTGATGGTAAATATCGATGATAGGGGTTGCTGCCATCTATTGATAGAAAGAGAATGGAGCTATATCGATAATGGTAATGACAGTTGCTGAGATGCTAATGGAAGTGTTGAAGCTCGACAGTTCAGAGAGGGTTGCTGTTCACGGTGATAGATGGAGTTTTGAACAAAACAAAGAAAGAAGTGGTATCAATTCTGTGATTGAGCTCGTAGAAATGGAGTCAATAATGAATGAGAGGAGTTGGCTACCTTCGGTGATGCAGCTGAGTTTTGGTCGCTAGTGTTTGGTTCGATTGATAGAGAAGAGATGAGTTCGAGTAAGAAGAAAAACTCAGAAGAAAATAGTTTTCACGTATAGCCTGGTATACGTGAATGGCCGGAGAAACTAAAAATCCAGCAGAATTTATCGCTCACGGAGGGAGAAGTGACCGTCATTCTGACGGGAGAAACAAAATCCAGCAGAAAATTTCGCTCACAGGAGGAGAAATGGCCGTGGGAAGTTGTTAGGTTATTGAAATTTTACATTGTCAGTTATGTAGAACTGACAAGCTAACAAGGTTAAGCAACATTATAATTGGGCTGGGCCTCTTCCAATTTCGCAATCCCACTTGGCTGAATAGCCATTCTTTGCTTACAACCAGACTTGGACGTGAGCTATTTCGTGGATTCTAGCTAGTTTTTGGCAACTTTAGGCAACCATTCGACCGGTATTTAGCGCACGGGCACATCAATACTTGGGACCCCTATAAAAAGGACTTTTAATATTTTTGGGGGAGACAAAATAATCTTTTATCACGTTTTTGGAGAGGAGAACTCAAGGGAGAAAAAGCTAGGGTTTTTGGAGCGATTCATCACCGTAACTATTTCTTTACCATTTTATTTTATGAAACTCATGGGTTTTGTTAGTACCATGAGTAGCTAAACTACTTAGTGATTGGGGATGAATTCTAAGTTCTAGACATGATTTGAGTTATTATATAAATATATTTTGAAGTTCTTCACATATTATTGATTGTTTTTACTAATTAGAATTTTTATGATTAATTGATAGATTGTTTAGGTGGCCAACTGAACTAATTTGTTGATTCAATCAAATGCTAGTATTGAATTAGGAGATAAGTAATAGTCAAATAATTCATACAAAAGTAGAGAACACAAGAACTTGCAGAGGGATTCTGTGTAGTGATTGTGTGTATAAACAACACTAGAAAGTGGACCTTGAGCTAAGAGTCTAACTACTAGGATCAATCTATAATTCACAAAAGATAAAGCATTCAAAGAAATTACACCCTGAGTGAGCTACTACTAGGTGGTTTTGACGAATAGAATCTGGTATTGGAGAGCTTCCGTACTCAGTGATATAAGGAATTTAGGGGATAGCACTGAGCTAGTTGTTATTCCACGGTTGGTAATAGTGTGTGATTAATAGTATTAATGGATGAATATAATAACTTGATGACGGTTTAGTAACGAAGAAGGATTCCCTGATCATATTTCTCTCCATTGCTTGCAATCTTAATTACTTTCATTGCTTTATTATTTACTTAGCTTTTACAATCTAAAACAAAACCCCCCATTGTGACACTTTTGACAACTAAAACTCCCTGCTCTTCGTGGGAACGATCCTTACTTCCATTATATTACCAGTTAATTGTGTGGAAATAAGTAATTTAATTTGAGCACCTACGACACGCATCATAAACATTCACATCCATGGATATTAAGTCCCTGCAGGCATTTTTGTTGTCCACAGAAATAGGTGCTTGTTGTGTAAGTGACGGGGAAGAGAACCTTAAACATTGCCTCTGCCATTAACCCCATCATTACAGTGATCAAATCTCTTGAAAGGGAAATTGACATAACCCCCTGAGTGACATCCTCTGCTGATAAGGAAGATGCATCGGCCTTTGGCAATGGAAGTGGTGATTGCTGGCATCGAGAGAATGAAGACCGAGTAGTTTTGGCATTGTCACAATTGATACAAAACCCTAAAAAAAAAAAACATGGAAAAACTACCCTAGGTCGAGGAACAAAACGGGTAAGGAAAAAAAAAAGTCAGAAAAACCTAAAAAACAGAAAAATCAAAAGGAGAGGAAAATCAAATGGAAGTAAAAAGAGGAATCGAGATGAACTAGTGAATAAATCTGGCTTTCAATCGCCAGAGAACATTTCAAATGGAAGTATATCTATGAAATTTTAAAATTTTTGTTGTTAATTCAAAAATAAATTTTATATTTCAAAAATAAAGAAGAAGAAAAATTGGAAAAAATGAATCAAGTTATTTTTAAAAATTTATTTATGGGACTACTTTCATAATCGGTAGATAACTAATTTTTCCAAAGCTAGTGATTGTGAAAGTAGAAAAATTCGAAAATTTGAAAGTTTAGAAGGATGTATTTCTGGGGCTACTTCCATAATCGGCTATACAACTAAAAGAAACTATCGATAATCAAAGACGGGAAATTGAATTTGACACTTATTATACAATCAATAGTAATAATTGAAATTGTCGTAACTACAGATTATACTTGGATTTGAATAAAACGCTAATCAGGGAAAAGAAAAATTGGAAAAAAAAAATTAACATTTTTTTTTTGAAAAGATAAAAATTAATTAAACAAATTTAACAACTAAATTAACTTTGGACGTGGTATATTTGAAATTACTTCAAAATTTCCCTATTTTGTTCTTATGCAACAAAAAATTCTTTTTGAGTACCCCTCTACAACCTAGAGGTCATAAAGAAGGAACATGTAAACAAATGAAAGACAACTACGACATTCTTTAATAGTCCCTTCTGCTGTATCTTGTTCTCAACTTTTCTTTTTCTCCACATTTTCATCTTGTACTCCTTATAGCGTCTGCAGCGGTGCGAGTAAAACTAAAGAGTAAAGAGTAAAATCAACGACTAAAATTTAGTTTAGTCCAGTGTGTGACGCAGTGGGTGGCGACTATATTTGGTCCAGCGTAATTATAATCTTCACTTGATTGTGGAGCGGTGATAAAAAGTGCGCACCATTCACACGTTGATAAAGATTACGCCCGATGTGGGGCGGGGCTAAAGATTGCGCCCATTACAGGGCGTAGGTAAAGTTTACGCCGGGTGATAGGGCGGAGGTCTAAGTGTTCGCTCCATGGGGCGTAAATAAATTCTACTCCTGTTGACAGGCGTTTGTATAATCAATGCCCCATGGGGCGTCCGTAAAGTCTACGCCTGTCAACAAGCGTTTGTATAAACAACGCCCCATGAGGCGTACGTAAAGTCTACGCCTGTAGACAGGCGTTTGTATAAGCTTCGCCCGAACACACACTTTCTCTGCACGTATGGTTTATCAACCCAGGCGCCTCCACGTACCTCCACTACAGCCCACGTGTTGCATTTAACCCTCATATTCTCCTTCATCTTCTTTTCTATTCTTTTCTACCTCTTTGTTTCGAGCGATCCATTAACAGTGAGTGAGAGCAGTAAAAGAAAAAACAAAATATTTACCTAACTCAACATCCGGGTTACACAAGAGGTATGTTTTCATCTTTTTCTGTTTTTTCTGTTGAATAATTAATTTAGGGTTTTAGTTAAAATTAGGTAATTTGATTTTCGTATGAGTTATAGAAATATTTGAATTTTTGGGTTTTAATTTGTTTAGTCGTTTGCCAAAATAGATAATCACTGTACTGCCCAAATTTGTGGGTTTTAGTTGTTGCTAAAATAGGGTTATAGAAATCTCTAATTTTTTTTAGATTTAGAGATACCCATGACTTCATTTGTGACGTATATGGATTATAATGTGTGGGTATGTGAAAAATTGGGGTTCTGTCAAATTCGTATGGTTATGTTTCAAAATAGAGGTTCTGTAAATGTTTGATAATTGTGGTTCTGTCAAATTTGTATGGTTATGTTTCAAAATAGAGGTTCTGTAAATGTTTGATAATGTTGTTTCTGTCTATTTTGGGTGGTTATGTTTGAAAATTATGGTTCTGTCAAATTTTGATAATAATTGATAATAATGGTTCTGTCTATTTTGGATGGTTATATTTGAAAATTGGGGTTGTGTCAATTTTGTGTGTTACATATGTAGAAGACCTAATTTATATGTATGTAAATTGGGTTAAAAGCAATTGACTTTGTAGTGATGGCATATGAAATGTTGAAGTGATTAAATTGAGTTGTTTTGAGGTATTTTATTTATGTTTTATATGTTGAAATCCATCTGTGACGATTATACTTGTATTTGTGGAATAATAGAATTTGGAATTATTATAGTTTGTGTTAATGAGTGACAGATGTGCACATATGTTGAACCGATTCACGGCGCGGTTCAATGGTCGCATCAAGACGAACAAGAAACAGAAATGTGTAGCCGAATAGGATTATAACTTAATCTCTACTGGTAAAATTAAGGAGGTTGATATTCCCCGGTTAGGGAGGTTTCCTATACTGCAAGATGATAAACCGCACGCTACTACGGACATCACATTTACATGGGAGCATAAATTGAAGTATCAACATCGTGGAAGTTTGGCATCGGTAATTCATCACTATCAAACTATTTCACAACACTGTCCTAGAGCTAAATATATTATCGAAAAAGCGGGATGGCAAAGTTTATTGAGCATACAATGTAGTGAAACCCAACATTCGATGGTTGATTATATTATTGAGCGGTTTTGGGATACAACAAACACTTTTCACTTCCCATTTGGTGAGATGGGATTCACCACCTAGATTGGGTCATGTTGACTGGACTTAGTATTGGTGATGGGCCTGAAGTTCCATACAATTCTGGGAAGTACCAAATTGAATATGTTCATGAGCATTTCTTTCCGGATATCCAAGATGTCACGATGTGTCCAAAATCTCCGCCGTGGGTTTCAAATTCAATTACAATTAAATATTTAAGCTCCTAGTTCTTAGAAGACAAGTTGGCTGCGACTGAAAATGATAGCACCCTTGCTCATAGAGTAGCAATTGACTTTTTCATGTATGTGTTGGGATATTTTTTCTTTTCTAATGCAAAGACCTACATAGATGCTGGATGGTTAGCTGCTTTTGAAAATCTTGATGTTGTATCCACGTATGACTGGGTGGTGCAGTTTTTTCGAAATTGTATGCGTCACTCAGTTTAGCTGGGAGGAGACAGAAGGCACTCTGCGGTCCATTCCAAATCTTAGAGGTATTCTCTTTATCCATTGATTTATTCATTCCATTATTTTTTTGGTTTCAAAGTTATTGACTGGGGTAATTTTATTCATGGAGTAGTTTTGGGGGTATGAATACCTCGGGATTTGTCGACCTGACATTTCACGCTCGAATGAAGAAATAAAATGGCCTGTATCTTGTAAATGGAATGTACCGAAGAATACAAATGATATTTTCCGTTGTAGGGATTTCTTGAGTAAGATTACTGTTGAACAAGTGACATGGCGCCCATGGGAATCATACAGGGAAGTCATTGCATATGATATGGGAATCTTGGCTACGAGGCTATCAGACTCGAGATATATATTTTCTTACATGGGCATTATGGGTCAATAATTTAATTTTTTTTCCGTTTAAGAGGGCTTATTTAGTATATAACATACTTAATACTTTCGTATTCCCTTTCCAATTGTATAGCATAACATGTACCTCGGAGAAAGGTGTTGGAGGAAAAACCATTATACTTTTGTTGTTCCCAAACAACTACACACAATTATTGGGGATATCGGGAATATTCAAGCAGAACGCATAAAAAGGGAAGGTTTGCTAGATGCAACAGAGATAGTGCAAGTTGTCAAAGATTATGAAACATATTTACAGTATTGGAGAAAGGTAACTAACTACAGAGAATATGTAACTCATCCTATTTGGGAAGCCCAAACATGTGGGTATGTCGGGGACGTGTATACATAGCCAATTGAACAACCGACTGAACATGTAGCTATCCCTCCTCCACATATATTATCCCATGTAAGTGTACTAATATCCTTTTTACTGTACATTATATTTTTTACTGTATATTTGTACTTATGTATTTTAATTTTTATTCACAGGATGAGGCTTACACATTATTTCAAGAAAATGCCGATTTTAATCAATAATTCCGCGATTTTACGTTAAAACAAACTAAGGAGAGGGTGGATGTTATTTTGTGCAAAGAAGCAGAAATAGAAAGGCCGAAAACTTCAAACACGGAATTGCAGCAACAACTGTCTCTTTTTCGTACCCCGCACTCTGTCCAACCTCCCCTTGCATACGGTTCCTTTTCACAAACAATGCCACCACAAGTTTGGAGTAATATGACTCAAGGAGCAGCTTCAACAATGTCCTCAGTCAATACCACTCCAAGAATGCACATGCCTTTTATTCCACTGCGATCGATGCCTTCGGATACATATAATATGAATGGTTAATTTTATTTGACTATTTAGATGGTCTGTCTATGGTGTTATCTTTATCTTATATTTGTGTGTAGTCTTACTAGACCTATTTATAGTTAATTGCATAACTTTTCTTTCACCGAGTAGTCATATCATGTCTACTCTCTTCACTGTACATTTAGTAGTCCTCTCAAGTCTCAGTGACTTGTCAGTGTGTATAGAGTATAGTCATATCAGGTCACTGGCAAACACTTTATCTTCTTTGGAAAACACTTTGTCTTAACTTTTCTTAGAGTATCTATTTTATATTTTTTTAATGCTCTTGGAAATGTTATAAATTGAAGATACGAGCAACTGCAATGTGTGAATAACAATCACTATCTTCATATGCTATAGATAGTAATGGAACACTACGAGAATACCGCTCATTATTGCTCTTCTATTTCTTCTTCTTATTCTTCTTCTTCTAATAGTAGTTTTTATTCATTGGATGATGATGCAAAATAACATGGCCGTTAGTTTGGGAGTCCTTGTTACAAATTAAAAATGGCCCCAAACTCGTATCAAAATACCTAGAGATCGTGAGGCAGGAGCAGAACTTCTATGGAATGACTATTTCTCTTCCTACCCAAACTAACCACCAAATGTTTTCCGCAGAAGATTCAGGATGCGTGGAAGGTGTTACCAATGCCGAAAGATATTTTTTTCAAAAGACGGATGCTTGTGGAGTTCTAGGATTAAACCCTCATCAAAAAGTAACAGCAGCAATACGAATGTTAACTTATGGATGTGCAGCAGATACAATAGACGAGTACTTACGCATAGCAGAAACCACTATTTTGGAAGCTACTCGTAGGTTATGTAAGACGATTGTTAATGTGTATGAGAAAGAATATTTGCGTGAACCAACGTCTGGTGATGTTGAAATGTTGCTTAAGAAAAACAAAGACCGGGGATTTCCAGGGATGCTGGGTAGTCTAGATTGCATGCATTGGAAATGGGATAAATGTTCGTCGGCAGAATCCGGGGCTTACACCGCGTATAAAGGGAGCGAAAGTATCGTGTTGGAGGCAGTGGTGTCGTATGATCTATGGTTTTGGCATGCATTTTTTGGTATGCCCGACTCTAACAACGGTATTAATGTTATGAACCGTTCATATGTTTTTCGAAGTCTTGTAACATGAAAAGCACCACCAGTGAGTTACGAGGTAAACAGACATTCATATGATATGCCGTATTATCTAGGTGATAACATCTACCCGGAGATTCTTACTATTATAATGGCCATTAAACATCCACTCGGTAGGAAAAATGAAATATTTACATCGATGCAAGAGGGTGCAAGAAAAGATATAGAACATGGATTTGGTGTACTTCAACAAAAATTTGGAATCATCAAACAACCTGCCAGAATGTGGAATCCGGATGTTCTTGCATATATTATGAAAACCTGTATAATATTACATAATATGATAGTCGAGGATGAGTGTCTGCCTGGTGACTGGCCACATGTTTATGAACAACGAAGTAACCCTGCACCGATTAATATATTAAGAGGCAATAATGATGAGTTTTCCCAAATTAGAGCACAGCAATGCCGACGTGCATTGCATAACAAAGATGCGCATATTCGTTTGCGTGATGACTTGTTCGAACATATATGGTTAGAATATGGGAATTAAAAATTGTAGTTTAGATTTTATTTTTATCTTAACTTTTGCTAATAATAAAAGAATTGATTCATTACATGGTCAGAGTAGGATTGATCGGTATACATTCTTTTTTTTTATCCTATAAAAGAATTGAATACGATTTTTTTTCTCTTTACCACAACAATCCCTTTTACAGCAATGAAATATTTAAAAAGTCACTAAAGAAGAAGACGAGGGTATTGTGCAAGGATGGATCAACCTTACAACAATTTGACTTTACTCAGGGCATCAACAATTATACTACTAATAATCACTAAATATGAGAATATTTTTTGGTTTATAGTAATCCGCCTTTCTGTTAAGATTGGTTTCTTCTGTTACGAACTATGTCCACCCTACGAAGTTGGAAGTACTCTTGTTGTACATGATCCAATTTCCCGAGATCCATCATAATGATGCGAAATTCGTCGTCTTCAGCTTGCTTGGCTAATTTTGCCGCATTTTTAGCTTGTTTAGCTGCAAACTCAGCTGCTCTTTGTTCCATCTTGAATCTTGATTGTGCTTGGTAATGAGTATTGAAATTTTATTGTTATTTAATAATTATTCCCATAAATTCCTCTTGGGCAGTTGATTTTTCTCTCCCCGTTTTCTTTAATCGTTTTGCTGCTTTTTTTCCCAACTGACGGAGATATGTGTTCTCTATATCTCCCCTATCCGTGTTGTTACCGGTCTCGTCTTGAATTGTTGTTTGCTGTCCATCCTCATCTACCGCGTTATTGTCATAACTGTCCAAATCGTGCGTCGTATCGAATACAAAAGTCGATCGTCGATTATATTTAATATGTTCTATGACTCTTCGTGCCTAAATTTTTTTCCTTCATTGCTTTTCTTGTACAACTTTTTTATTTCTTCAATCTGTTATTTTTTTTTAAAAACACTAAAGTTCGGGGGCGTTTAAATATGACAAAATAATTGTTCAAAAAATCTGGAATAGTTACCTTCATTTCAGGACCCCAACCAGTATGATATTCACCTTCCACTTATGCCTCTTTTGCGGAAAACAGCGCCACATCTTTACTTATTCCCTGATATCGTTTTTTCCAGGAACTCCAAGTCCGCTCTGGAGCATTAGATAAATGAACTTCAATATCATCCTTGATACGCGTCCACAACGCCTCCTCTAATTGATCAGTTCCAACACCCGAATCTTGAGATATTGCTAAATGAATTTTATACATTGTTACATCTTCAATTGTCGTAAAATTTGGACCTCGTGGTGCCATTGTTAGCAAATCATGAAAAATTTGTAAATGATTTGAAAGAAGAAATATTACTTCTTTTTATCGTTCTTTTTCTTGTTCTGATAGATAGTTTGAAGTAGTTGTAGGAAAATTTTAAATGAATTCATCTCTATATATACATGAGAATAGAAATCTTTAAAATTTCCAATGTTCCAAAACATTATTCCCCCAACGTTCCAAAAAATCCAACGTTCGATTTTATTCAATGTTCGAAAAATTACCAACGGTATAAAACTTAACCAAATTTCACATGGGGCGAAGGTTTTAGGTTCGCCGGGAATCAGGCGTGGACTTTACCAATGCTTGGCATCAGGCGTGCAATATACTTTCGCCTGAATGGGGTGTGATCTTTATCACCGCGTCTCACCAAGCGCTATCTTTATCCACGTCTGGCATTAGGCGTATTCTTTATCCCCGCTCGTCAACATGCGCAATCTTTATCAGCACTTGGAATCAGGCGTAATCTTTATCACCTCTTGTCATCAGGAGTATACTATACCTTCGTCTGAATGGGGCGGTGGGTATATCAACGTCTCATTCCAAGCGTTAACTTCAGCTATGCGCCATCGGGCGTACATTTAATCATCGCGCCATTGGGGCGTGGTTTATATGCCCGCCTCAACGTGGAACGAACACTATAAGAACGCTTGGCGTCATGCGTAATCTTTATAACCGCTCGTTGAGAAACGAAGATTATATGAACGCTCGACTAAATTTGGTTATAGTCTTAGTCGCAGGCCATATTTGGTCTGGAATTTGGGTATAGTATTCGATTTGATCGATGGTACGATACCACTACGCCTGCTTCTCTTACCAAAAAAATGGGTTTACTCGCCCACTGCGGTTGCTCATAAGTGAGTACCAAAACTATATCATCACTTATTCATCTCTCTTCTCATTAGATTATCATAATATTAATGATGAAAATCATAGTCTTGATCTTAAATACGCACAAATTTCTTATTCTTCTTATCCCACTTATGGGTTTCTCTCAAATACTTCCAATTTTAGTAATGGTACTTCCATTAATGGAACTGGAAGTAGCAGCCTTATTACTACAATTTCCACAACTAATAATTATCTTGATAATCATCATGGCAGACTAAGTCAAATTAAGCCCATAATTATTTTTTCCAAAACCTTAATGAGTTGTGTTTTTATCTCTTTTGGGACATCACAGATTCACAACTGATTCTTTTTCCTTTTTTTTTTCTTTTTTTTTTTTTAGGATAATCTTACTAATATAAAGAAAATAGGTAATTGTTTGGTGAAGCTTTATTTTGGTGAAGCCTTTTCACATGACAACAATACCCCCATTCAATAAGCCTTAATCAATGTTTGTATATTCACAGGAATGTCATTGTTTTAAAAATAAATCAAAAAAAATTAAAACTTAGATATCTTTAAAAATATATATCCAATTTTTGTAAAATTAGTATATTTGGAAAGCTCTTTGAACTATCTACATAACGAGTACAAACAAGAATATTAAATTTTGTATTTTAAGATTTTTTTTTCATTATTATCAAATTTGGTGTTGTTAAAAAAATCTAATTTGATCATAACGAAGCACATGGGGTATTACTAGTAAACAGAATAAGAAGAGGAGTTTGAAGATTTTGGAAGAGGGTTTGGCCAGAGCCAGAGCTGCAATTACTCAAGCTACCCGTACCCATGTCCTTAATCATAACACAAATGGGAAGGGGACTTCAAATTCATCTCCAACGGAACCCAAATGCCTTTTATCAGTTTTTTTTTTTGACAAGAAAAGGGCAAATTTCAATAAAAAACAATAGACGTCACCAAAATAGTGACATCTAAAGAGGCAGATTACAAAGTAAAAAAGCTAACTGTTGTTTCTGCCAACAACAGCTTCCCAGTTAAAAATGAGGGTACTAAGAGAAAAACCATCAAACAAATTTGTAGAAGCAGCCCAATTAAACATAGTGCATTTAACAGAAATGATTAATTGATCCCAGTTCCTTCTTCTCCCGCCATATAACCTCCCATTTCTCTCATTCCAAATTGTCCACCAGATAGCAAAAGGAAGCATACACCAAACCTTCCTAAACATAATCTTACTCTTCTTATTAGGCCATTCCAAAAGGGTAGCTCTAACGGAATCATCAAAAACCCAATGGATCCCAAAGCTAGTGAAAAAAAGTTCCACAACTTAGCTGTTTCTTTGAAGTGTAAGAACAGATGCATATTTGTTTCTTTCTCTAAGTTGCAGAATAAGCAGTTGATATTATTAGTTCTACCAGCATTTTGTAGAAAGTCAAGATTTGGAGCACCATTGAAACACAAAGTCCAGACCAAAAAAGAAACTTTAAGGGGGACTTTGCTATTCCATAACTGCTTATAAGGGAAATAAATAAACCCATTCACATCTAAGGAAGTATAGCAGTTAGCAACGGAGAACTCACCTCCTGCAGCGTCCCACGATCTCTCATCATCCAAATTTGCATCACCCAAAATTGAAGTAGGATCCCCAACAAGCTGTATCAACCTGACGGCATCCCCCAACTCCTGCTCTCTCAAGTTTCTTGGAAAGCCGAAATCCCAGGCCGTTGATGGCGAAATCATCTCCTTAATTGTAACATCTTTTTTTCTTGACAGCTTAAACAACGTTTTGAAAGAAACTTGAAGAGGTTGATCACCAATCCAATTATCCTTCCAAAACATTACCCTGTTACCACTCTGAATACGGAAACTAGAATTTTGAAGTATATGATCTTTAGATTTTAGGATCCCCAACCATAAGCTATGGCCAACAGACTTATTAGAAGAGTTAGGTAAAAAAAACCTCAAAATTACCTCCAAATTTTTGAGACACTATCCTCCTCCACACAGCCTTTTTCTCTTTCCCGTATCTCCATATCCACTTGCAGTGCAGTGACCTGTTAACAAGTTTCAGTTTCTTTATTCCAATACCTCCTCTCTTTTTCGACACATTTGCTTTTGACCAAGAAACCCAACTTCTATTATTTTCAGTACTAGAAGAACCCCACAGAAAAGATCTCATAATCTTCTCAATTTCATTGATAACAGAAACCGGCATCTGAAACATGGATAAATAATAGATTGGTAAACTAGCCAGCACACTGTTTACCATTATAAGCCTTTGTCCTTTAGACAAGTATCTTCTCTTCCAAGTTGACAACCTAGCTTGAATTCTCTGAATCATTTCATCCCAAATATGTTTATTCTTTGATTTACTACCTAGAGGGATACCTAGGTAGTTAATTGGAAAATTAGTAAGGCTACATCCAAAAGCTTCAGCACACATGACACCATTATGACCGCTACCAATTCCCACAATTGTACTTTTTCTATAATTTACCTTTAAACCCGCTATAAGTTCAAAAGCAAATAAGACATTTTTCAAATTGTGTACCTGATCCACAGAATCATCCAAGAATATAATGAGGTCATCCGCAAACTGTAAGTGGTTAATCACTGTTCCATTTGTCGCCACTTTGAAACCAGCAATCATACCATTTGAAGCCTCCTTCTTTATCAATAGAGAAAGAACTTCTGCAATAATGATGAAAAGAAAAGGAGAAATTGGAGAAATTGGATCACCTTGGCGAATGCCCTTCTGCGATTTAAACATCTTTGTAGCCTCCCCATTAATGAGGATAGGGAACCTTGCATATGAGATGCACCACTTGATCCAGCTTCTCCATATATGTCCAAAACCAAACTTTTCTTACGCTAAGTCTAGACAAACCCAATTAATGTTATCAAATGCCTTTTCAAAGTCCACCTTGCAAACAATCCCCGGTTTGTCTTCCCATTTTCTTGAATCAATTAGCTCCGCAGCAATTAATATACCATCATTAATCTATCTATCATGAAGAAAAGCACCCTATAACCAGAAATGATAGAAGGAAGAACCAATTTGAACCTCTCTGCTAGCAATTTAGAAATAATCTTGTAAACCCCTCCTATTAAGCTAATTGGCCTGAAATTATGAAGAGACACTGCACCACTGCACTTAGGAATAAATTTCAGGTTAGTACAATTAAGCCTCCAATCAAGCGAATAATTACTTTCAAATTCTTTAACCACAAGCATGAGTTCAGACTTAACAATATCTCAAGTATGTTTAAAGAATTCCATAGTAAACCCATCGGGTCCCGGAGCCTTATTTGTACCAAACTTCCAAATAACATTTTTAACTTCTTCTTCAGTAAAAGGTCTCTCAAGAGATATATTTTCTTCCACAGAAATCGTAGGCATTATGAGATCATCAAATCTAGGTCTAGTAGCATGCTTTTCAGTAAACAAGTGAGTATAAAAATATGTAGCCTCTTTAGCAATCTTAGTTTTGTCATAAGAAAGATCACCATCAATCTTAGTTAAGACTTCACTTTAACCTCCTTTTATTGCTATCAGTGTTAATTCATTTTTAGCCACCATTCAAAAATGCACAACTGCACAAGACAGTCCCTACTGACATTAATCAATGAGATGCATTGTTTCTGATACATCATTCAAGACTATGGAATTTCCAAAGTTATATTGAATGGTCTAATAAGCACATCTTTATCCAATATAACAATTTTGTTATCCGTTTGTTGGATTCTTTTAGGAGCCACATTGAAATGGAGAAACAGTTCAAGGTATGGACACTTATAAAGGAGAGCTACCACTAGTTCATGAAGTACCAGGACAGTTTATTGATGAGATGGAGAGTGGGGCAAGCCAATTCTCAGCTCAACATCCTGATCAATCCTCCCATTTAGTGTGGCTCGGCTTCGCCGATTTGTATTTAAGCCCGAACCATCCTTACCACAGGACCGCCTCAATTTGTGTGTAACTGATTATATACGAGTCATATCGAGTAGGTACCCATTCTGGAATGGATCCCTGGCGCCGACCATTTCATGGTTTCTTGTCATGATTGGGTGAGATTTCTGATTGGTTCTTGTTATCATTTCAATTAAGTGAACCTGCAGGACAAGGTAACATAAAATTCAAGCTTCCGATTAGTCACCAGTTGCCATGGTTTATTTCGTATGTGATTGTCATTGAATTTCTAATAGGTAGCTTGAGATTGGTTCTAGTATTACCTTACACCCCCAAAAAGCATTTTTGGTTGCACAATGATTAAATTTGTTTGTAATGTTACATCTGCATATTTCAGGGACCAAATATATCTATTGGTTCTAGTATTACCTTACACCCCCAAAAAGCATTTTTGGTGGCACAATGATTAAATTTGTTTGTAATGTTACATCTGCATATTTCAGGGACCAAATATATCTATTGGTAGGCCTGAACTCTTCAAAAACTTCATTACAGTTCTCTGCAATGCCAACACCTCAGAAGGTTTTCTTCCGGAAAGAGATGTATCACTACCTGAAGTAAAACTCCCATTCGGACAGCTAACACTCCCTAAGCATGGTGTACCTCCATCAGAACGCTCAATCCTTGCCTTCTTCGCTGGTAGGGTACATGGTAGAATAAGAAAGGTACTGATGAAACATTGGAAAGATAAAGATGCGGAAGTTCAAGTTTATGACTACTTACCAAAATCCCAAAGTTATGCTAAAAAGATGGGGCAAAGTAAGTTTTGCCTATGCCCCAGTGGATGGGAAGTTGCAAGTCCAAGAGTTGTGGAGTCCATTTTTGCTGGTTGCGTTCCAGTTATAATTTCCACCAGTTACCTGCTCCATTTTAGTGATGTACTTGATTGGAGCCAGTTTTCAGTTACAATACCTGTTCAGAAAATACCTATGATCAAGGATTTGCTGAAAAGTATATCGGTTAGTGAATATACGAAAATGCACAGGAGACTGAAACAAGTACAGAGACATTTCACAGTGAATCGACCTTCGAAGAGGTTTGATCTGATTCGGATGGTACTCCATTCTGTGTGGCTAAGGAGATTAAATGTTGGCTTGATCTCTTAATGTTTGTTGCTAACCAGCTAGAATCCATGTAATCGAATTTGAAATAGTGATACAGTATTTGTTACTATTTTATTTGTATGCAAACCTTCTCCTTGTTACCTGCAGCTCTTCTTTCTCATTCCACAAAAGAAGAAGAGAAGGATGGTCTCCTCTGAGCGCCCTGCATTATTCAAGTCTCCATGTCTTCTACATAACACCCTTTTCTTGTCAGTTCTACCTCCTCCTCCTACTGCTCTAATGAAAACTTGGAGAAGCTATGTTTCAGATGCTGAAACTCAGTTTATTAAACAAAGTGTTTGATCACTGCAAGTCTGGTCAAATTAAGAAATGATGCATTAAGCTTCTTTTATATAATGGTTGTCATGAACCCCTTGCCATAGATCTTTGGAAGCACACAATCGAACTTCACTGGCACTCAGGCTGATGAAACACACCTCATAATTCATCAGGACAACCATCAAACAAATTGGCAGAAGATTGGCACACGCCTGAACTATAGGAACAGCAACAGCCGCAGCCATATATTGCAATTTAAAATACTTCCATACTTACTGATGTAGTTCTGTTTAAAGACATTCATGTCTACTGCTAAAATGCAAGAAACGACACCTAGAGTAAACTGACAGAGATTTTGTTTTATTTCATACACAGATACAAGTACATTCGGCAATAGCAGAACTTAAAAACTAAGTTCATAGAGAGAAATGAGATCACATTTTGCTTGCAACTCTACAAAACAATGAGTGACGACCTTCAGCAATGATTTCACCTGATTCTTTGTTTTTGATTAGAACACTCGTTCCGAAGTAACCTCGTTTCTGCCCCAATGCCCTGGACACAATCACTAACTCATCCTACAAAATTTCCCAAACACAAAATCAAGAAGGTTATGTATGCATCAATCAACACATAAAATTCAGGGTTCACGGTTCTATCTAGTTTTCTTACATTGAGCTTGGCAGTTGATAAGTATGAAATCGACATATCAACTGAAACTTTCATGGGTTGATCATCACTATGAACTGCAGCACCACCGATTTCATCAACCAGGGTTGCAATTGCACCTTTAGACAAATTACCATTTGAATCCTACAAAATTCAATCACACGAAATTAAAATACAAATTCTGGAAGTTCTATTGCTGATGGAATTAGGGTTTTCAATTGTAATCTTACAGTGAGTCGACGAGGAGCTTTGAAAGAGCAAACGACAAGACCAGGTTCAACTCGGTCGACTCGGGTTCCTGCAAGTGTAAAATATTCATAGAAACTCGTTTTCTTTTGAACTCGGTTAGCTAAATCGTCAAGTCTTGAGACTGACTCCGTTTGTTCCTTTGTCGACTCAAAAACTTCTCTCACTCTTTCCATATTCCTTTTGTTATCTTCTTTAACTCGTCTCTACTCTTAAGACTCTAGAGACTTTACTCCGAGGCTTTATATCGCTAGGCAAAATGGCCTTTAATCATTGGATATCAAGATCTTTAATTGAACAAAGGAACCCAAAACTTTTAAAGCATGCTCTTATAAGGCCTATTCCTATTCCAATGCACAATGTAAAAACATAATGTTTGACATACCAGATGCCATGGTAAATGAGTTGCGCTATTATAGGAAAACTACTGAGTGATGGAGTTATTATAGGCGTAATTGAGGGAAAAACAGAGAGAAGACCAAGAATATGAGAAACAACAAGAGGGATTCTATTGATAGATAGCAACCATATTACATAGCAGAGTATGCTTTTATATACAACTATGGGAAAACCCTAACTACCTAGTTGGGCTGCACATCTATGGGCTATAGGCCCTACAACACTCCCCCTTGTGCGGTCCAATAGAACTTCATACACATTGCTTCACATATAGTGCTTCGAATGTAATTCTTCAAATGTCGTCCTCTCCTTGATGACTTGTGCCGAAATCAATTGTCTCATTAAAACTTTGACAAGGAAAACCTCAGTGGGATAAAACCTTGGTACAACTCTTCACATGTAGTACTTCACATGTTGTCTCTTACTTTACATGTAGTTCATCACATGCAATACGATCTTCACAGATCGATGAGTCTAAGTTAATTGCCTCGTTAAAACTTCTCCAGGGAACCCCAGAGGGACAAAACCTGAACTAAAGAAAAAGAGTACAATATTAAGCAAACTTAGAACATAGTTGGACTTGAATATGTTGCCTCATTAAAACCTTGACAAGGAAAACCTAGTGGGATAAAACCTTGATGAAGGGAAAAGAATACAACGTGACAGGTGCAAGTAAAGGTAATATGTTGCAGATGATCACTTTGTTCCGTTGAAGTTGATTAGTTGCTTCACAACTTCTGAGGCAGAAAATACTTGTGGGAAAAACAATAGCCTTAGTTGGGAAATTACTTCCCGGTGTTTGTTGTTGTCTCATTAAAAACCTTTCCGAGCAACAAAACCCTATGGGAAAAAGTAACCTCGGTGAAGGAACAGAGTTCAACACACCATTAGATGCTCTCCATGATGTCAGATAATTTTCATTAGTCTAATGCAGTCAAAAGGAGTTTATCACTCTTTACTTTGGTGACTTGGATGTTTATAGAACCATGTTGTTGATTCTGGAAGTTACGTTGCTTAACGGACTATCATGTTTCATTTCTTTAATTCAGATATTTTCAATAATATCAACGCGATCTTTATGTCTTAAACGTTTAACATACTTGATGCTTTTAGTATTGTCTCGCTAAAAACCTTGTAGAGTCACAAAACCCTTTGGGAAAAACTAATCTCGATCAAAGGCAAAAAGAGTACAACACAACTTCAATTTCGAAGTAAAATATGTCGACATCATATCCTTAGATCCTCCTCCTGATGTCGGCATCTCCCCTTGATTGCTTTCAGAGTTGTTTCAGACATTTCCTTTAGTCATGTACTTTGCGAAACTGAATATTGGTAATGACTTTGAAAATAATATACCATATCTCCCCTGATTACTTTCGTTAGAGAAGAGATTATTATTCCTTCATAATCAACAACTTTTGGATTGCACTTTCATTAGCATTCCTTTTTATGTCTTTACAGGGATAAAACAAATTTATGTCAATGGTTACTTTTAAGTACATGATTACATTCACTATACCATTCCAATGATGTTGCGTTGGCGCAGAGCTATATCTAGCTAACAAGTTCCCCGAGGATGTAAAATTTAATCGAGTACATTATTATGCTAAGTACAACAATGCATCTATTGTACTTAGATATGGGAATTTCATCTCCCAACACATTTTCGTCATATTCCTTTGGACGAAATGGTTACTTACTTACATTTGAACCTCGATTAATCATGGGAGTGCTATCGGGATGCACGTCTTTGTTAAATCGCCTGACAACTTTAGACATGCAAACTGGTGGAATAATATACCACAATGTCAGTATTCGATCGAGTTTTCCCTAGATTTTCCATCTCAAATTCGGATTTCAAATAGCTTTTAAGGTCTCGTATAACACCAAGAGTACACATCATATATGTATTATCGACATAAATATCTACAATTCCAAGTAAAGAAATTTCTTGTGAATACGCAAAGAAAAATAACTTACTTGTCTATCCCCTCCAAATTAAATAGCCACTTATATGGGTATACCACATCCGCCTGATTGCTTGAATCTATAAGTGAGCGTTCTATCTAACTATAAACACACTCTGTGGTTTAGAGTTATTTGATTTGGGCAACAAAAGTTTGTCAAGTACTTTTGTAAATATATTACATCTCTTGATTCTTTCAGAGATACGTAACAACCACATACATATGCTGCATTTCAAGTCCTTTTGAAATTACCAATCTAACTAATTAGCGAAACTCTATAACGTTCATTACAAGAGAATAATTCCAGGGCTCTGTGAGAAAACCTCGCGCCACAAGGCGAGTCTTTGTACTTTTAGACTGCTTTCTTCTCATTATGCTTTATAAAAAATTAATTATGTATGTCCAATAGGATTTACACTTGGTTGGATAGTACTACCACACCAAATACCTGTATATATTTGTCAAAGAACCAAGTTTTACCTGGATTGTGTAGGCCAAATATGCTCTTTCTTGATATTAAATAATAAAAAGCATGGTTCGATCTCATACTGCTCTATTTCCTTGAGCAACTATATATAAAAATAATCATTAATATGATCGCACGATATTTCCATTGACTCATGTGTATTCTCATAATCCTTTAGGATTTCATTGTTCTCTGGAATCATTAAACTTCGGAGCGTCCTCCAGTATTGATTCATGGACATAGTCAGAGACAATCAAATGATATGATTTCATTAATGATAAAAATTAGATCGTGCCTTACTCATCTACTTCCATTCTAGGTGAGCATTGATTGAACCTGGTGGTCTCTCCATCTTCCATTATGGAGCCACGGACTCAACCACACTTCCACTAAGTATAGTTGTAACACCTTAGTCTATGGTGTATATCCCTTATTGGGGATTCGTAACCTTGCAGATAGGTTTGCAATTGGTATGTATGATATCATCACTTTAGCAACATCAGTGTACATTCTGAAAATCGAATATTCTTTATCACTTCACATTTAAATTTGTGGAGTACAATAATCAATATGAGACATAGTGGGAACACACCACGACAATTTTTTCTGTTCCCTTAGAAACTAATTTTCTTACTCCCCCTAACAACGGGAAATATGTCTCATTAAAGTGATAACCCTCAAATCTAGTGGTAAGAGATCTCATGCCCAAAGTTTTAAAATGCAGATAATTGTTGGGAACTCATTTCCAACATAACTACTTAACAGTTTTGAAGACCCATTATAGTACGATGTGGATTCGTAATGGCACATATATAGTGCAACCAAAAATGCATAAAAACAAGAATGTCAGGATTAAATCCAGTTATCAACTGGTACGTAGAAAGGTTTGACTAATATTGGTTCTAAAAGCGAATTAAGTAAGATGCGTGTAATATTGCATATTCCCAAAGCAATAAAAGATAGGTTGGTACGCATAACCTATTCCTTAGGCACCATCTGTAACCATTTGATGGTAGCCTCTGCGAGACCATTGGGTATAAGATGCTATATATTGATCCTATTAAACATGCAATATTCATCAAGTCCTTTTGATGTAAATTCTCTAGCATTAATAAGGATGGTGAGCCTTTGCACCTTGTATTGTGTAATATGTGCTAGGAGTTTTTAAACGCAAATTTCTTGGGAACTATTGCTAGTCCAAAATGTCAAAACATTTACCAGAGCCATAAGTAACTTTAATGGTCCTCATTCTGCATGAATATTTTTCTAAATTTCACCTTGTTATCTTCGTAATATGGATTGTTTACCATTTGCATCTTAGGATGGTCTCGATCCTTTTTTACTGAAGACTTTGTGTAGATGGGGAAAAACGATTTGCTGGTTTTTACGGAATTGAGAAGACGACCGTACGGAGGAGACTCCTTGAACCGAGCAAAATGTTCAACCTCACACAGATGCACCGCTGTAAATGAGGTGCTTTGAATTCGAGAGATCAATCTGTAGTACTCCGGACTAAACCAAGACAATGGCCGTTCTAGAGTAAATTCGATCACAAGAGAGGATGGGCTGATCTGTAGGAGGGAAGCTAAGAAATGTGTGGAATTAATGGTAATCAAAGATTGTAGGTGTGTTGCGAATTCTGAATAAGATAAGTTCTAAATGATTGAAATTGCTCAATTGAGAGTAATTGCTCAATTGATGAGTTGTTGATCTCGTATTGTCAGTGAGACATGAGATTCCTGTTGTTCTTTCAATCATGATTCAGGGACTTATTTATATTGCTGGAATTGTAGACACCATGATCCCATGAAGTGTGACAGTTGATAGAATCAAGAAGTGGGGAAATGAAAATCGTGTTTGAAACCAGTTGCTCATCGTGTGGAGACTTGGTCGATTTTCCATCCACTACTTTGTTAACTTCTTCAACTGACTGCACGACTTGCTCACATTCCATCGTGTGTTTGAAAACACGTGCCATAGACCGCCAGACCGAAACCCTAGTTGATATCTCCTCAAGTTACACGATTTATGTCTCGTGGTTAATTAGTCAGTTGTTGACTTCATGATTTAATGGGACAATGAGTCCATGTATTTGCTGAGTTGAACATGATTTGCAAAAATGTTCAGAAAATCATGAATTGAACGTGTCTGCTGAGACAAAGATAAAATTCTGACGTTGAAGTGAGCAAGTGTTCATCATTAGATGAATTGTTAAATATTGATAGTTGAACCAATATTCCTTGGTTTGAGCAAATATTGCTCGTCTGAGCAAGTATTACTCGTCTGATGAATTATTGGTAGCGTGACCAAAATAAAATATTAATTAAAATACTAGTAGTTTAACTGAGCATAATTAATAAGAATATTGATCATGAGATCGTCATAAAATTATTAGTGTTTGAATCTGGAATTATAATCCTTGGACTCAGAAACTCTAATTTGATCAATTGATGGTTTATTTGAAAATTAACCATGGAATGAAGGAAAACTGACTTCATGGGACCGTGGGTCGACCATGCAGCTCCCATATACTCGTGTGAGCAAATACCAAGGCATCTCGAAGAGTTGGTGGTTCGTTGATGAAAGAATGATCAAATGTTGGTTTAATCATTTATTCGAAAATGCTCGTCTGAGCCTTAGGTGATAAAACCTAATTAATTATGAAGAGATGAGAGACCAACCAAGGGGTCACGAAACCGTCCCTGGGTGGTCATGGGATCAAATGACGATCGTTCCATGAAAATCCCAAAATTATTTGGAAGAGTTTTGGACCTAATACGTGCAATTGCGCAAATTAGGTCAAATTGTGTAAATACGCGGGACCGGCTCCTTACGAGCCAAGGAGAAAACATCGGCCGATCAAGGTAACATGCCCATGTCACCAAAGTGTTCATATCTCAGTTTTGAGAATTTTGATATTTTCAGATATGCATTTGAGCAATCATTTGAGAAAATATGAAGAAATTAGGTTTTTTTTTATGAAACCGTCAAAACTTCATGAGATGAAGGAAAAATAATAAAAAAAAGTGAAGGAATCATGAAGTGTGGGACCGGACATGGCCAAGGCATGGCCGGCCGGCCAAAGGGCCCAATCCCACACGTTTTCCCAATTTTTTTATAATATTTTCATGATTTTAGGGAAATATGATAAAACCAAGGAGTTTCTGTTGAAATCAAAGAGTTTTGTTGAAATCAAGGAGTTTCCATGAGATGAGGAAAACATGAATAATAATAATAATAAAATAAGGGACGTGTAGGACCGGCTTGAGCATGGTTGGCCGGCTAGGGCCCGGTCTCGTGAGTTTTTCCTAATTTTATGTATTATTTCATAATTTAAAGGAATTTTCATAATTTGAAGGAAATATCATGAAATCAAGGAATTTCATGGGATTATGGAAACATGAAAAATATAATAATAATAATAGAATGGGACATGTGGGGCCGGCTAGGGCCCGATCACACGGGTTTCCCTAGTTTTATATTATTTTTCATGGGATCAAGGAAATATCATGAGATTAAGGAGTTTTCATGAAATTAGGGAAATAATAATAAAATAATAACGAACCATGATGTGTGGGGCCGGCTGGGATCAAGGCATGGCCGGTTGGCCAATAATCACGTCCCACAATGTTTTCCTTAATTTTATATTATTTCTTTGGTGTGAGGGAAACACCATGAAACTGAGGATTTTCCTCAAAACGAAAAATATTTGTTCAAGTGAACGGATTTTCATAAACTCAAGGAAAATAATAAAAAATATGATAAAAATATAAAACTGGTGTGGGATTGACCACGACACGTCCAACCGGTCAGTGGGCCCATGCTCTCAGCGCCTTGGTCAATTTTTAATTATTTATTATTTTCCTTCCTATTTTGCATAGGTTCATCGTCTCGTCGTATTTTGAAATACTTGTACGTACGATGATTGTTAGTGCATCATCATCGAGTACACTTGCACTATTTGAGTTGGGGCTTACTCGGAGGTAGCTCAGATGCCCGTGTTGTCGAATATTTATTACTAACCCATGGAACTCTGCTGGGAAGAACCATGGATTGAAGTAACGAAATATTACAAAAGTATTTGAATACTTTCAGAAAATATTTGAATATTTTCAGAAATTCAGTGGATGAATCCAAGAATTTAAGAATAACTAATTGATGGCTCTATACTAGCAGAGCAAGCTGTCTAGGAGCATTAATTATTCTGATATGATCTTGGTGGAGCTTCTTATCCTTTATATAGTTAGGGAAAACTGTTGTTTGTATCCTGAAGACGTTATCGCTTTATACTAGCAGAGCAAGTTTTCTAGGAGCCGTCAATCTAGTGATTATATATAGAAATAATTACTAAAGTGTTCAGTATTCATGAGATATGTCGTTGTCCAGCCGAGAGACTTCATATCTACATTTACTCTGAGAGATAGTATTTCTCAGTCAGAGGTTCGATGAGAGACCCGTGTCACAATACTCACGTCTGATTGTTGGATCAGAAGTTCGTATAATTATGGGTTTACGATTTTAGCCTTTGTCGAAAATCCACCATATACACTTTGTAAAATGAGTGATATGCTCTCTTACTTAAAAGCATAATGGGAGGGAGAAGGGGGTTGTGCATCTGGTACTTTAGAAAACACTTATTGAGAGATATGTCGTTACTTCACCTTCTGTCAATATTTTTTCCATTGTATCGTCCACTCAAATAAAGTGATGTACGTATGATTCCTTTCAAAATGAAACATCATGTCACAACCAAAGTGCCTTTATAGTCATGTCAAAGCATGTATGATTCAATTCCCAACATTTCATCGTCGGAGTCAATATGGATTCAATAATCCAAACACTATAGTGATTAATATTTCACTAGATTGACTCATTAGTTTTCTCTAAAATATGTTTTCTTCCATACGCATTAGAGATATAAAAGATGCAATCAATTACATTCTCATCACTGTGAGTGTCCATATGATATCCACTTGCATGGGTCTCTTTGGAATTTAACAAGGTGATTAGATCTCGGTATATATAGAGCTTTTGTTACTTTTAATCTTTGTTCCGTCTTGGAAACAAAATTTGAGCAGTGCTTCGCTCGATGATCCAATCATCGTAGTCACATTATAAGAATTATTACAAAAACTAGTGTATATTCCTTAAATTAGTGGGAGAAAAACCACTATTAGTTAGACATTGAGTCTTGAGAGATTTAATAAGTGGTGTGGCCTTATTGCGTAACAAAAGTGGGATTCAACTCAATTACTTTGGAGTGACTATATGTTACGTTTCATCCAGATATATCTCAAGTGCTTTAGAGAATCAATGTCTCGTGATAATGATGTACTTTTCATAAGTGCAAAAAATGTGTCCAGTTTAACTGAAGTTAGTTGGCTAGGCAAAGTTCTTCTTGCCAATAAAGTTGACGTCTAAAGTATGATCTTCCTATGGAAATCTATTGCTACTATGGTACCTGCATTGCATTGCTTCAAATCAGTAACAAGATTCATTCCCAACTCTTTTTTTCTATGCGAGCTAGAATTACATCTTAGCTTCATCCCATGTTTGGTTGATACCTGTATTTTGGTGTCATTACTATTGGAGACAAGAAAACATCTTTGTCTCATGATATATATGTCCATTTTCACATGCTTCAATAAGTCGGTATGCCTAGCCCTCATTACTTCGGTTTTTTTTTTAATTTTCAATTTTCTACAACTAGCTTAATTTGAGAAATTTCTTCATCTCAACAGGTCAAGAGAATATCACTTTGTATGTCAACCACTTAATTTAGGTTGAATAGATTACTAAATATAATGGATTTCTTGTTTGCATATTTTAACATATACTGGTTCGTTAGTATATGAATGAAGCATAAAAATGTTAGAAAAATAAATTTTTCTCATATCACTTTTTGTGAGTCTGTCCACAAAAGTTGAGATTCATGTGCTTTTAACTACAACATAACTTTGTTGAAGCTACTGATTCTAATTCAATAGTCTAGCCAGTGGATTACATCCCACTAGACATTCATGCTAGAGGAAAAAATATCATGAGTATTTCAATTTCCTTCAAAGTATTTCGTAGGAGGTGTTTTTAACAAAGATTTTTGTACTTACCGTAAATTGGGGACAATATATTTACTTAGAAATGCAGGGGCACGTAGCTTCATCTTACAGACGATACATTGTCATTGGTATGAGGTTTTATATGGGATACATTCATTTTCCAAAAGGAAATGATATTAACATCGAAATGTGTTCAAATACTTCTGAATCCAAAATATTGTTTTTGAGTCCAGCTAGGTCTAACTGTAATGGACCTTGATAAGAAAAATATCAATATGACTGGTTCCGGTACAATAATCCCCATAAAACCAAATTTCTTTTTGGTTGAAATGGATTTTGAGAAATCAAATTCCTTAATGATTAAGTCAAAAATCCAGCCAACGATCATAACTCCACCAAATAATAATTAATGTCGAATTCATAAGGCATTATCATGGTACATACGTTATTGAAGTTTGTAATGGAAGATAACATCACAAAATATAAATCCAAAAAAATAAACAAATAGATAGTACACGACAATATGATAAAAGAAGCCAATACAAGTTTGAAAAAAAAACTGACATAGCAGAAAAAAATTATCTGCTGTCAAAATTATTAATAAAATGTCAAAATTATCACAAACAGACAAAAATTAGATTTTTCTTTTCTTTTTCTTTTTTAAGACTACGGACATTGTGAGAATAGATATGGCATAGCCGCCTCACACTACATAGAAGAAGATCTGAAAACTCTATTAGACATCGAAGGTGCTACATATCTACCGGTTTCATACACCGGATAGATACACCCCTAGGTGGCATTGATCTCCACCCTTCATTGTTTCTACACCCTACCCCACCAGGAAACTAGGGGGTCCGTTTTAAAGAGACAACCAATGAAAATTTGACACATAGGCGGGGTATAATATTGGTGTATGGATTTGGTAGATAACTAGCATTTTCGATTAGACATTATACATATATTATCAAAAAGAAAAAACAGAGATCATTATATATTATAATAAGTATCAATGTTAATGGCAGACAAGCACATGTTTGATACTTGTAGCGATAGTGATCGGTGATGGCCAATTTATTTATATGCAATCCCCTAAATATAATCATGTATAAGCAGTACAAATTCTTGTATAGCATGTTAGTGGTTAATCAATTATATATACAAAGAAGTCTAGAACAGCTACCAGAACAGACAAAATCAAAAGCCACAGGGATACATAACCCATCAGATAAAGATGGCATATGAAGGACATCACGTCTACATCAAATATCTAAAAAAATAAATGATTGAAACATGGAAGACAAAACAAAAAGCGGCATACGACAGAACAATCAATATCATACGCATAGACAATCGAATATGGTGGAGATCTAACCTTGAGATACCGTAAAAATTGTGATGAATGGGGCGGAACCCGGCACAATCAAAACTCCCATCGTGATCCAGTGATACCCCGGAGGACCCAGACCGATTGACATCCCTAGTTTTATGCACTAAATATTAGAGGTCATAGTCCTGAACAAAAAATTACTTCGACTCTAAGGATTCAAAGCTATGACAAACCAGTGAATGCGGACGATGAGTACTTTCGTATGGGTAAAACAACTTCATTCACTTACCTTTTATTGTTTTGCGAAGTAATAATTAATCATTTTGGTCAAACTTATTTACAAATACCAACCGAGGAAGATATTAGACAGATTTTAAGGGAGAATGAGGATATGGGATTCCCAGGAATGTTAGGTAATCTTGATTGCATGCATTGGGTATGGCAGGGATGCCCTGTTTATTAGGCCGGTCAATATAAGGGTCATTATCTGAAACCAATAGTTATCCTTGAAGTTGCTGCTTCTTATGATTGTTGGATATGGAATGTTATTTTTTTGGTCTTCCGGGTTCACAAAATAATATTAATGTTTTGCGCAAGTTGCCTTTGTTTGAAGATCTAAAGTATGGAATTTCTCACCAAGTTCGTTTTACAATCAACGACCATCAGTACACTCATGGGTATTATCTTTTGGATGATATCCATCCAAAATGGTCAACCATGGTTCAATGTTAACGTTCATCCCCCAGCCAGCGCATTGGGTAATTCATACCGTCATTTTAACGAACCCCAAATGGCGTTGAGGAAGGATATGGAACGGGCTTTTGGAATTTTGAAGAGGAAGTTCGCTATCATTTGTGGGTCATATCGTGGTTTAAGTCCTCGTGAAATGCACAAGATTATGCTCACTTGCATAGTTCTCCGTAACATGGTAATTCAGAAAATTATGAAGATGAAGATCCGAGGCCTGAGATTCAACCACAAAAAGACTTGTCTGCAAGAAATTATGATCAAATGACTAATTACATTCAGAACTAGAATTTGTACGACAGTTTAAAAGAAGATATGAGAGTGAATCTTTGGGCAGAATATGGAATACCGGGTAGGGGTAATTAATAAGTTATGTATTTTAGTTTAATTTTTAATTTGTTTGTAGTTTGTTTAATTCAATATTAATTTTATGAGTGAAACTTATTTAAGTAGACTGCAACAACATTTCAAATTAATCAACTTTTTATATCAAAATAATGTTAAGTAGAATGCAACAACAACATTGCAAATTAAAACTTAAATTAATACATCAATTATCTAGAGGTTCCACAACATTGAACTCATCATCGAAGTCATCCTTATCATCATCACCATCATCTGAGTTGTTATTTAATCTCGATTGTTGTTCAATTTGTGCTTGAAGCCTGTCAAATTCGATTCGCCACACATGTTTTTGCTGGGGGTTCATAACTGAAGTGTCAGCTTGAAGAATGTTATGCTTGTTAGACTCATTCTCAAATTTTTCTTGAGACAAGTGACTTTTATTAGTCTCCCTGCTTTGAAATTTCCTATCAACCGCTCTTTGCTTCTCGACTGTCTTATGATGTTCCATAAATTCCACCATGTTAAATCCATCAGAGCTCCCTCAATTATTGAGCTGATTTTATAGCAAGTCTTGCTTTGTTTCATCCTGGAAGTTTTTTATTAGCATCATCATTATTGAAAACTAAGTTGACATTTGGGTTTCTTAGTGTATTTGGTGAAGAATTTGATGGAACTGGTGAAAATGGTAAAGTTTAGTGTTGGGGGAGAAGAATTGTATGGTGACCTTTCAGGTACTTATTGAATTACCTGCTAACACGTCTGGATTATATTTGTTCAACACCTTCAAAATATGATATCAACTTTCAAATTGGCATTTTTTTCCATTTCGGCGCTTCCATTTTGTATGAACCCGTCTTTCAACATCACTGTAAGACCACTCTTCCGGCCTCTCTTGCATTATTGCAGTAACATAAGAGGAAACTTCCTTATTGATCGTAATGAAGCATTGCAACAACCCACTTGCATCACGATCATTGATGTTCATGGTTTGCTCTTGATATCTCAAAAATATGTTATCACGCATGGTGTTACCATGCTGTTGTGCACCGTCGACACAATCTTGGGTAAAATAAACATAAGGATGACAAATACATTCATCTTCTGTGATGTTGAATTTTGCACCCCGAACTTTGACCTTACTACCTTTAACTTGCCTTGATTTGAGATTGTAAATTCATATTACAAAAAATTAAGAAATTAAGAAGTGTAGAGAAGGTGTGCTTTGTTAATCTTGATTTATATTAGAAGAAGATTAAGAGATTCCGAAATTCTAGAGAGATCTAGAAATTCTGGTGTACGTTGATATGAAGATGAACTTGGGTACTTATAGAAGGGGAAATTGTAGCTGTTAGATGAGGAATTATTGAGAAATAATCTACTCAGCGAGCTACAGGATGACTAACGTCGGCGTTGTAATGACTAACGAGCTATCATATGACCATATAGCGATGGACATTCTATCGATTGGTTGACGGTATGTTGTGTATGCCTAAGTGGTATATTTGACACTTAGACACATTTGTTTGCCACTTTTCCATACCCATAGTAGGTGCTAATGTGGAAAAATGAGGAGCTTGACATGTGCATAGGAATGGGCCTAAGCCGATAGCCTTTTAGAGGGTAGTCTCTTCGTGGTCTGTTGTTAAAACATTGCCCGACCTTTGTGAAATGCGGGGGTCTAACAACCACACCAAAAAATTCATTTGGAAATCTGAGAGGACTTACTCCAATATACTTTGCAGAGAATCAATTAGACAGTCAGACTCAATATAGAGTAAACGATATTGAAGAGTTTAATATCTCTGTTTCACAATGTAATCAGCAAATCAAACAGATAAAAATCCGCAAGCCTGATTATTATGTGAAACAACTTGAACGGTACCAAATACCAATGTTTAAGTGTTAATCAATGTAAATCAACAACCAAAGGTTGGATATTCTAATTGATTGATCTTAACGCATAGTCTGTGATATTTTAATTATATAACAAAATATAATGTGGAAAAGAAATAACACAAACACCAGAATTTTGTTAACGAGGAAACCGCAAATGCAGAAAACCCCCGGGACTTAGTCCATATTGAACATCACACTGTATTAATTAAGCCTCTACAGATACTAGCCTACTACCAATTAACTTCGTACTGGACTGTAGTTGAACCCTAATCAATCTCACATTGATTCAAGGTACAATTGCGCTCCTTACGTCTCTGATCCCAGCAGGATACTACGCACTTGATTCCCTTAGTTTATCTCACCCACAACTAAGTGTTGCTACGACCCAAAATCAAATACTTGATAAACAAATTTGTCTCACACAGAAAAGTCTATAGGATTGAATAAATTTGTCTCCCACAGAAATACCCAAGAGTTTTTGTTCCGTCTTTTGATAAATCAAGGTGAACATGAACTAATTGATAAACTAGACTTATATTCCAAAGAACAGCCTAGTATTATCAATCACCTCACAATAATCTTAATCAACTAGCGAAACAAGATATTGTGGAATCACAAACGATGAGACGAAGAAGATGTTTGTGATTAATTTTATCATGCCTATCGGAGAAATTAATCTCGAGTCAATTATTTCAATTGTACTCAATATGATAGAATCGGGCAATCAGAACAAGAAACTACAAGAGAATAGTTGGGTCTGGCTTCACAATCCTAATGAAGTCTTTGAAGTCGTTAACCTATAGGGTCTCGATTGGAAACCTAAGGTTAAAGGAGAATCTACTCTAGTTATGCAACTAGTAACACACAGGAGGTGTGGGGATTAGGTTTCCAAGTTGCTAGAGTTCTCCTTTATATAGTTTTCAAATCAGGGTTTGCAATCTAAGTTACCTTGGTAACAAAGCATTCAATATTCACCGTTAGATGAAAACCTGATTCAACCAAGCTAATATCATTCAACAACTAGATCGAACTTAGCTTGTTACATACAAATTAAATGTACCCTCATTTAGGTTTATGTAACCGTACCTAAACGTGTAAACCATGTTGGTTCATAAATATTTAACCGAGGTTAGCCATATGATTACTCTAATATCAACCTTATTCATCTTAACCATAACTAGTTCAGATGACTCAAATGAAACTAGTTAAAGAGCCGTTCAATTGCTATATTCTCATAGAAGTATACAAGAACACAATTGAAGCAGAATTGGTTTGATTCACTCGAATCAATACATGAATATTATAGCCATGGTTTTCAAAGATTGCATTCCTTATTTTATAAATGTTTAGGTTCATGTACATAACCGATTTTAGAAAATAACCACTTAAGTATGCGTACTTAAGTAACCGGATTTGAGTTTGTTTTGGTTTTCAAACTCAGCAGAAATTCACGGACGTGAACTTTCCTCCAATATGCGTATGGGTATGCATACTTTGGTAACCAGTTTGTGTTGGTTTTGATTTCCAAACTCGGAAGAAATTCACGGACTGAACTTCCGCCAGTATGCGTACGGGTATGCATACTTAGCCAGTCTCCATCAACCAATTAGTACACACACAAGTATATATATATTCGGTTTCCGGTTTTTGGACTTATAAACAAATGTGTGAACACACTATATGCCTATATCCAAAGATGGTTACATGATTCTAAGCTATATATTTCACTCATTGAAATATTCTTAGAGGATGACAATAGCCGTTTTCACACACTATTAGCATCAAAGCAATTTTCAAGATATTGAAATAATCATTATCGAAACATTCCAAGTCTTACACCAAATGATTGTATCACACAAATCATGTAAGATGTTACTCGGAAATTTTCTCATGATATAAGATGAATTTGGTCGAACCGAAAGCTTGCCAACACATATTTCGAGAAATATGTTAGCGAGATAAACTCAGCTCGAAATCTCAAATGTGTATATAGTAAACTATATAGTAATACAACTTATGTCTCAATATAGGAGATATAGTAGAAATAGACTTTCCAAGTGATAGATGAGTTCAAGTCTCCACATACCTTTTGTAGATGAAGTTACACAAGCTCCCCTTAATAATTATTCGTCTTCAAATGATGAACACCATGAAAACTAAGCTCAACTACAGAATTTATGTCCTAGTCTGAGACATCTATAAGTAGGCTAGAAATCAAGACTTATAGTTTTGATCACTAACAATGACAAACATGCTTAAGATAACAACGCATGGGAGTTCGGCCGAGCAGATCTCTAACAATCTCCCACTTTGTCAATTTTAATGAAAAAACTATCAATACATATGGATTACAAAGTAAATAAATATTGTAGCTTCTCATCCAAATGCTTGATCTCCTTGGCATCTTCATCACGACTCAAAAACTTCGTCACTTCCAAGTACTCCATGATTCTAAACGTGTTTAACTCAGCATCATAGTTGTTGAATATCCGTAGCGATAACAATGAGAAAACAAATGCTCTCGATCATTGTTATGCAGTGTCATAGTATGATTACACATTTTGTATCACAACTTTGACAAAAATACTATGGTGATATGTATCACTCCCCCTTAGTCAATACTTCATCTCAACATGAAAACCACTCCCCCTTACATAATGATCCATAAAACATATGTATTTTTAGTATGAAACTACACATTAATTCTCCCCCTTTTTGTCAATATAAACTGGAAAAGGTACAAAAATTAGTGGGATCCCCAAGAAATTTTCACAGAGATACTTCATGACCACAAGAGAATACCATACCAACTTATTAGATGCCATCATAAAGCCAAAGATAATTGCATCCATCAAGGAGTTAATAAAGATACAAGATAACCCTATAATATTCCACAGCCGCACTCCCCACAAAGATTTGAAAATTAAGCACAAGTTCATAAGAACTCTTCCCCATAATATGTCATTCCTGAAAAAACAACAAAGGCGACTTTGCTTTTACAAGAAAAGAAGGATTTCTTTGGATATAACCAAATCACATGAAAAACATTAATTTGTATCCAAAAAATTCAATTGAAATAACCACAAGAGAAATTGGAATACACAACTAAATTAACCACAAAAAGTGATCAATTCAATTGGCCACGCTCACGGAGCAACACAGTATATGCACAAAAATTATAGATCGGAGATTGACCAATACTGCGGAATACACAAGGATTCATTCTATTTTCCATCACTATTTGCACAATGACATATAATAAACATAATCCTTGTAAACAAAAGTTTTATCCTTTCTTCTATAATGACATAAAGGCTTTAAATTTTGTAATGTCAAAAGTTCATTCTATCTTTTATCAATACTTTCATACCGACATAATAGAGATAACTTTTGAACAAGTATGGGACAATCATAGGTTAACGGACGTAAACAACATATCCCATAACAATTTGCAATATACAAAATCATAAAGATTAAAATTGCAAAAATCATCTTCCAAAAAAACTTAGAATTTAAATAAATAAATCTGAAAACATGAAGATGAAAACATTGGACATAGATATGTGTACTCACAATACTGGCTATTCCAAACCCTAGTTATTCTTCTAAAAACACAAGAAATAAATTCTCAAATGAAGATTTACTAGACATATAAATCAAATCTCCTTGAGAACCTCATACCTTTCAATGAATCCATCATAGAAGGTGTCACTGATTTCTTTCACTCTTTTGACCGTAGACACTCCATGTTCGTGAGTTAGCAAACAAAATTACGATCAACAACCCAAGCAAGTTGCCTAGCCTTGACACAATCCATAATGAGTTTATTATGATTCCGTATTAGAATATTTTGATTTGCAAGGATTTTGGCCTGACCATCTAAGAGTTGGTTTATTTGCATATGGAGATTTGAAAACTCGACCTTTGAATCGTTCTGAAAACGAGTTAAATCCTTGACAGAATCATCAATCCAGGAGTTTTGGTCCTTTCTTGCAAGCATTTTCTTTAAAACCAGCTCTTGAATCGACTCACGTCCTTGAGTGTCTTCCTCCATATCAAGATGCACAATCTCTTGAGATTTTGCAGAGTTCTCCATATAATTTTTGTTAGGGATGGAATAACACAATATAGAATATATATATGTGTGTTCGTAAACAGGAGAAGGAAACTCTTGTTATGGAAACCTTATGAACTCACTAGAGGAGGACACGAACGTTTGTGGACCGGCAGCAATAAAAATACAAACAACATAAAAATAAATATTATACAACATACATGAGCATTTCTCAATCATCATCCTTGAAGCTCCCAAGCTAGATACAAGGATGAGGATACCTGGAATCAGGTGGTAGAGTAAGAAGTAATCCCACTGCGATGATTGAGGAAGGAGTTGTAAACATCATCTGAATGTATGATCTTTGTGTTCTTTGCATTTCTTCGGTTCACTTTCATCCTAGATGAGTAGGACACAACCTGTTTAACAAATCCGTCAGAAGGATTTTTCTGAGGAAAAAATCTAAGACTCTTGAGATTAGTTCAAGAGGGTCAGGATTCAAAGAAATCCATTTCCTAGACTTAGATTTACCAGACACATTCTTATAAACACAGGGAATGTGTTCATTAGTGGCACAAGAATTTATACCATTAAGATGAACTTGTAACTTGTGACGATTTCCAGAAGAGAGCTCATTTTAATAAGAGTTATGGTTTTTTGTCGTCAAGAGATTCATTGTAGATGTCGTCAGACGATTTACTCCATTGACGATAGAAAGAATCAAATTATGGAGATTAGAAATTTGTTTCCTCCTGGAAAAACAATGAAGAGCATAGTGATTCTTTTTCCCACAGAAGGAACTGAAAAAGCGGGGGTCTAACAACCACACCCAATATTTCGATTAGCAATATGTATGGATAAACTCTGAGTTACTTTACTAGAGAATCAACTAGACAGTCGGACTCAATCTAGATAAAAATATCTCAAGGAATTATTATCTTAATCTCTCAATTTGATCTATACTCAATCAAATAGAATCTGCGAGTCTTTATCAAAGAGAGATAACTTGGATGGTACCAAATACCAATATCCAAGTCTCAATCAATTTAAATCAACAACCAAAATGGTTGGATATTCTAATTGATTGAACAACACACAACCTGTATTATTTCAATTATATAACAAAATATAATGCAGAAAAGAAATAACACAGACACCAGAATTTTGTTAACGAGGAAACAACAAATGCAGAAAAACCCCGGGACATAGTCCAGATTAAACATATACTTTATTAAGATGCTACATACACTAGCCTACTCCAAGCTAACTTCGGCCTGAACTGTAGTTGAACCCCAATCAATCTCACAATGATCCAAGGTACAGTTATGCTCCTACGCCTCTGATCCCAATAGGATACTGCGTACTTGATTCCCTTAGATGATCTCACCCACAACCAAGAGTTGCTATGACCCAAAGTCGAAGACTTTAATAAACAAATCTATATCACATAGAAAAGTCTATAGTAATAGATAAATTTGTCTCCCACGAATAAACCTACAAGTTTTGTTCCGTCTTTTGATAAATCAAGGTGAACATGAACCAATTGATAAAACCAAACTTATATTCCCGAAGAACAGCTCAACTTTATCAATCACCTCACAATAGTCATAATCGACGCAGCGAAAAAAGATATTGTGGAATCACAAATGATGAGACGAAGTGTTTGTGACTACTTTTATATCTTGCCTATCGGAGATAGAAATCTCAAGCCAATTATTACAATTGTACTCGTACGATAGAAACAACAAGATCAGATCACACAACTACAAGAAAAGTAGTATCGGTCTGGCTTCACAATCCCAATGAAGTATTTAAGTCGTTAACCTGGTTTTAGAAGAAGAAAACCAAAGGTTAAAGGAGAAACGACTCTATCTTAGAAAACTAGTATCACACATAATATGTGATTATTAGGTTTCCCAGTTGCTAGAGTTCTCCCTTATATAGTCTCTCAAATCAGGGTTTGCAATCAATGTTAGCTTACTAACAAAGCATTCAATATTCACCATTAGATGAAAACCTGATTAGATTCAAGATAATATTTATCAACCGTTAGATCGAAAACATAGCTTGTTATACACACATGTAATGCACGTTTGTAGGCTTGATAAAACCGTACCCAAACTTGTACATTAGTTGGTTCAACAATAGTTAACCAAATGGTTAGCCATATGATAACTTTCATATCAACCATATTCTTCTTCACCATAACTAGTCCAAATGACTCAAATAAACCAGTTAGAGAGTTGTTCAATTGCAAGGAAATCTCATGTACTACACAAGACACAATGGAAGCAAAAACGATGTGATTCACTCAAATCGATTCATGAACTATAAATCCACGGTTTGCAATAAAATTCCTTAGTTTATTAAGATAAGTTCACAAACACCGTTTTTAGACATAACCTACTCAAGTTCGCGGACTTAAGTTCCAAGATGGAGTTCACAAACTCCAGCAGAAATTCTCGGGTTCGAGAACTACGCCAGTTCGTGGACTGAACTTGTATGCTGAGTTCGCGGACTTAGCTCACGCACTACTTCGGTTTCAATTGATCAACAAAGTTCGAAAACTTTCGTTCAAGCAATAAGGACTTATACATATATGTGTTTCCACAACAATTCTTATATCCTCAAATGGTTATATTGTCTAAACTCTCATTTTAATCATTGAAACATTCTCAGAGGGCGTTATATAGCTGTTATTCACAAATTATTTTTCGTCAGAACGATTTCCAAAATGATTGAAATATAACATGACTTTCGTCACTAGGTAAAGATTAGCTTGGATAAAGTAAAAGCTTTACCAACACATATTTCGAGAAATAGAAGCAAGATATACTCAGCTCGAAATATCACATGTGTATAATCTTAGTCTACATAGTAATATGACTTTTGTCTCAAGATATGAGATAAAGTAGATAGACTTTTGAGTGATAGATAAGTTCAAGGCTCCACATACCTTTTAGTCGATGAAGATCCACTAGTTCCTTGAGTAGTCCTTCGTCTTGTATGATGAGTGCCATGGAGTTCTTGAGCTCAACTACACTTTCTATCCTAGTCCGAGACCTTAGCTATAGTAAACTAGAAATCAAGACTTTATAGTTTTGATCACTAACTTTGACAAACATGCTTGAGATAGCAACGCATGCGAGTTCGACCGAGCAGTGCTCTAACAATATCCTCGTTTGTCAATTTTAGTGGAAAAACTATTAATACATATGGAATACAAAAAATATATAAATAAACTTTGTAGCTCCTATTCCACATGTCGTCTAATCTTCAACATTACTCGAAATCTTCGTCACTTTCAAGTACTCCAATGATCCCAAAGGTTATAAGTTTAGCATCATCGTTGTTGAAAATCCATAGCTATAACAACGAGAAAACAAGAGTTCTCAATCATTGTTATACAGTGTCATAGTATCATTACACAACGTCAAAGTCTAATTGCATCACAACTTTAACAACAATACTATGGTGATACTTCACTCCCCCTTAGTCAATACTCCATCTCACATGGAAACCACTCCCCCTTACATAATGATCTGAAAACCATATGTATTTGTAGTGTGAACTATATATTAATTCTCCCCCTTTTTGTCAATAAAATTGGCAAAGGTACAAGAACGGGATCCTACTGAAATTTCCGTAAGAGACATTTCATGACCAAAGGTATATCATCTTGTTTATATGCAATCATAGCTAAATGAATTCATCAAGGAGTTCATAAAGATACAAGATAACCCCTATAATATTCCACAGCCATACTCCCCACAAAGATTTGGCAATTAAGCACAAGTTCAAAAAGAACTCTTCCCCATAAAATGTCATTCCCGGAAGAACAACAAGAGCAACCTTAATTTCAAAAGAAAAGAAGGATTTCTAACAAAACACACTACAAAAAATCAACATATGTGAATCACATACAAACATGGCGTAAACCTTCTGGAGTTCCAACTCAATTTCCCAAAAGATCGATATAAGCACATGGGCAAGAGTTATGGAAAATGCTAGTGAAATGAAACAACACCAATAGACTACCGTAAGTGCTGAAAGGTGGAAGAATGTCATCCAACTGTTGTTCACAAGCCACAAATTCCATATTTATGATACTATTCTCATAAAAATCTCGAATAAAATGGTACCTTATGTCAATGTGCTTCGTTCTTGAGTGATCAACAGGATTCTCAGTGATTCGAATCACACTAGAGTTATCACAAAAGATCTTCATTATTCCAGTATCAACTCCATAGTTAGACAACATTTGTTTCATCCATAAAAGTTGAGTACAACATGACCCGAAAACAATATACTCTGCTTCGCATGTAGACATGGATTGTGAATTTTGTTTCTCATTGTGCCAAGCAACAAGATTCAATCCTACATAGTAGAAACCCCCTGATGTACTATTTTTTGCCTTCTACACATCCTTCCCAATCAGCATTAGAATAAGCGGAAAGGCCAGTGTTAGTATCAAAAGTATAGGATAGACCATACCTGACAGTCTGATTGACGTATCGTTTGATCCTTTTTGCAGCTGCAAGATTAGATTCCTTTGGATCATCCTGAAACCTGGCACAACAACCAACACTAAAAAAAAAGGTCTAGTAGATGTCAGATATAAAAGGCTTCCAATAATAGATCGATACAATTTTTGATATACTTTTACTCCTTTCTCATCTCTATGTAGTTTACCAGTAGTAGGCATAGGTATCAATTTTGGAGACGATTTATCCGATCCGAATCTTGTCACAAGATCCCTTGCATACTTTTCTTGGGATAAATAGATTCCATCCTTATGTTTTTGAATTTGCAATCCTAAAAAGAATTTTAATTCACCAACATTGCTCATTTTAAATTCTCTAGCAAGTGAAACTTGAAAATCCTTTGCTAGCTTCTCAGAAGTTGATCCATAGATGATACCATCTACATAAACTTGAGCAATGACAACATTTTTTCCACTCCATTTGGTAAACAAGGTCTTATCAGCTCCACCTCTTGAAAAACCTTTCCTAATAAGAGAAGTGGTAAGTTTTTCAAACCAGGCTCTAGGTGCTTGTTTTAATCCATATAAAGCCTTTTTGAGTTTGAGAACATGATCTGGAAAATCACAGTTTTCAAACCCTTTTGGTTGAGCAACATAGACTTCTTGTTTTAAAACCCCGCTTAGAAAATCAAATTTTACATCCATCTGGAAAAGTTTAACCTTGAGAAAACAAGCATGAGCTAATAAAAGTCTAATGGACTCAAGACGTGCCACAGGTACAAAGGTTTCGTCAAAATCGATAAATTCAATTTTTGAATATCCTTGAGCGACAAGTCTGGCTTTATTTCTAACAATTGTGCCAAATTTATCAGACTTGTTCTTAATATCCATTTGGTACCAACAATATTAACATTGGACGGACAAGGTACGAGTTCCCATATATCTTGCCTTTGAAATTGATTTAAATCTTCATGCTTAGCATTCACCCAAGCGGGATCACTAAGAGCTTCATCAATATTTCTTGGTTCTACTTGTGATATGTGACGAACCGGAAAATTACGCCTTTGGCGCATTGCCCTGCAGGCCGTAAATTCCCCGGTGCGCCATGATGAAGCTACGATCCGGGCCTTATGGCTAGGAAAATGCACGTTCATTTGCCCTTACAAGCATGCTCGTGTAGCATGATGCATCTATTTAAGATTCCACACCGTTCCAACTTACCCTTGTTCCGCAAAGGGTTTATTAAGAAAACCAAAATCTTTCTTAAATGGCAAAAACGGCCTTTTGAGGCCCTAAACGATGGAATTTGGTTAAATTCTAGCAACCATGTGGATATATAGATCGACATGTCTTGATATTTGGGCCTTTTATCATCAAAATGGACTCCTCTTGAGCTAAATTACGACACTCAGATTTTTAGCCCATGTCGAACGCCTTGATAGGAAGTATGAGCATCCATGGAATGGAATGCAACTAGCCTCATCAAGTATGGCCACAATCATCTCTTACGTCGATCTACCGAGCCAGATGATACGAGAGGCCAAAGTGTCATAATCATCTCTAAATTAGATGATATGAGAGACAACGTGCTGGACCGACAATGTTGCAACTCATTGCGGCTGCCTACGTACCCTTCCCTACTCTAAAGGGATCAAGCACAGACCGTAGTTTGTCCATGAAGGGACAACAACTTAAACCAACTTGTTTGCAAAGTCGTGGCTAATAAATAATGGTAATGGCTTGGTCCGTATAGGCTGTTCCGTCAAGATGCACAATGATTATGCATCATCGGGTCCGCGACATGGCATAGTGATGCCTAAGCATCAAATGCCCTACCTCAAGGTTACACATCTATAAATGAGCCTTAGGCATCATTTATACTCTTCCGTCTAAGCTATGAAGCGTACTGGTAGGCTTAGAAAAGTTACCTACAAACTATACTGCAAGTGCACAGTGTCGACAAGCAACACAGGGCAAGCACAAGTCGAACCACAGAGACTTGGGAAGTGTTGAGTTGTTTTTTAGGCAGACTAAACTGATTTGTTGAGAGTACCAAAAAGGGTGTTTGTGTCGATACGACTGAGAAGTTGGTTGCCAAACAAAGCTATGAGACTATAACCAAATCATAAATAAAGATGCAATGAGAGCAGAAAACAGTTAAGTAAAGGATGCTAAGGCAGTTGAATTCACTACCTAATCTATGCCAAACTGTTTTAGTTTCAAATTATGTTTTTGTCCCTTTATAATGGATACCAGTGAAGGTTCAAACATGCTGTTTAATTCAGGGTAATCTTAGGTTGGAGAGCTTAATATCAACTAAGATATTAATCCCTAGTATTAGTTATTTGATTAAGGTACAACTAATCACAGACTAATTGATTCAATTAAGCATAAGTTGGAGCATTAAATTGCATAAATTCTAACAACCAAGGATGCAGAACATGCTAAGTGAAATTTATGTGAAAGGGTGCTCTAGATTAAACCATCCTTACTCAATGAAATATAACAAGAACAATATTGAAAACAAGAACAAACTAGCAGTAAATTAAGAGCTTTATCTCTGCCATAGCAAAAATTTTTAGAACATGAGTAATATTGGAAGAAGAAATATACTGAATTTAAAACATGAAACTTAGTACGAATTGCACCAGCTATTCCAGCACACCTTTTCCTTTACAACTGCCTCTCTAATTCATACAAAATTCTCCCCATTTCTTCAACCCTAATTTCAACGATTTTGAAAATAGAAAATTCGTATTTTTGTTGCTTTTGAGAACTCACCACTTTGTGTTCTTCAATTGTCTCATGATGCTGCTCGTTCATCTACCACGCCTCTGCTTTCTCTTCTACCACACCTCTGCTTTCTATTCATCCACTAACTGATGTCGAATTTTTTGAGAGCTCGAGAAATTGACCTAGATTCATTCCTGCAGTTTATAGGAATCAAAGCATAGGGTTTAACAAATTGGGTATGAAGGAAAGTATAGAAAACTCTCAATTAGGGTGTCAGGGGATACGGATGATAAGGAAGAAGGAGAAAGGTGGTCGGGTGAAGGTATGGGTTCTGTAAAGATGATGGTGGTGCTGTCGGGCATGTAGAAGAAAAGGGTAGACGGCTAGACTATGAGGCGGATGCTTCTAATGTTGGTGCATCAAGTGAAGACGCCGTAGGATGCATCTGCTTGATTCGATCCAAAGGTTCTGGACGGAGTCGGTTTGAATTCGGGTTTGGATATGGGTATCTCAAGCCCATGTAGATGTAAACAGGTTGTAACCGACACGCACGCGGGTTTCCACTTCTCTTCCACAGCTGCTAAGCTCCAATTTTATGCTCTTTTGGCTCCTCAATTCAACTAAGCTTTATTTAGTACCTAAAAATACAAAATTAATTAGTACAAATATTTATTCTTGAAAACACAGAAAATACAGAATCTAGGATAATATATGATTTTAAAGCGCAAACGATGAGTTAAATGCCAATAGAAAGGTGTTGAAACATGCACTATTTGGCACTCATCAAATACCCCCAAACCTGAATTTTACTTGTCCTCAAGTGAAACAGAAATTAAGAAATCCTAAATATGCCACTGTCGCTGGTCTCTCGAATGCATTTAGCGTATGCACTAAGCCTTTAAACCCCTAGGTGTCCCTAGTGGACGAGTTGTAGTCTCGTGAGGGCCTACCAGAGATGTACCCATAAAACCTTCTCCAACTTCAGAGCGTAAAAGATTCCCAAGCATCCAAGGAGCTATGAGGACATAGAGTTTCTGCATGCTAGTAACACGAAGTTAAAATTACCAAAGAACGCATTCTCATCCTTAAGAGTTGAACGAGAAATAACCATACCATATGAAAGAATTCGGGTTCGAGAGTAATCACAAGCCTCGACTTCTGCCTCACCAATAGGGTTTTATGATAATTGCACTCAAAAATATCGCTTTTTTAGTATCTCATGTGTGCAGACAGGAATAAAGAGAGAAATCCTGCACACGTTGATGGTGGCAAGGAAAACCTTTCGAAATAATTTCTGGAGACTCCACAGAATTGTGGACTAAAAGAATCTTTTTCTGATGATCTCTACGAAAGGAAATCAACCATTAGCAAGGATAAGAGTACTCATTTACCTTCAAATCCGATCGGCAATCAACACCACTCTCACAACATCCATAGAAATGTCTCCAATCTTCGGTCTTCAACTGTTGATGATGAACTTCTTGAACTTCTTAGAAACTTGACAATTTGTAACATTTCTCCTTAATTTCCTTGTTTCTTGGATTTTTCTTCTTGAACTATTCTTCTTTACCATGGTGGTATCAAAACTAAACTAGGAAAATAAACTACAATTTTGTTTTTTTTTGAATTTTGGAAGACATAAAATGAAATGAAAAAACAAAAAAAAACAATGAAACTACTAACTCCATGGATGAAGGACTTTATCACTCAATTCTTCACAACTTGTATTGTCTTGATTTCATAAACTTCACTAATTCTCATCTTATTTTCTTTTCTTTGCTCTTGTAAAATACCTCTTCAAATGTGTATAGAATTCTGCTATTTGTATTGTATTGTTGCATGTAAACCTTGGACTAATTCTGATGTTGCTCTGCTCGTTGATGATGATGTGTTTCTATGGATCTGATGATGTTGTTGAGAGAGAGAGAGAGTAATGCTAATTGCTTACAATAAGGAGTTTTCATCTTTAAACGTCACCCTCATAATTGACAAAATTAGCACTCAAGAGATCAAAAATAGTGCTGAAAGTGGTGCGAAGTTGGGTAGTTCACCATTCCTACCCGGAATTGACGTACGATGACACACACTCTAAAATATTTTTTTAGAAATTCACAAAAATTGAAGGTCGGTGCCTCGCTTGATGTAAAAATGGGTAGTCTCCAGTATGGGTGATCACAATTCTACTACCGAATATCTTTACAACACCTAATTTTCCCTCCGGCATGGTTAAATCCAACTTTAACGCTCTCATCAACTAAGAAACCCGATTGTGTTCTCCAGTACTTCCAATTTTAGTTATTTCGGTCAGACTCTCTATGTAAACATAGCTATAAGCATGCTAGTGACTCCAAGATCTCTAAAAGTTGGAGGTTTTATGCAAATATTTACAAATTTTTTTTTTTTTTTTTTTTAATAAGGGGGATTGTCATCTATAAGAAAACTAAAAATAAGAAGACTAAAAATTCTATATGAAAAACGCACCCCCAAACCTAAATCTAACATTGTCCTCAATGTTTCAGAAGATACCAAGAGAACTATATTGAGTAAAGAAAAAGTTAGAGATTACCGTATGCAAAAGTATTGTGCTAAACCATTAGTGAATGAATGCTTTGAAAGCAAACAATATGAGCGCAAGACAAAATATTTGGTTAGCACACATAAAAACTATGCAAAAAGAAAAGGAAAAGGGAAAGATAATGGATTTTTTTAGTCCATATGTATGTACACAGGTGAACTAGTTTAGTCCACATAGACTGGGTCTTCCAAGTCTACAGTCTCATCTTCTGGTGGAAGATGCTCCAGAAATGGTTTCAATCTCTGACCATTGACCTTGAAGATATTCTTGTCTGCTGGGTTTTCGATTTCAACAACTCCATGAGAAAAACAGTACGTACCAAGAATGGACCTGTCCATCGAGAACGCAATTTACCTGGAAAAAGGTGCAAACGTGAGTTATACAATAGAACTTTCTGGCCTGGAGTGAATGACTTGCGCAAAATGCGCTTGTCATGGAACATCTTCATTTTCTCTTTGTACATCTTTGAACTGTCATAAGCATCATTTCTCAGCTCTTCCAACTCATTGAGTTGGAGTTTTTGTTGTGTACCTGCCTTATCAAGAGAAAAGTTAAGCTTTTTAATAGCCCAATATGCACGATGTTCAAGTTCAACCGGTAAATGACAAGCTTTGCCATACACAAGTTTGTAAGGGGACATTCCAATGGGAGTCTCGTATGCAGTTCTATAGGCCCACAAAGCATCATTTAAACGTAAAGACCAATCTTTCCTAGAAGGATTAACAGTCTTTTCAAGGATATGCTTAATTTCCCTATTAGAAACTTCTACTTGGACAATGGTCCGAGGATGGTAAGGTGTTGCTACCTTATGAGTGATTCCCTACTTGCGCACAAGTGATTCAAAAGGTCTATTGCAAAAATGACTACCTCCATCATTGATTATTGCTCTAGGTGTTCCAAAGAGAGAGAAAATGTTTTCTTTAAGAAAAGAAAGAACAACTTTATGATCATTTGTTTTGGATGCAATGGCTTCTACCCACTTAGAGACATAATCAACAGCAACAAGAATGTAGAACTTACCTTCAGAGTTAGGAAATGGACCCATGAAATCAATACCCCACACATCAAACAACTCAACAATCAAAATGGGTTATAAGGGCATCATGTTTCTTTTAGAGATACTTCCTAATTTCTGGCATCGTTCACAAGCAACACAAAAAGCATGACTATCTTTAAACAATGTTGGCCAGTAAAAACTACTCTGCAAGATATTTGCAGTAGTTTTCTTGGCACTAAAATGGCCTCCACGTGCATGGTCATGACATAAAGAGATGACATCCCTTTGTTCAGAATTGGGGATACATCTCCTAATGATTTTGTATTGGTAGTACTTAACAGATATGGGTCATCCCAAAGAAAATGTTTAACTTCAGCCAAGAATTTAGAACGGTCTTGTTTATACCAATGCAAATGCATTCTACCTATATCAAGGTAGTTCACGATATCAGCAAACCACGGCATTTCAGATACAAGCATTAATTGTTCACCGGGGAATGATTCTCTAATAAGCACAGATTCATTAGAAGATTCAACATTCAATATAGACAAGTGATTAACAACAACATTTTCCGACCCTTTCTTATCTCGAATTTTGAGGTTGAACTCTTGTAACAAAAGTATCCATCGAATTAGACGAGACTTAACATCTTTTTTAGACAAAAGATATTTCAATGCAGCATGGTCAGAATATATGATGATTTTAGACCCTATCAAATAAGATCTAAACTTATCCAATGAAAACACAACAGCTAGCAACTCTTTCTCAGTTGTTGAATAATTCATTTGAGCATCATTAAGTGTCTTACTAGCATAGTAGATCACATAAGGGAGTTTTTCTACTCGCTGAAATAAAACAACTCATATAGCATAGTCAGACACATCACACATAATTTCAAATGGTAAAGTATATTCGGATGGTCTGACTATAGGGGAAGATGTAAGAAGAGCTTTTAATTGCTCCCATGCTTCCTTACAAGCATCATCAAAGACAGATGCATCATATTTTGCAAGAAGATTACACAAAGGTCTTGAAATTTTACTAAAGTCTTTGATGAATCGGCGATAAAAACCGGCATGGCCTAAGAATGATCTTATGTCCCTCACAGAATGAGTTTGAGGCAAGTGTTTAATGAGATCAACATTGGCTCTATCTACTTCTATGCCTTTTTACGAGATGATATGCCCTAGAACAATACCTGAGTTAACCATGAAATGACATTTTTCCCAATTCAAAACCAAATTATTTTCCTTACACCGAATCAGTACACGAGTAAGATGATGCAAACATTCATCAAAAGAAGACCCAAAGACAGAAAAATCATCCATGAAAATTTCAAGAAACTCATCTATCATGTTAGAAATATGCTCATCATGCAACGTTGAAAAGTACGGGTGCATTACACAACCCAAAAGGCATACTACGATAAGCAAATGTTCCATAAGAACAAGTAAATGTAGTCTTATGTTGGTCTTCGGATGCTATGTGAATTAGGTTGTAGCCTGAATAGCCATCTAAGAAATAATAGTACCTATGTCTCGACAACCTTTCTAGCATTTGGTCAATGAAAGGCAGGGGAAAATGGTCTTTTTTGTTACCGTGTTCAATTTACTATAGTCAATACAAACTCACCACCCTGTGGTCACACGGGTGGGGACAAGCTCATTCTTTTCATTTTGAACTACAATAATGCCCGACTTTTTGGGTACCACTTGAATGGGACTGACCCACTTGCTATCTGGAACTGGGTATATGATACCCGCATCAAGCAATTTCAGAATCTCACCTTTAACAACATCTCTCATGTTTGGGTTAAGTGTCCTTTGCATTTCCCTAGATGGTTTAGTGTTTTCTTCAAGGTTTATGTGATGCATGAAAATTGTGGGACTTATACCTTTAAGGTCTGAGATGGTCCATCCTAAGGCCTCCTTATGCTCTTTAAGCACTTCTAAAAGTTTATTTTCCTGTTCCGTGTCTAAACATGATGCAATAATCACAGGCAAAGTATCAGAAGGACCTAAGAAAGCATATTTCAAAGTATCAGGCAATGGTTTCAAATCAAGCTTAGGTGGTTCAACAAGAGATGGGGAATATTTGGACTCAGAGAGTGGAAGTGGTTCCACTGCAGTCTGCCATTTAGCAATATCCATGGGTGGAACAGATTCAAGCAAAGAGTGAATTTCACAAATGTATTTAGACTCAAAGAGATCTAAGTCAAAGTTATCTAAACATGCTTGCAAAGGGTCCACTGACAAAATTTCAGGCAATGAGTCTTGGATCAGACTCTCAATCATGTTAATCTCATGCAAATCAGTATCATCACAATCAATGGGTTATTGACTAGCGTTAAAAACATTCAGTTCTACCATCATGTTACCAAAGATAATTTCAACACTCCATTACGACAGTTTATGATAGCATTGGATGTAGCCAGGAAATGACATCCTAAAATAATAGGAATGTGATTATCTGGGTTTTGCATAGGTTGAGTATCTAAGAAGATGAATTCCACAGGAAAGAAAAACTTATCAACCTTGATTAACACATCTTCAATAATGCCACGAGGGATTTTCACAGATCTGTCCGCTAATTGTTGCGTAACAGGAGTGGGTTTCATCTCCCAAAGACCTAACTGCACATACACAGAGTATGGCAATAGATTCACACTTGCTCCTAAGTCTAGTAAAGCTTTTTCGACCACATGGTTGCCTATGGTGCATTTGATTGTTGGACAACCTGGGTCCCTAAACTTAGGTGGAATCTTGTTTTGAATTATGGAACTTACCTGCTCAGTGAGAAAAGCACGCTTATGCACATGAAGCTTTCGCTTTTGTGTGCATAGATCCTTCAAAAACTTATCATAGGTGGGTATCTGCCTGATTGCTTTGAGAAATGGAATGTTTATGTTAACTCGTTTGAACATTTCCAAAATCTCGTTGTATTGTTGACTCCCTTTTTGCTGCACCAATATTTGTGGAAATGGATCAACAGGTACATGAGACGGTGCAGGGACATTAACATCAGTGGAATTATTAAATTCATGATCATGCTTAGATTCCTTCTCCACAACGGGTGTTTTCTGTGGAGTTGTATGCACTGGTGAGTCTGATCTAGACTCACTCGACTGTGGTACACCTACATTGTTTTCAACAATTTTACCACTACGCAGAGTGGTGACAGCATTCACATGACTATGTGAAGTTTCATTGCAAGTTGAAGTACTTGCCTGAAATACATTTTTTGGGTTTTGTTAGGGCTGACTAGGGAGTTTGCCTTTCTATCTCTCATTCAAAGCATCACAAATTTGACCTACTTTAAGTTCTAGAGTTGTGAAACGTTGTTCGGTGGTCTTTTGAAATTGTACAAGATTTTGGGTCAACAGACTGAAACTGTCTTCAAAGCTAGGTTTTTTCTCTACAGGGTACTGAGTGTGTGGTTGTACTTGGGGGTTTATAGGATATGAGTATCCTTGGTTATTATTTGTTTTTCCCCCTTGTACAGTCCCTTTAGACCATGAAAAATTAGGGTGATTTCTCCACCCTGGATTGTAGATCTGAGAATAAGGGTTGTTCTCTTTCCTATGGTACAAAGCATTGGCTTGTTCGGTTTTAGACTCTTGAAATGCATGTAGGTCTGGAAAACTATCCACTAGGTGGTCTGAACTATGGCACACGACACAAGTGGCGATTTCCATGTGGTTACGGAGAGTAGGGGCATTAGTTTTTACATTATTCTGCAGCTCTAGCACTTCTATTCTCCTAGCCAAAGATGCCATCTTTGCATTTCCCTCAAAGCCAGACTCAATTATATGAACATTAGCTACAGGGGTAGTCCTTTTAGGTTCACGGATAAACTCCCACTGGTGAGTCTTTTCAGCGACTTCGATTAAGAAAGTCCAAGACTCATCAGCACTTTTGTCAATAAATAGACCATTGCACATTGATTCAAATGTGGTTCGGGTTCTAACATCTAAACCTTCATACAAAATTTACACAAGTCTCCATTTTTCAAAACCATGGTGAGGGCATTGGAGCAATAATTCATTGAATCTCTCCAAATATTTTGCTAGAGTCTCTTATTATAATTGCACAAAACCATTTAGACTTTGACGAATTGTCGCAGTCTTATGGTTGGGGAAAAACTTTTTGAAAAATTCTTTTGTGAGATCATCCCATGTTCTAATGGACTGTGGTTGTAGGGCATGAAGCCAGAACTTGGCTTTATCTTTCAATGAGAAAGGGAACAATCTTAGTTTGAGGGACTCTTCCGGCATTTGGTTAAAACGCAGAGTCCCACATATATCTTCAAAGTCTCTAACATGGTGGGAGGGGTTTTCAGCATCAACCCCTCTAAACACAGGCAACATGTGAATTGTGCTTGCTTTCAGTTCAAAATGACCAGCATCAGCTGGTAGAATGATGCAAGAGGGATGGCTAGCCCTTGTTGGGTACATGTAGTCCTTGAGACTACGGGTTTGGTTATCTTATTCCATTGTCTCAGATTGGTCTGGGCTTTCTACTTTAGAACTGGGTATGTCGACTATATCTTCTTGGCTGATTCTAACTAGTCGATTTTTTTGGTCTCTAAAGGACACAATCATAGCCTAGATAGCACATCAAGAATGTTAAACTCTTATACAGTCAAACAGTTTCAGAAATATGAAGAGAAATCTCAAGAAAAGATTTTCTTGGCTAACAACACTCAGCCACCCAAAGCAGAATTCAAATTGAGTGAAATAGAGTTTGAGAATGACCAACCAGTTTTAGCCACAATGGCTATGCTACTCCTTTTTATGATTTTCTTGGCCTTGGATTTCACAACAGCTTTGCAGGCACCTGTGAAGCTCAAAGGAATTTGCGCAGATGGAGCTACAGGACATCTGATTTGAAATGACTGAAAAATAAAATAAATAAAAGCTACTGCTAATGGAGATTATATAAACAGATGCATGGACGACTAATGACCTACAACAAGCAGTTCCTAACTAAAACGTGAAATAAAGAAAAATAAAAACAACAACTATTAATCTGCTACTACTGATGGAAACAAAACAGTATGCAATGCTATTTTACCAAACTAAATAAACTGGGAACAATACAAATGCTACAGGATAAACAAAAGATATTTGAAAGCTAAGGACAAATGAAATCTACAAATTGACTAAATTTTGAACAGATATATATAACCTACAGATGCAGCAAAAAGGAGAAACGAAAGTTGTCAGTTATACTAGTACTAAGATGCAGACTAAAACTACACAGAGACTATGTGAAATATAGCTACAGAACAGGGTGACGAATAATGTAAACTGGTAATGACCTGTAAAACCATACACATTACCACTCTCTTCAATGTTCAACTCAAAGATGCACTTTTCATGAAAACGCTTTAAAAGCTAAGCTACAACAGAATGCTTAAAGCTACTGGAACAATTTTAGCAGACTGGAGAGCCACAGATGCACTGACCTATGAACTAAAATATTAAAAGATGCAGCAAACCTAACAAATTCGCAACTATTATGCAGAATGCAACAGGCATGAACAAAATGATACTGGTATGAGAATGCTTGACCTACTGCTAAACTACAGTTAAACTTCAATGTCAACTAAATTACAGCTAAACAAAGACTAATCAACTTAATACAAATAATTCCATCTAGTATATACAGAACTAATGCTAAAAATCAGTAAAATAAAGCTTAAGAAGCACTACACAGCTACCAAGTCCCCGGCAGCAGCGCCAAAAACTTGGTAGGATTAGAAAAGTTACCTACAAACTATACTGCAAGTGCACAGTGTCGATAAGCAACATAGGGCAAGCACAGGTCGAACCACAGAGACTTGGGCAGTGTTGAGTTGTTTCTTTAGGCAGACTAAACTGATTTGTTGAGAGTAACCAAAAATGGTATTTGTGTCGATACGACTGAGAAGTTGGTTGCTAAACAAAGCTATGAGACTATAACCAAATCAGAAATAAAGATGCAATGAGAGCAGAAAATATTCAAGTAAAGGATGTTAAGGCAATTGAATTCACTACCTAATCTATGCCAAACTGTTTTAGTTTCAAATTATGTTTTTGTCCCTTTATAATGGATACCAGTGAAGGTTCAAACCTACTGTTTAATCCAGGGTAATCTTAGGTTGGAGAGCTTAATATCAACTAAGATATTAATCCCTAGTATTAGTTATCTGATTAAGGTACAACTAATCACAGACTAATTGATTCAGTTAAGCATAAGTTGGAGCATTCAATTGCATAAATTCTAACAACCTAGGATGCATAACATGCTAAGTGAATTTATGTGAAAGGGTGCTCTAGATTAAACCATCCTTACTCAATGAAATATAACAAGAACAATATTGAAAACAAGAACAGACTATAAGTAAATTAAGAGCTTCATCTCTGCCATAGCAAAATTGTTTAGAACATGAGTAATATTGGAAGAAGAAATATACTGAATTTAAAACATGAAACTTAGTACGAATTGCACTAGCTATTCCAACACACCTTTTCCTTTACAACTGCCTCTCTAATTCATACAAAATTCTCCCCATTTTTTCAACCCTAATTTCAACAATTTTCAAAATAGAAAATTCATATTTTTGTTGCTATTGAGAACTCACCACTTTGTGTTCTTCAATTGTCTCCTGTTGCTGCTCGTTTTTCTCCCACGCCTCTTCTTTCTCTTCTCCCACTCCTCTGCTTTCTCTTCATCCACTAACTGATGTCGAATTTGTTGAGAGCTCGAGAAATTGACCTAGATTCATTCCTGCAGTCTATAGGAATCAAAGCATAGGGTTTAACAAATTGGGTATGAAGGAAAGTATAAAAACTCTCAATTGCGGTGTCAGGGGATATGGATGATGAGGAAGAAGGAGAAAGGTGGTCGGGTGAAGGTATGGGTTCTGTAAAGATGATGGTGGTGCTGTAGGGCGTGTAGAAGAAAAGGGTAGACGGCTAGACTGTGAGGCGGATGCTTCTAATGTTGATGCATCAAGTGAAGACGCCGTAGGATGCATCTGCTTGATTCAATCCAACGGTTCCGGACGAAGGAGGGTTTAGATTCGGGTATGGGTATCTCAAGCCCATGTAGTTGTAAACAGGTTGTAACCGACGCGCACGCAGGTTGCCACTTCTCTTCCACAACCGCTAGGCTCCAATTTTCTACTCTTTTGGCTCCTTAATTCAACTAAGCTTTATTTAGTACCTAAAAATACAAAATTAATTAGTACAAATATTTATTCTTGAAAACACAGAAAATACAGATTCTGGGATAATATATGATTTTAAAGCGCAAAAGATGAGTTAAATGCCAATAGAAAGGTGTCGAAACATGCACTATTTGGCACTCATCACTTACTTGGCGCATAGTCCGCATATGCACCTTCAACCAAATACCCCTCCTTATATATGTCTTAATGGAATTTATACAAGTATGGAAAGGGGACCATATTGACATGCCTGCTTCAATGTCCATTCGTAATGATTGCGCTACTTAGCAATGATTGTGTTCATTCGCAATGATTGTGTTACTTCGCAATGATTGTGTTATAATAATTGCGCAACACTCGTTCGGCCAGCCCTCTCTGGCCTGATGCACAATGATTGTACGATATTGGCTTGATAGACAGATTTATGTGTCTATTTTTTTCTCAATTATATATATTATTAGTACCTATTTTTGTACTTATGTTGGTATTTTGTGTTTTTGTAGGTATTTTTGGAGAAATAATCATGCGCGGAGAAATTGGCTCGAAAAGTGGTATTTGGACTCTCCGGAGAAAATTACTGAAGACACCCCTCAAATGGATAAGAGGTACTCAAATGTTAAGGGGCAGCTTCTTTACTATTTACACCCATGGCTATAGGCACCCCAGCAGAGGATAGGGGGCATACCTTCTTCCACCTTTTGAATTCAGAAATTGGCGGGAAATCAAGTGCAGTCACTGACAGATTTGGATTCGAGTTTTGCAGCTGTTGTGGAGAGACTCAATCACTGATTATGATTTTTTTAGGCCTGTTAATGATAAACAGGTATAGTATAACCCTTTACTTCGACTAAATTTGGATAGATATTGATTGGAAGCAAAACAAGGAAGAAAATTATTTACGGAAACAAGGAAAAATTTGGTCGATGTTCTGTTGGTTTTCTCAACTGTTGGATTTGGTATTAGTTGTTACAACACAACATGATTTGCTACTCGTGCTAGAATGGAGAGAAGATATGAGTTGTAGACGAGGCAGGAAAGTGAAATATTCTCGGCATTGTTTTGGTTTATGTTTGGTAGTTACGTGCAATGGGAGAAGGCATAATCCTCATGGATTCATATCTTCTATATTTGGAAAGTTTGTAACTAACAAAAGGCACATTAACACAGGAGGCGGAGAGTTATCGTACCTTGGCCGGGAAGAAAGGAAGAAAATAAACCAAAGATATTTGAGTTATTTTGGGTCCATGTGGTGTATAAATAGGCTGGGTGAAGTCACAGAAGGGGAATCAGAGTTTGGGGTCTGAACATAAGTCATTGGAGGGCCACAAAAAGTTGTAGGGAATTTTCTCTGCTGGTGCTGGCTGCCGGAGAAGAAGAAGGAGCCGTAATCTATTGTTTCAAAATTCAAAATATTTGTAACGGTTTCCCAACAATTATTACTGTAAGTATTTCTCTGTAACAGTCAGCTTTGTAACAGCGAGTTCTGTAACTACTATATCTGTTACAAAATCGATTTTTCTTCAATAAAACACCTATTCAGCCATGAGTTATTATTTTGAGCGTGTTTTCACCATGAAGAGCTAAACCCCAACACTAGGACAATGGAGGAAGCCATTCTTTACGCACTTGGTAATTCTATTTAATTCGTTTATGACAATTTGCACTATTATAAATTGATTTATGATTTTTCTTGATTATTTGTGATTTCGTTTGATGGTGTATGCTTAGTCTGAGAACTTTTGATGCACCATGCTTGTGATTTACATCTAATAATTTATAAAATCTATCTTTGCAAAGAATAAAGAGTCAAAAATTATTATCTTTGGAGCTATAAATGTCTAGAATAACTAGTTGAACCACGTGAATATGAGAATTGGTGGAATCCTGAGTCTCACTACCTCTCGATATTGTGACAATATTTTGTATATATTTTCTATTATTAAATTCTGAAACCAAATATTTACAAATCTTTGAATGAACTTTATTTACCACTTGAAAAACTACATCAATTTTTGGCGCCGTCGACGCGGACTTGTATTTAGATTTGTTTTAGGTTTATTTTTATTATTTTTGTTCTCTTTTACGCCTTTGGTATTTTTTTTATTTTATTTTTTTGATTATTTTCAGGTTTGGAGTGAAGCTACAAGGAAATAAAAGTGCTATAAAAGGAAAGCATCGCCAAAGAAGGAAAGAAAAGAGGAGTCCAAGGAGTGAAGAATATTTTGTACATATTTATTTTATTTAGACTTTATTTCTTTTTATTTTTTGAAACTGTATATAGGGTTTCACAGTTGTAGGAGCAGAATGTCGCAGCAACCTTCACTTGCGAATTATTAACAACGCAACTTAATAATGTCGCAGAAGAAATATTATAAACGACGCAACAAATGATAGCTTGCGAAATATGGAGAGAAAAGACATTTTGCGATCAAGGATGCGAAGATTCGCATAACATATTTAAAATACGAAATTCCGGGGGAACACAACTGTCATCTTTTATGTAAAATCATATAAATATCCATTTAGGCATAAGAGAAAAGGAGGGATAATTTTAGTAGGAGAGAGAGATTTTTAGGGAGAGATTTATTTTCTTTATCATCTTCTTCCCCAAAAATCTAGAGCTCCAAATATTCATTAACGGAGTCTCAATTATAAAATCATGTAATTACATACAATCACTAGTGAAGAACCATGGATGTAGATCACATTGATCGAACCATGTAAAAAATCCTTGTGTCAATTTATATTTCTAGCACTTATATTTGAAATTTAGATGATTAATAGGATTTAGATCTACAAAATATTATAGGGGGTGTGTTGTAGGATTTCCTGCAACTATATTTTTGGCTCTAGAAACAGGGAGGGGGTATCTTGTTGGTTCAAGAAAGTTTAAAGAAATTAGCAACTGTTGGTGATAAATTCAACTGGATCTATGAACTTCAAAGAAAAAGAAGAAAGTTTCAGCAAAAGCTCACATTTTAAGGAGGATAAGACAAAGAAAAACCCGCAGTAACTTGAGTACAAACAACATATTTGAAATTTCGGCAAAATGAAGTCAGCCACAATTCTCTGCAACTGTTATCAAAAGGATAAATCTCTTCCCTGCTATTCTTATTTTATGTTCAATTATTTAGACCTGGAAATTTTCTAATTAAAAGTTTTGAAAAGGATTTCGTATAACATTTTCTTAACATAATCCTGGCTTTTTCGCATAAATATTGACAATTGATATTTAGAGCTTCAATTTTGTCTATCACTTCGATTATGACTACAAGATGTTTATTTTAAGACATATGGATGCAAAGTGGTATATTCATCATTGTGTTTATTTTATGGATTTTCAATACTCTTTCATTTTGCCTTCGCAGAGACAAGGTAGTACATGGAAATATCTATAATTGGAGCAAATCGTAAAATATCTTGTAAATTATCAAAAAGACGTACAACAACAAGAAATGACGGACATGGTATTCAACAGTTAACATAGAATGAATACTACACGAAAGCAAAATTTCTACGAAGAAAATGCACCTAAAACAATTCTCAGCAAAATTTTTGCGAAGTAAATAAAACTTGCGAAGAGGAAGGAAAAGCTCACGTGCATCACTTCAGCTTCTCAGGACGAAAGAATATTATGACACTTTTGATCCTCGTTTTCAGGCTAGACTATTGAAAGTTGTGGATGTTTCTTGTGGTGGTGAAAATGGATTCAGTCAAGCAATTAAACTATCTTCAGAGGTTCTTGCGAATGTGAAGTTTGTACAAGAGATGCGTCTAATTGGAAAGTACTTTCAGGAGATTGAACATGACACATGGAAGTATGTGTCGGGTACACTGAAGGCGTTGGAAATTGGAGCCGTTAAAACTCTAATTGTGTGGGAAAACCTGGATATTAACAGATACGTTCTGAAGAATAGTATTACCTAAGCATTGCTACATCTTTTGTTTGTTTGAAGATTAATAAATTGCGGATCATCAACAAATAGTTAAACCATAAAAGGACGAAATATTTCTAAGTCAAAGAAATCCAGCTAGTTCTGCGAAGATGGAAAAATGAAACAGTACCAGCAGGTCAAAGAGGAAGAAATATAATACTTCGCCAGTAAGATAGTTCCATCGAAATTCTTACAACTCAAAAAGCGAGTTAGTCAGCTTAACCAATGAGTCAACACAACGAAATAACCAAACACAAAGTAACAAGGCAATGAATGATTAAACTTCTCTGGAGCAAATTGTTGATGGTGAATCTGCGAAGTTACAGTAGCCGAATGAAAATGATATCTCGTAGATTTTGAACAAAGTATTATTCATGTACAAGATTATTTCATCACAGTAACAACAAAATCACGGAAATTCTAGGCACTACCATACGAAGGAAGAACAATAAAGTTTCTATGCTACATCAACCAGGCACAAACGAGAAAGTTTACTACAACAAATTGTCTACATCAACAACCATAATATATCTAGCAAGTTGACGTTTCAGGAAATGCAGAAATTCATATACTCGAAGATGCTCAAGTGGAATGTAGATTCAAAACGAAGAATCCTTCATTCAATATCGTAAACAACAAACTCACTACTCGCAGCACATGCAGAAACTTAGCAGAAGCATAAAAACTAGTCACAAGAAAATGAAATAGTAACAGGAAATACAAAGGAATATCAAAGACATGTGGAGGTTGTAGAAAGGGCTAAACAGCGAAGGGATGCATGAAAAAGGCTTCATCATAAGGGACAAAGCAAATAATTCTGGAGCATTGATTCAACAAGGAGGAAGTCTTGTGAAGACACAAAGTTGTCTTGCGAAGAAATAGAACAGCAAAATAGAGTAAAGATGCAAACTTCAAAAGCGAAAGAATACCACAACAGGATGAAGAGAACTCAACTCAAGAGTGCGAAGAGATAATTCAACAAGTTCACAGCGTGAAGAAATAGTCTTTTTCATAAACTTAATTTATGATGGGAGAGGCTTGATACAACTCGTGACCACCAGAAATATAACAAGTCTACACCACCAATAATGGAGAAGCATAAGAAGAGATTCATCAGTTAATAGCCAAGTGAAAATAAATCGCAGATTCGAATATCAGTTTCCAACATCTTTGAAAGAACCGGGATCCGCGGAAGCGATGAAGCACACGCTCAAAATCTTCTGCGAACTACAAGAGAAAACAGGACATGAGCAACAACAACTTAATAAAACAAAACTTTAGAATATCTACTCAAAGAGAGAAGAAAGGACGAAGAAAAGCTATTACCTCATAGGAAAGAAAGCTAGCAGACACAAAATCAGTTCTCCAATAGATTATGCAACAATATATTGTACGATATATTTTCTTGCTGGAATGGTTGCGAGAATCAAACTCAATTAAAAAGTCATAATCCCAAAGTGAGTTTAACAAACTCAGTTACAATTCTCAGCGAGTAAGTAGAATAGTTACGCGGACAACCATTTTTGCGGAGAATGATAGCATAACAGAGATAGTAGTGGTTGTACGCCATAAAGAAGAGTGCGGGTGAAGTAAAATCAAAAAGGGTAGTATCATTGGCAGTAAGAATGAGGAGCTTGCTCGTGAAATTTGTCATACCTCGTGAAATATGAAAATAAAAGACACCAGTGAGACTTACTTGATCACTAGTTTATATGAAAGAGGAAGATATAATGGTAAGTGAAGAGAAAAATTGCCAATGAGCAAGGGACGAAAAGATGAGTCAAGCAAATAAACCTCGCAGAGAGAAAAATTACAAGTACCTTGGGCATGAATTAATCCTAGATAGTTCTGCGTGAATTGAATGAAAACAGAAATTCAGGATTAAATCTAAGGTGCAGTCTCATTCTCTCCAAAATCTACAAAACAGCAGCCGGCAAAATTGGTAACTGGCGAAGAATACAAAAGTTTATGTTGCGAACATTCGCATCATAAATGAACATTTCATCCAAGATATCTTCGCAGATCTTTCCAAGTACCAACTTCAATAAGAAATGAGTCGCAGGAAAAATTGATTACATATTCAAGCCCAGTTTGTCCAAGCTATTTCATGCAGGTTACAACCACCAATCAATTTCACGGAAGTAATTGGCTAGCAAGAAAATGAAGTCTAATTTTAGCGCAAGTTGGTTAGAGGCAAAATTTTGGTATTTTATTACTTCGCAACATCTTTGGTTATTTCGCAAGAAGAAAATGGGAGGTTATTTCGCAGACATATTTCGCAAGAAATGGTTAAGAACACTTGGTATGGCGCAACATTATACAAGAGGCAGATTAAGAGTTAAGTTCACAAGACTTCATTTCTCATTCCTTCACATTTAGCAAGCAAGTCGATTACTTCACGAGAGACGGACTCAACAGAAAATCGCAAGAAAGGTAAGTACCATTTCCTTGAATATTTTATTTACAGAAGACAAAAGATTTTTGATTTTATTTACCAAAAGTGATATACTCGCAAGATTTCTAAAATTTCAAAGATTTCAAAACATTTCAAAGATTATTTAGATTGGTGAAAAGCGATACAATCGCAAGATTCAAAAATGAATTCATCGCAAAAATTTAAAGATCTCAAAATTTTTCAAAGACTTCAAAGTTACAAAAAACAGAGAAAATTAAATTTATATATTTTTATAGAACAATTTTGATTTAAAGACATGATATGAATACTTCTCATATTTCTTCAAGGATTGAAACAAAAAGGTAATCAGTATATTTGTTCGCAACATATAACAAAACGTATAATGAAAAACAAGAAAATGAAACGAGGTATTTCGCAACATGAAAAATTTGTGATGAAATTTTGCGAATACAAACAATTTATTGCGATTAACTTTCATTGAAGAAAGACGCAAAAATTTATTTGTGAACAAAAGACCGCAAACTGTGATCAGCTTTCAAAAAAGAAAGAAAGCCGCAGAAATTTTACTCAGGCAAACCTTTGTGGCGTACACCCTAGTTCGCGAAGCAACATTTCGCAAGAGGCAAAGTCCTAAAGTACGTCATTTAAGGGGGTACCTATAACCATGGCTCAGGGAAACCGGAACACCACCAAGAGCGGGGTACCTATCCGGGTAAGACACCTTGGATTCTCAACCTAATCTTGCGATGTACCATGATTTAGGTTGGGCGACTAAGGCATACTGTCTTTCCCAAGAAGTGCAGAAAACGATCAAGGCGCCGAGGTACACGGTTGAGTCAAGAGTGCCGGATGGGTTTGAAGCACATTTTCCATTTTTGACAAGTCTTGGCAAATGATGCACTTGGCCCAAAGATACCCCATAGGGTGCAACCTCGTAACTATAAGCCCTATAGGCAAAAAGGATAAGAGGTTGCGAACAAAAGCTGGTTGTTGGAAAAACCGGATGGGAAGAGCTAACCTTATATGGTCGATGTACGCTTCCTTGAAGGGGCAACCAAGGGGAAGATAAAGGGCAGCACCCTCCATTAGGGAGCTGATACGTGCTATAAGACGCAAATGTCACGAGGCTTTTTGTTCGTAAGAACGTAAAGGCTTGTCATATTTGTGCAACAATTTTATTTCTGCGAGCCTTCTAAAAAAAAAAAAAAAGAAAGAAAAGAACTCGCAGAACATAATAAAGAAGTTAAGATGAGATCAATGGGTCGCTACATGAAAGTGTAGATACGTCCTGCGATTTCATCGCAAGACGGAAATGTCATGGGGCTTTACGTTCGAAAGAATATTTAGGCCTGTCATATTGTCGCAACACTTCCTGAAGAGGCTAAAATACTATACAAAAAAGTTAAGGCAATATCAATGGGTTTTTGCATGAAAGTGTAAGAACGTCCTGCGATTTTGTCGCAACAAAAGATGGCAAAATAATACCTTTAACTAGGAAGGCAAAATAAGACCACAAGAGAATACGCAAATAAACTTGCGAAGATGATTATATGTAAGCAAACAAGCTTGCGAATATATATACTGAAATGAAATTGAGATTATGCATCTTTAATATTTTAATTATATTATATCATGCGAGACTAATAGTGCAGGAATGGAAGCGATTTAAAGCTACATCAATTTTACCGCGGAAAAATGAGCTAAGTAACACAAACATTAGCTATACATTACAATAGATAAGCATTCTTAAGCATCATACTCGCATCATAAAAGCATTGCATAAGCATTTCATGGCATAAGCATCGCATACACATTTCATAACATAATCATTACATAAATATTATATTCGCACAAGTATTTTACAAAATTTTACAGAGTAATACCGCAAAAGTTCGCAGGACCATTCATAATTCGCAATACTATTCACAGCACTATTCGCAGCATTATTCGTAAATGTTCAAAAATTCGCAGAAAAATTCAGAAATTTGCTGGAAAAACTCAGAAATTCGCAGAAATATTCAGAAGTTAGCAGGGTAACCACTTGAAGAAGAGGAAAGATAAGAACAGAGGCAACTATGGATACCCAAGAAAATATTTTATGTTCTTTATCTTCTCGACAAGAATCCTCAAAAAAAATGGAATAATAACTTTGCAAGAACAGAGGCAATTTTATTCGCAAGCAAGGACGGATACTTCATACTTCTTATATACTTCGAGGATTGAGTACTTCTTATACTTCTTCAAGGATATTTTATATTTCTTATACTTCATCAAGGATATTTCATACTTCTTATACTTCAATGGTGAGACTTCTTATTTACTTCGCAAAGTTCCGGGACTTCGCAAAAGAATAGAGGCAAGTATATACTTTTCAAGTCCAGTATTCTTTCGCTCATTCCTTCATAAACAAAGATCAAAGACTACTACAACGGATTTTTTCTTAAAGATCGCTCTTCAAGCAATATTCAAGAAAAAAGAGGCAAGATGTAGGAGCAGAATGTCGCAGCAACCTTCACTTGCGAATTATTAACAACGCAACTTAATAATGTCGCAGAAGAAATATTAGAAACGACGCAACAAATGATAGGTTGCGAAATATGGAGAGAAAAGACATTTTGCGATCAAGGCTGCGAAGATTCGCATAACATATTTAAAATCCGAAATTACGGGGGAACACAACTGTCATCTTTTATGTAAAATCATATAAATAGCCATTTAGGCATAAGAGAAAAGGAGGGATAATTTTAGTAGGAGAGAGAGATTTTTAGGGAGAGATTTATTTTCTTTATCATCTTCTTCCCCAAAAATTTAGAGCTCCAAATATTCATTAATGGAGTCTCAATTGTAAAATCATGTAATTACATACAATCACTAGTGAAGAACCATGGATGTAGATCACATTGATCGAACCATGTAAAAAATCCTTGTGTCAATTTATATTTCTAGCACTTATATTTGAAATTTAGATGATTAATAAGATTTAGATCTACAAAATATTATAGGGGGTGTGTTGTAGGATTTCCTGCAACTACAACAGTTGTAATTTTTGTTTTTATTTTTGGATACTTTTTGGAATGAACATTATTTTTAAAACCCTAAGGAAGGGTTAAAATTAAATATAAATTATTTGCAGGGAAGGACGACAGTTACGATACTGTCTCGGCCCCTCAGGTTCGTACACTAACGTAGGAGTCGGTGGCCTGAGTCGACTTCAACGGTTCATCGCCCTTCTGGTACGGGAGGTAAGACTATATCCACCCACGAATCCCCTTTCAGTGGGTTTTGTTTTGTGTGACAACTCACACCCCTGCAATAGAATGTCGAACTGGTATTACAATAGCCAATATAACGAATATTCGATTAATATTCAAAATGGACATTACTTTGACCATAGTGTGAATAGTGGTCAACCGGACGGCCATGCCCTAGCCGTAGCCGGTCCCACACCTTGTAATTCCATTTTTATTTATTATTTTCATCATTTCATGTATTTTTCCCAGTTTCAGCAAAACCAGGGATTTTGCATATTTTCTCAGAATGTTGCTCAAACGTGCACCGGAAAATATCAAAATTCTCAGGACTGAAGCGCTGATACCATAGTGACACAGGCACATCCCCTTGACCGACCAAGGGTGACCCTGAGGCTTGCAAACAGCTGGTCCCGCATGTTTTAACGATTTTAACCTAATTTGCTTAATTGCTCATATTAGGTTCAAACTCTTTCCAAACAATTGGAAGTTTTCTAAAATGACCATCCACTGGTCCCACGACCACCAAGAGCCGGTCTCATGACCTCTTGGTCGGTCCTTCATATTTCCATAACACCAGGTTTTATTATTTGTCGCTCACACGAGCATTATTTCAGTGATTAAACCAGCATTTAATCATTCTTTCACCAACTGGTCCCGGGAGACTTTGGTATTTTTGCTCATTCGAGCAATTGGGCGATATATGGTGAACCCGTCATCCCATGTATCCGGTCCCAGTGTAACTCTGTATTGATTTGCAATAAATCACCATTTCGGTAAAATCAGGGTTTTGAATCCAGAGCTCTGCAGAAACGTGATTCTGAGCAGATTCAAACACTCTGATAATTTTATGATGATTTCATAATCAACACTTTATTTATTTTGCTAGACCAAGCAGTCAATAACTTAAATTAATATTTTATTTGGTCTTGCTACCAACGATTCATCAAAAAGCAATATTTGCTCAAATTAGCAATATGCGCTCAAACCGACAATGTTTATTCAAATTTGCAATATTCGCTCAGACTAGCAATATTTGCGCAGATCAAAGAATATTGGTTCAAATATCAATGTTCAACAGTTCGGCAACATAGTTTGCTCATATTAGGTTATAATGATACCTCGTCTCAGCAGACACGTTAAATTCATGAGTTTCAGAACATTTTCTAATCATGTTCAACTCAGCACTACATGGACTCATCGTCCCATAAAGTCAGCAACTGACTCCACAATCACGAGATTTAAATCGTGTCACATGGGAGGATCTTAACTAGGGTTTTGGTATGGTGGCCTACGGCAAATGTGTTCACCCACGATGAGAATGTGAGCAAGTCGTGCAATCAGTTGGAAGAGTCAGCAAAGTAGTGGGTGGAAAATTAACCAAGTCTCCTCACGATGAGGAATTTGTTTAACACGATTTACCATTTCCCCACTCTCTGATTCCAGCAACTGTCACACTTCATGGGATCATGGTGTTTTTAACTCCGGCATTATAAAATGTCTCTAAATCCTGATTGAAAGGACAATATTCGAACACTAGAATATTAGCCTCAACAAGCAATTTCTCATCAAAATTCATACAGACAATCTTTCGTCTACACGAATTTAGAGAAATTACTCTCAATTAAGCAGAAATGCAATCATTCAGAGCATTATTACGTTGAATTCACAACACACCTATAATCTCAGATCACCATTGATCTCACACATTTTTCAGATTCCCTCCTACAGATCAACCCATCCTCTCTTGTGACCGAATTGACTCTGGAACGATCATTGTTCTTGGTTTAGGACGGAGTCTTACAGATTGATCTCTCGAACTTAAAGCACTCCCTTCTTGCAGTGCATCTGTGTGAGGTTCAACATTTTTCTCGGTTCAAGGAGTCTCCACACGGTCGACTCTTCAATTCCATAAAAACCAGCAAATTGTTTTTCCCCATCTACAGATTGGCGACCACAGTGGGAGATTAATCTCTCGGTTGCAATCTCACAATTTCACAAGATGGCAGGTCTTAGGTCTGGGTTAGTTACTGGTTCCAACACAAACGATGCTAACACTAGCAACAACAACAACGAGGATATCTTGGAAACAATGCTGACCTCTAACACTAGCGGTAGAGATGATATTAATCCTCCTCACGCTAACACGGAAGGTCATACTATGTTTGTCCGGTACCCTGAGGAAGTCATAGGAAATCCACCACCTACCATTGCTGATCTCATCAAAGTACATGAAACTTTCGCAAAGAATCAAGCAGATATGGTTGCAGTACAGAGAAAGCTATTTGATCATTTGAAGACCCTCACTGACAAGATGTCATAGAAAACTCAAGAAAAAGGAAGAGATAAGGAGAAATCCTCAGATGCTACTGATCCTGAGGTGATTCCAATCCATATAGTGGATAATGATAAAACCGGTAAAGCTTCAGATTCATCAACAAAGGAACCATCAAATTTCATTACTCGAGAAGACTTGGAGCGCCTTTTGGAGAACCGGGGAAAATACAAGACATCACATGTCCATCATCACCAACCTCCTTATCTAGCCGCTACGCAGAGGATTCCTCTTCCCAAAGGTTACATTTCTCTAACTTTTACTTTGTATGATGAAACTGGCAATGCTCGAGAACATGTCTCTCTTTTCCTCGAAGCCTTGGGAGAACATGAACATAACCATGTCGTTCGTCTCAAGGAGTTTTCAAAATCCTTGAAAGGAAGGGCATACAACTGGTACAACAACATCGCACCAGGGACTATCAACAATTGGGGAGAAATGATTGACTCCTTCTACAAAAAATACTTCTTTGTGTCAGAGCAAATTACTCTCTATGATCTTGGAAGAATGTTTCAGAGGAACAATGAACATCCCAATGACTACGTGAAAAGATTCAGAGTACAGTCCCTGGACTGTCATGATCCAAACGTCACGGAGCAGCAACTGGTAGACTTGTGTATCAATGGCATGATCCCGGTCTATAGAGCTTTATCGATTTTTTTTTGTTTCCAGACTCTTGCCTGCCCATGGATTCAGCAGCAGTTCGAAAGGTTGACCTATTCGGGAATCTCTGGATCTATGCTTATTTTTAACTCCCCGAAGTATTTCGTCGCTTTCTACGCCCTTCCTCATCTATAGGTTCCTAGGTATCCACCGTAAGCCTTTCCTCGTTTGAACCTCGCCGTTAAATTTAAGGCTATGCCATCCTAAGGTGCTTCTAAATGGAAGTATCTTATCAACGTCCATGAATGATAAATCATAGATCGAACTGCCGAATCGGAAAAATATTCATGAAGCGGCGAAGAGATCGGAAACTACTGCGCCCGCTTTACTGGAAAGAACAAAAGCTACAAAGGCTGAATAACCGAGAGACACTCGAGGTAGGAGATGTATGATCAACAAGCAGTAAAACCTCCAGCCTTCCACAAGCACTATTGCAGAATGGAGCAAACGGAAATCTAAACCACAACGCAAGCATGCCTCATCTCCTCCAAACACGCAAAAGAAGGACAAACCAGAGACACTGACTCCTGGCCAACGCACATAGGCTCCTGATGATTCACCTGATTTTCTTTTCCCCATTGGAGAATTGCTCGAAATATTAGACGCCTGGATCTAAGATGGTGCAATCAAATTTCCATACGTCAATAGAGACCCAACTGAGGAAGGCATGGAAAATCCTCGTTATTGTCGATTCCACCGGTTCGTGAATCATCCAACAAGCAGTTGCAAAGTTTTGAAATGCATATTCAGAGAAAAGGTTGAGTTAGGATAACTTAACCTTGAAGCCTAAGGGGTGCACATAGATCCTCTTCCTGTCAGAACTTTCTCTATTTACAAAGCACCAGTCAAGGAAGCAATTCAGTCATTGATAGAGCATGTCTGCGAATTGCTCTACCTGTCAAAAGCGCAAAGGGGAGACATCTTCACGGCTCTGAACCACATAATTCTGGGAAACACCTGCTGATTCCAGACGTACCTCCTGAACCTTCAATCGCCGACAAAGAAATATATGACTGGGGACTGCTCACCACAGTGCACATTAAAGGAAATGAATTCAAAAGGGAATTTGTTGATGTTGTTACTGCAGTTAACATCATCCCTTTGAAAACTCTCAAAGCCGCCGGCATCACTCGACAAGAAGATACTCATGCTCTCATCTCAATTAGAGACCTTGAAGGAACGCTCGGAAATACTTATGGCTACATCACTCTCAAAGTGAACATAGGTTCAGCCTGGACAGAAACCAAGTTTCACATAATCAGGAAGATCCAGGATATGACATGTCCTTCAGACGAGCATGGATCCACGCTAAAAAGATGGATACTTACGAAGCGCCTTCGGTTACACATCTCTACTACTGAAGAAAGTTCTAATTCAGAACATTTTACGGACATTCCATCATCAAAGTACTTTGAGGAATTCCAAACTTTGACGAGGTTGAAGCAAGAACCTGCAAAAGATGCATATACATTCATCAAGAGGTTCCGTACTTAGGCAAGTCTCATTCCATGTCTATGTCATTTATTTCCTCACATGCTACCATAGCATGGGGACTTAATTATGCTAGCAACTCTACAAGGCATTATGAATGGTAGCTTCACCGTATTAATATTTTACCAAGTGGTCGAATCTGAAGTTTCTCTGAATCAAGCACTGAAACATTCATTACTGAGATAATGTCCGCAAAAATTACTTTGGGCTTTTCTCCTGCAAGTCCATGTGTTCCACAAAATCATAAAGCTCTGATGTCTTCTGCACAAGTGTCGAATGCCACTACCGCAATGAGAGGGATGCTGAATCAACGGAAGATATTCCAGGGCCGAGATGATCAAACCCCTAAGACATTCCATGTTTAAGGAATATACGCTTCAACGCCCAAGAATCTAAGAAGCCATCAAATTATACTCCCAATCAAAGGGTACAACTTCAGCATAAAAATCTCGATGATGACACATTAATTCAACACCAGCATGATCAAAGTGTTACTAGACTACAATCGATAAGTCTTTATTATCCCATGGTAAGACTTCTGAAGCATATGCAACATCATTCATACATGGATGGCACTAACTCCTTCAATATACACTGGGAAACCTGAGGTGATTCCGTGAAACTTTATCAACGGAATTTCTCTATATCACAATCCCATGCATGATTGAGGAACTTTCTCTCTTCGCCAATCACATCCAGTATGAAAAGTGCTGATGCTATCTATCGCAACAATGTCTTCTTACTAAAAAAGCCAGTTCATGGTAAAGTTATGCTTTCAGAAGCATTCAGGTTGAACTCTCAGTACACCTTCATCTTACGGACGCTCAACTCATCAACTAGTTCGTGAATGTAAAAGGCTCACTGGAGGAAGGATCAAAGATCACATCTATAATCATGGTTCTAGACTTTTTGGTCGTTGGAGCAACTTCAACCATGGTATCAGCATAAAAAATAATCTCTAGAGGAACACCATCCATGATCTCAGCAATCGACAAGGATTTCTGGAGCGTAATCATTGATGGTTTTAGCACCAAAAACTCAAGAGCAACATCCTCAGGGCTTCATCAACTAATCATTATCTGAAGTGTTGCACATGAAGCGAACTTCTCTAAAGAGCCAATGATTCATATCAAGATGTGCAAACCTGATAACATGCTCACATGAAAGTCTTCCCAAAGTTGGCATGACTGGTGGGAATAATCCAAAGTCTTCTGCAAGATGTTCTCATCACCTCTACAAATGAGATATAACACACTCCAGGCCATGGGTTTGCAAAAACATACCAATAGATGAGGAATGGGACAATGATTCCTCAATAAAAGATGTTCGCCTATGTATCTTATACAACATACCAAAAGGGCGCATCCATCGGGCATATGAGCTGAAAGATATGGTTTTTACCGCCAGGTCCATGAAATCTGAAAAATTTACATGGGATTACAAATTACAAATGTGCACGCTTTGTTGTCTGATCTCTACAACTCCAAATTGAGTGATTCTTGTCTCATGAGATAACTCAGTCTCTTAGCTTCAAAAGTTAGGGTCAAGCATCAAATTTAGACGTCGTATGAGGTTCCTCCAGCTTCCAGAGCATTCAACATGCAAGAAGAAATTTGTAGACGGGTTCATAACCCCACAGAAGATCGATCTCCACCAGGTCTTTTCGCTAAGTTCTTCATTAAAGTACCTCCAACTTCTACCATCTGGATCTTTACATAAATTTTTTACCCGGGTCCTCTATCTAGGTCTTTCCAGAAGAAGAGAAAATGAAAAGAAGAGGTTTAACAAAACACTAGGGACTGACGCTCCACTGCAACCGTCTTTTCAGTCTTCTCTACTAGTGGATCGATTTCTTCTATCACTAAAGCAGTAACAATCGAGGTTTCCATAACTTCAGTGACAACCTTCTTATGTCCTTGATGTGCGGATATGGTTGTATATTCATCAATAACTCCAGGGAAGCTCGAGTTATCCTTATTGGTTTCAATATCTTCAACTTCGGCATTTGGCATCTAATACGAAGATTTCATGAGGTTAGAGCAATCAAAACATGAAACCGAATCAGACCATAAAATACAACATACGAACAGTCCAACATCATCAATGTTCATCGTTATACACTCAACACGCAAGCAAATAACATGAAAGTCATGAAAATACGTTTTGCGGCAAGCTCGTCTGAAGAGACTCTACTCTGCCATGTACAAGACAATGAACTGTGTGCGATCTAAAAATAATTTTGGGATGGGTCAGACACCATTATCTTCGTATGGAAGTCCTCTAATACATATCCAAAATTCATAGCAATTGGAGAAACCAGCGAAGAGTTGTGGCCACAACATTGGACTACATGCCAGCTGAAACTTTTCTGAAGGTCTCCTGGAAGTTTACTGTTTCGTCAATTTCGGATTCTAAATATGCTCGGAACCCAAAAATATTCTTTGTTAAAGTTTGGAAATTTCCTGGGCATGAGGATACATGGGTAGACCGCGAAAATTCGATATCAGACAAAGATTCTACAAAAATTTCAATGAAGACCTAACTTCTGAATTTTCTGATGACGAATTATGACGAAATTCTTCGTTCATCCACATCTGAATCAGGATCTACACCATCAACGCAAATCCTGCCTTCATCATTAGCCGATAGTCTTATTTACTGAAGTCGGCGGTGCTTCTACTGACAAGGGACGATTGATGATTGAGAGACATACAAAGTACCAGCTTTCCAGCGTCTCTGAAAGGTTGATTCATCCCATGATGAACATCTGCAAAAGTCTTCATGTTTGACTTGATATTTCTGGAGCGTTCGCCGGAGGATATATAAGGGTGGTTGTAACCAGAATTCACCACTATTTGAGGAGAAATACATGGATTCGTGGATATACCAACAACAAGCACGCGCTAAAACGGTAATAATCCAACTCTTGCCTATTTACAATTTCACTAGCTATAATGATTATAACGTCAAAATTTCGAAAACTTGCTCGTTCCTTCAAACCTGCAAGAATGAGCAAAATTCATTATTCAAAATCATGACTTGATTTTCATAAAACCGTGAACCACCCATATAAATTTTTACTATGTGAATGTTCACTGATTTTCAAAAATTGGACAGACGTCCACTCTACAATTGTGTAAACTCACATACATACATTATTTAACCATGTATACTTTCAACAGTTGTTCAAAATCAAAACATGGTTTTAGAAAGTATATAAATATTTGGCGTGAAACTCAGGTAAATTTGAAAAATATATCTATATATTTTTGCTCCCTCGCACGAGAATTTGTCTTTGAAGCGAGAGTATATTTTCAAATATTTCCGAAATCTCGAAGATAAAATTTTCCATGAAAGCTCATAAACAAAATTTTACTACTAAAAGATGCACGTCTATTAAAAAAAAAACTTTTCTCTCATATGAGCATTCACCTTTGAAACGAGAGTTTATTCCACTTTGTGAAACTCACATATTTAAAATATAAAATTTTGGTTTTCATGAAAGCTCATAGACAAAATTTTATATCATTAGACTCAGGTCTATTTTGTTTGTTCCTTAAACTTACGAACGAACGAGTGTCTATTCCTAAAACAAGGATTTCTTTTCATGGACCCGGACCCATGAATCCTAAATCGACCAAGGTTTTGTCATCAAATCAGCGGTTCTACACCAATTTATGTTCACTGGATGATGTTCTATTATGCCACTGGGGTTTTTGCTCAAACCATGGTTTGCTCATTCAGTCGAAATCCGGTAATATCTTATCTTATGACTAAGTTCAATTACTTATTTCTATTTGTACCTAGAAAATCACCATTCAATGCTGACTGAGGAACATGACTGTTCCTCACTAAGCAGGGGACTTAATGTAGAAGGTGGATTTTCGACAAAGGGTATACTCCAGATTCGGCAACCGGATGAGTCTTGAGGCCTATGTCTCTCATTAAAGCATGAAAGCTCATGCCATAAATCTCTGACTGAGAAGGCTGTCTCTCAGAGTACATGTAGATGTGTAGTCTCTCAACTGAGGCCACGTACATCTCATGAATACTGATCAATTTCAATAATTACTCCGGATCCTGCAATCGGATGAGTATCGAGACTCATGACTCTAAGCATGAAAGCTCATGCCATGAATATCTGACCGAGAAGGCTGTCTCTCAGAGTACATGCAGATGTGTATTCTCTCAGCTGAGACCACGACATATCTCATGAATACTGAGAAATTTAATTAATTACTCAGGATCCGGCAATCGGATGAGTATTGAGACTCATGTTTCTAAGCATGAAAGCTCATGCCATAAACCTCTGATAGAGAAAGTCTCTCAGAGAAGATGTATATGTGTAGTCTCCCATCTGAGACCATGACACATCTCATACTGTATAGAATCGAAAGATTGGGCGGCTCCTAGACAACATGCCTACTAGTATAGAATGACAACGTCTTCGGGATGCAACCAGGTTTTCCCTGACTATACAAGAGGAATAAGACACTCCAGCAAGTTCATATTGCTCAACCCTTTGATGATTAATGCTCCTAGAAAGGAATCCCTTTTAGTATAGAGCCATCAATTAATTATCTTAAATCGTCTGAATATCCAGTAATATTCTACGAGCCATCGTCTGAATATCCAGCAATATTCTACGAATCATCAATTAATCGCCTGAATATCCAACAATATTCTCCGGTTCTCCGTTATATTTCATCACTTCAATTTGTGGTTCTTCCCAGCAGAATTCCACGGGTTAGTGATAAATATTCAACGAAAGCAGGCATCTGAGCATCGAATAAGCCCTGGTAAAAATGGTGCAAGTGTATTTAGCAAATAATGCACATACCAACATTTTGAATGCGCAAACGAGCATTTCAAAATATGAATGAACGAGGAACCTATGCAAAATAGGAAGGAATAATAATAATAATAAAATATTAGCAAAAGTGCCAGGGGACTGGGCTCACCAGCCGGCCAGTCATGCCGTGACCAGTCCCGCGCCTAATGTTATATTTTATCATATTTTTACTATTTTCCTGATCTCATGAAAATCCTCTTGTTCGAGCAAATTTTCTTTATTTTAAAGAAATTATCTAAATCACATGATTTTATCAAAAATAATAAAATTAGGGAAAGGTGTCATGGGACCTCCGGCCGGCCAGGAATTCCTCGGCCGTGGCCGGTCCCACACATCACGTCTTAATTATTTTATTATTTCTTCTCAAATTATGAAAATTCCGTGATTTTATGAATTTTCCCTAAAATCATGAAAATTACCTAACTTCATGTATTTTTATCTAAATCACATGATTTTATCAAAAATAATAAAATTAGGGAAAGGTGTCATGGGACCGCCGGCTGGCCGGTCATGCCTTGGCCGTGGACGGTCCCACACCTCACGTCCCCATTATTTTATTATTTCTCATAAATTATGAAAATTCCTTGATTTCATGAATTTTCCCTAAAATTTACCTAATTTAATGTATTTTCTCTAAAATCATAGAAAATATTTAAAAATTAGGGAAAACTTGTGGGACCGGGCTCTAGCCGGCCGGCCATGCCCTAGCCGGTCCCACACGCCTATTATTTTATTATTATTTGTTGTTTTATTTCCTGATATCATGAAAACTCCCTGATTTCAACAAAATATCTTGGTTTTCAACAAATCCCTTTGATTTTATGAAAATTCTCTAAAATCATCAAAATTTGGTAAAATTGGGAAGATTGGCTTGGGACCCGCGCCCATTGGCCGGCCGACCATGCCTCGGCCATTGCCGGTCCCACACTCCCATTCCATATTTTATTATTAGTTTATTTCTCTCATCTCATGGAAGTTCCCTAATTAGGCCGACCGAGCGAAGCGAGGGAGGACTCTATATATAGTGACTTTGTGTCATTGTGGCTCGTGACTTTTTTTTTCCAAATTGAAACAAAAAGATTGGATTTGGTGTATGTCCATTAATGAAAATCTCAAAATACCCCTAAAAAGGACGCGAGCATAATTAATTCTATTCTTTTAGATAATTTCGTAGATAAGATGAAACAAGAAGGGTAAACGCGTAAATTTACAGAAGGAAAAAGGACACGGAGGTTGGCAATCCCTTATTTGTTGAGGGGCATTTTTGTCAAAATAGACTGAGAGGTCCCGGGGTCGAATCCCGACCACCTCCAATTTTTTTTTTTCCTCCACCTTTCTCCTCTCGATCTTGGTTCAGAAAACCAGATTTGAGACAACAAATCTTCTTTGTCTGAATTGAGAGAAGTGTGGCGGCTCCATTAGAGAGATGAAGAAAGACTCTGAGATCAGAGATGAATTTGTTGCTGAAACGAGATCGAGAAGATGCTGCTGCTGGTGATTGCTTAAAAGATGATGATGGATTGAGTAATGAGGTTACTGAAGCTGATAATTCTGGGTTCTTGATGTGGAGAAATTAACGCAAGAATCGGAGCAAGTGTAGCTGAAATTGCATAAGTGAAGATGGATTTTGGTTGAATTAGGTTTTGGATTGTTCGATAAGAAGAATCAGAAGAAAAATTAGGGTTTTGAAGATGAACATGGATATGAAGCTTTTGAGATGCAGTTGTTGAAGATTAATGGAGAGTGGGTTCAAGTAGATAAAGATTTAATGTTGCGATTCAAATTAGTGGATGATTATGGTTTAATTTTGGTAGAAGATAGTGGTGTGACGGTTAATCAAATTGAAGATGGATAAATTCAAGGGTATGATGTAAACAATGAGAAAAATAAGAAGTTGGGTTTTCTTTTGAAATGAAGAGAAGGGTGTTGCTGCTGGTGATGAGATGAGAAGAACGGGTCTTTGAAATTGAGTCTGTGAATTTGAGAAGCTACAGAATGAATGAATCTGATGCTACGGGAAAGTGATTGAAGCAATTGCAGTAACGAGCTCATGGGAGTTATGGAATAGATAGTGAAGTTGTCTGTGGTTGCTGATTCAACGGGATGACTAGAAACTGGTGCCTGCTACATGGTTAGGGTATTTAATCCAAATTACAGGGATGGCTTAAACTTAAATTGCAAGAAGATGAATGCTAGGAAGAATACTAAAGGGTATTCATTAGCATCTTTAGTATCTATGCGGCGATCCCAATCTAAAGGCATTGATATGATGGATCTCTTCGGTCCAATTTCTATTATATTTGAGTATCCACTAGTTCACCCTAAACACACACATTTTATGTAATATAGCAATGCATCCATCCACTTATAATAATTTTATTCGAGTTTCGCCAGGTTAGGATTTCAGAGTTGCGATTTTTCTGTGAAGGTCTCCCTTCCCACGTCAAAGGACACTAAGGATTCATATTCTGCAACCACAGGCGTACAGAAAGATATACCACTTCCTTTCACCCAATATATTGAACCATTAACACTAACTACAGGTGTTCCACGGATGCTTGGTGGTACCTCAACAATATTTCTCCATGTGTTGGTGTTGGTGTTGTTGGACGTTGTCAGAAAACATCTTAATGTTCCACACACGAACTACTTTGTGTTTCTCAGTTAAAGGAACCAATCCAAATCCGTAAGCTGCGACCATGTGAACAGTCTCTAATATCTGGTTCAATTGCAAAATGGGTAATGGCATGCTAGCCCAAAGTCTGTCTCCGCGACTCAAATCTTGCACGACATCTCGAAATCTGCCCGTGTGACACAAATTTCACCTGTGATCCAAAATTTCGCTCTAACCAAGATTTGTCACCTGATTTTCTTATAATTTGTCTCCAGAACTCTAAATCTCCTGGTGGGGAAACCACCCAAAATCAGCAAGAAATACTAAAATTTACTCATGGCTCAATATTTAACATTGTATCCAAAAACCAACTTGACCTATGAAAGTCAGAATGTTGAATGCATGAATAATTTTGCAGGGAAGAAGACTAAGCTGCTGCTGGTGATTGCTATTGAGAAATGGTTAAATTGATGGTGTTATTATTGCAGTGGTGGAACTTATACCCTCTCTCAATCCGGAAGAAGAAGAACAACCACAATGGGTCGCACATTTATCTCCCAGTTTCTCAATCTCTTTGTTTTAAACAATTCAGTTTTTTTTTTCTTTTTCATTTTTAATCTCAACTTTACGCTTTATAATTCCGTTTTACAAACTTACAAGTCTGACTCCGTGCCATTATTGCAGAACTAAAATGTGAGTATATAATTTAATTTCGCGTCAATTATTTCGGTCGACCACCCCACCGTGCAAAGGTCATCTAGTTTTATCAAACTCTCATGTTTCATGGAATTTCCCTCAAATCATATCATAGAAAATACATAAAATTACATAAAACTGGGAAAGCATGTAGGACTGTGTTTGTCAATCGGCCGTCCATGCCCTAGATGTGGTCGGCCCCACACCTTGTAATTCCCTGTTTTATTTATTATTTTCATTCATCATTTCATGTATTTTTCCCAGTTTTAGCAAAACCATGGATTTTGCATATTTTCTCAGAATGTTGCTCAAACGTGCACCGGAAAATATCAAAATTCTCAGGACTGAAGCGCGGATACCATGGTGACACGGGCACATCCCCTTGACCGACCAAGGGTGACCCCGAGGCTTCCAAACAACTGGTCCCGCATGTTTTAACGATTTTAACCTAATTTTCTTAATTGCTCATTTAAGTTCGAATTCTTTCCAAACATTTGGAAGTTTGCTAAAACGACCATCCATTGGTCCCAGGCCCACCAAGAGCCGATCTCATGACCTCTTGGTCGGTCCTTCATATTTCCATAACACCAGATTTTATTATTTGTCGCTCACACGAGCATTATTTCAGTGATTAAACCAGCATTTAATCATTCTTTCACCAACTGGTCCCGAGAGACTTTGGTATTTTTGCTCATTCGAGCATATGGGCGATATATGGTGAACCCGTCATCCCATGTATCTGGTCCCTATGTAACTCTGTATTGATTTGCAATAAATCACCATTTCGGTAAAATGGGTTTTAAATCCAGAGCTCTGCAGAAACGTGATTCTGAGCAGATTCAAACACTCTGATAATTTTATGATGATTTCATAATCAAAACTTTATTTATTTTGCTCGACCTAGCAGTCAGTAACTTAAATTAATATTTTATTTGGTCTTGCTACCAACGATTCATCAAAAAAGAAATATTTGCTCAAATTAGCAATATTCGCTCAAACCGGCAATGTTTATTCAAATTAGCAATATTCGCTCAGACTAGCAATATTTGCTCAGATTAAAGAATATTGGTTCAACTATCAATGTTCAACAGTTCGGCAACACAGTTTGCTCATCTTAGGTTATAATGATACCTCGTCTCAGCAGACACGTTAAATTCATGAGTTTTAGAACATTTGCTAATCATGTTCAACTCAGCACTACATGGACTTATCATCCCATAAAGTCAGCAACTGACTCCACAATCACGAGATTTCAATCGTGTCACATGTTGGCCTGGCGGTCTATAGCACGTATGTTCACCCACGATGAGAATATGAACAAGTCGTGCAATCAGTTGGAAGAGTCAGCAAAGTAGTGGGTGTAAAATTAACCAAGTCTCCGCACGATGAGTAATTGGTTTAACACGATTTCCCATTTCCCCACTCTCTGATTCCAGCAACTGTCACACTTCATGGGATCATGGGGTTTTCAACTCCGGTATTATAAAATGTCTCTAAATCCTGATTAAAAGGACAAGATTCGAACACTCAAACATTAGCCTCAACGAGAAATTTCTCATCAAAATTCATACAGACAATCTTTCGTCTACACGAATTCAGAGAAATCACTCTCAATTGAGCAAAAATTCAATCATTCAGAGCATTCTTACGATGAATTCACAACACACCTATAATCTCAGATCACCATTGATCTCACGTATTTCTCAGCTTCCCTCCTACAGATCAACCCATCCTCTCTTGTGACCGAATTAAATCTGGAACGACCATTTTTCTTGGTTTAGGCCGGAGTCCTACAGATTGATCTCTTGAACTTAAAGCACTCCCTTCTTGCAGTGAATCTGTGTGAGGTTCAACATTTCACTCGGTTCAAGGAGTCTCCACACGGTCGACTCTTCAATTCCATAAAAACCAGCAAATCATTTTTCCCCATCTACAGTAGTTCTGCTAAGATGAATAACTCAGTTGTGGACTGTAATACCCTGTATTTTTTATCTACTGTTTCGGGTCGGGTTATACCTGGATTGGTTAACCTTGTGCTTAGATTGTTGTTCCTTAGCCCTAACCTTAACCTTAACCTTAACCTTAAACTTAACCCTAACCTTAACCTTAACCTTAAATGGGTGGATTGAACAAGAAAGGCTCTAAGTTAGGGTGGAAATAGAGCCACCCAAATTCATTGTTTTTTTTCTTCCTTAGTAATGTTATTAAGGTTTGATAACTAAAACTTTAGAAATTTTAGAGAGAGAAACTAAAAACTAGGGAGAAGAAGGAGATGAAGCTAGAGTTTATTTTAGAGGGGGGAAACCATGGAAAATCAGTGGAGAATTAAGAGGAGTTTTTTTAAGCAATTGAGGTAGTATGCTAGATCCCCTTTCTCTTTATGTTTTTGTTATACTTGATTTTAAATTTGTATGATTAGATCTCAGTGATTTATTTATTAAAAACTATGAATCTAATTGATGATCGGCATTTTAATATTGATAGATAACATGTTTAGGTATCTCTAGTTAAAATTTGAGAATATTTCATCACATATTCACCGTTAAATATTTGTTTGTACTTGGATGTTGATTTCTAAACTTTTTTGTACATTTTCTCTTTGTATGTTCTTGACTGTACTTAGGACATCTTCATGATATAAAAACGATTTTTGATCTTGATAAAAGTTGTATATCTTGATATAAAAACGATTTTTGATCTTGATAAGACATCTTCATGTCTTATCTTTAATTATGCGTTGAGTTTGCTAAATTTAGAATTATTATGAATTTACGGTGAATTGTTTGGTAAAATGATGCAATCTGTCCAAATGTTTAAAATGATCTTATAAAATCAATAACTCTCATTTGATCCATTGGGTTTTCGTAAAAATTGGATATGACATAGATCCATATGTTATAAATGCTTCCCTGAAATTTAAAGACGATCGGATTAATGAATCATTATGAAACATGTAATATAAAATTCTAGTTGTTATTGAAAATAGATGAATTGAGCCAAGAACAAAAGAATTCTTTTGATTGATGAAAATAGTTGTTGTTAATTCTCTTTTTCTTTTGATTGATGAAAATAGTTGTTGTTAATTCCTTTTTTATTTTGATTGATGAAAATAGTTGTTGTTAATTTTTTTAGATTAAAGAATTCTTAGTGGAACAAATAATCTTTTGATTTTTGAAATTAGTTATTATTAATGCTTTTCTTTTACTTTAGATTAAAGAATTATTAGTGGGACAAAGAATCTTTTGATTTTTTTGAAATTAGTTTTTATTAATTCTGTTCTTTTTCTTTAGATTAAAGAATTCTTAGTGGGACAAAGAATCTTTTGTTTTTTTTTTTAAAATTAGTTGTTATTAATGATGAAAGTTAAGAAATAATATGTATTAATAACTTATTATATTCAAATTTGAATTCTTTTTGTTTTTTTGGTGGAATCTTAGGAAACAAATTTTCTTTATAGTACTGTTTGTTTTAATAATTAAAAGAAGGTGGTAGTGATAGTGGTAGACATAAATAATTAGCTATCACTTTGAAGACATAATTATTAGATTCTTATCTTGACCAAACTTTTAAACATTGGGTTAGGTGGAACTTGTTTTAGGTTGTGAATGTATATATATATATCTTATACTAAGAAGAAAAGAGTAACCATACGAAGAAGAAAAGAGTAACCTAGCCACAACCTTTTCTTATGTTTTCCATTATTATTTTGTAGTCGTGAATCATATAATGGAAACAAAAATCTAAATTAATAGAAATAGCGAGAGATTCTTTTAGTTTATATCAAAGACAATTTCTTCGGTGATAAATCTCTTCCTTGTATTATTTATAGTTTTTGGATTGCGATTCGAGGTAGGCGCAACACAATCTAAAACTCTTCTTTTATTTAAGTTTCTTTTAATTAAATTTTTGTTTGCAAGTTTCCATTAATATATGGATGATAATCGATGTTGTGAGCATGATTATGAATGTTGGGCTGCGGTCCATAGATTGTGATTCTTAAAAATTATTTATGACGGGATACGAGATATCCTTGGAAACGGTTTTTGTTTCCTAAACCCACGTGGGGCTCCCTTGGGCGAGCGGATTGATTGAATTTATTAATGTATATGGATGTGGTGTTTCCATATGTTTGTGGTGGTGTTAAGCATGCAACTTGTTTTGAAAATAAATTGAAAAATATTGCATAAAATGTTTTGTTGATTCTTTTCCTACTGAGTGTCACAACTCACGTCGTATTATGACAAAAATTCCAGATTTTATGACACCTCAAGGAGCTAATGGCGGAAGAGTATAGAGATCGGTTTTGGTGTTTTAATTAGTAGTTGCATATTATGAGTTAAAATTTGCAATAAAATATCATCAAACTATATTTTGGATGATTTATTGAGTATTTAGTGATTATTAATACCTTGAAGATTATTGGGTTAATGTATAATTAATGGAAGAATGTGTTATTAAGACAATTTTATTTGGTTAGATAAATGAAAATTTCTGAGTCATGTCGGTTTGACTGTTAATGATAATTATTTTACAAGATATTTATGACTGAATATTTTATGGTATGCATAAAACTCATGGTTTATGAAGTTGTTAAAATATTAGAATTTTCTGAGTCCCGGAAGTATTTTTAAAATATTTCTTTATTACTATAAGAAATTCAGATATTTTCTAACAGATTCAACTATGTTGAAAATTTCCTGTTTTAAAACTATTCTATGGCGTGTTTTAGTCTTTGGTGTCTTCTGTAAACTTTAAGAGATTTCTTTTTATTTTCCAAAATGGTAAACTAAACCTAATTTGGAGTTGTGAGTGATTTTATATGATTTTATAGAATGTACTATCTCTGTTTTTCTTTTCTGCAGTTCTGGTCAACTACATGTTTGACTATGGTCAAAAGGTCCTTAAGATAATCTAAAAATTATATAAAGTATATGAATGGAACTATACTCAGTTAGAATTCAGAATGTATAATCATAATAATTTTTGGATTTGAAATGGGTTCAGTAAAATTCTTGGAGTTAATTGATGTCTATTTTTGTTTTATGATTCTTCCTTAAACATGCGATTCCTTTGGATTAAATATGGAAAGTTTACGGTGAAATAAATTTTTATGGAAACTATAATTCTTTAGTGTTCATGTGGGTGAAAAATCACGACAAGTTACGATTAGATGTTCCTAAAGGAATTTTTACGTATCCGCTGCGACCGAATTTTCTGAATTGAACGTAACAAAAATTTAGACAAAGAATTAGTCGTTTAAACTTGGGCCAAGTGTGGAAGTCTAGGCTTGTTATTAAATGTAGCATTTCGGATTTTGGGTTTGGATTTGGGTCGAAATCCAGGCCCAGAATTCGGGGTGTCACATGGACGAAAGCAATGCAACGAGTGAAATTTATTTCCTAGATTCAATCAGGAAGTCATGCGAGTCAACTCAAAATCTTGTGTTAGAGGCCCAGAACAGAACTGCTCGAAATGATCTTAATTTCCAATAGTGCCCTTGAAAATGAAGATAGTTATTCACATAATAAAGATGACGAGGTTAGAATTGGTAACACTACTTGTTTAAACAAGGTTCAACCATTTTCATCTTATTATAATGATTATGATGAGGATAGTGTTGATGAAGAATTTGAAATAATAGGCATAATGATCAGGAATTTGTTACCCCAATTGAGCTTTATAACGATAATATTATTTCTAGTTCAAATCCAAATAATTTTAATAATTACTCACCTAGTCAAAAGGATGAGTATTTGACTAGAGATACCCCCGTTTTAGACGATGTAGTATTTCCTTTTGATTACGAAGCTAATAATGGTTTAGAGGAACGAGTTTCTTCTAAGAATATTGTTTTAGAGTCTAGTGATTTAGAAACATTAGTCTTAGCCAAATAAAATGAACTCGTAGAGATGAGTGAGGATGAACCTGACTTAGAAGAATCAATTGACCATTTTCAGGAATCTGATGACCTTGAAATTATGGAAGTTATGACTAGTCTTTCTAGAGACACTGAAAACTCTAAGTTTGGGGGTGATTATCATACTCTATGTACTTCACCTTTGACTCTTGTAGAGATCCCTCACTTGGGACTTGATATATGTGCCTCAACCATTGTGCCAGATTATCTTCATACACATTTTCCTGAACCTAGTGATGTCCATAAGGAAGTTCAGTTATTAGAAACCCATCCTCTGGTTGATATGGTTTACCCAGGCTATGATACCCATATTGATTTTGTTTTCCCACCACAAACTTTTCTTCCAAATGTGGGAATGTATGAGTTTCAAATGTGTCTTTTATTAAGTTCTGAGACTAAACCTAAATACTTTAGGAGAATAGAAAAGACACATTTGCTTAAGAATGACCACCACTTTCATTGTGGTCAGTTGTGTAAGTCAAATATGTTTGACTTAGAGGATCCAAGATTATTCAGGTTATTATTATGTGCTTCTAAATTCTTAGTTGAGTTTTTACAGACTTTAGAACCTAAATCTTTGGATCCCGCCTATGAGGAAGTGCACCCAATGAAAATATTTTATTTAGACCCCTTTATTGAACCTGAACCTGAACCACAGCTAGATGTAGTTTTATTAAACAGGAAACTAGATAAGGGTGTGCTTCATTTGTTAATTTTCCTGGCATGTTGCAGGTTCCTTTTATTTGTGATAGCTTTATTTGGTTTTAATGACCTTCAGATATTCCGGCTATTACTTTATGATTTTATGAGGTGACTAATCCTTTCTTAGTCTGGCTGAAGACTTTAAACTTAGCACTTCTTGGGAGGTAACCCAATATTCATTCAACAAAGTAATATCTTTCCTTAACTCTTTTGCTTCAAATGGTAACAGTTTCTCCTTGTTTATGCTTTTAATTTTATCTTTAGAACATTGAGGACAATGTTAGATTTAAGTTTGGGGGTATGGGAGAAACTTTTTAGTTGCAATAAATAAACTCCAAAGCCTAAAAATTTATGCTTATTAAGGATGGCACTAACCAATCTAAGTGGATGGAAGCATCTTGGTTGTAGGAGTTGAGGAACCAATCTGATTAGATGGAAACATATAAAGAGTCTATTCATAAAAGCACAGAGCTCAGGTGTTAGAAAAAAAAAACATGGTAGTTTCGCCATATCTCGTTGAGTCCTTTTCATTTCTGTTTTATTTTGTTTTCTTTAAAATATGTTTCTCTAAGTGATTAGGTGGGGCTCACGATTTAAGTTGTTACCACTGCTATGGTGAAATAGAGTAATTGGGATAAAAAAAAAAAAACCCAGACCATTAGACTAATCAATACTGGAGTAAAGGTTTTGTGGGTATATCTCTGGTAAGCCCTCCCGAGACTATAACTCGGCCACTAGGGCCACCTAGGGGTTTAAAGGCTTATTGCATACGCTAAATGCAATCGACGATGCATGCGACAATGAGTTAGGATTTTATTTTCTAGATTTGATTTGCTCGGGACTAGAAAATAATAAGTTTGGGGGTATTTGATAGACACATTTATGTGTCTATTTTGTTCTCAATTATATATATTATTAGTACCATTTTTGTACTTATTTTGGTATTTTGTGTTTCTATAAGTATTTTTGGAGAAATAATCATGCGCGGAGAAATTGGCTCGAAAAGTGGTATTTGGACTCTCCGGAGAAAATTACTGAAGACACCCCTCAAATGGATATGGGGTACTCAAATGTTAAGGGGCAGCTTCTTTACTATTTACACCCACGTCTATAGACACCCCAGCAGAGGATAAGGGGCATACCTCTTCCACCTTTTGAATTCAGAAATTGGCGGGAAATCAAGAGCAGTCACTGACAGATTTGGATTCGAGTTTTGCAGCTATTGTGGAGAGACTCAATCACTGATTATGATTTTTTTAGGCATGTTAATGCTAAACAGGTCTGCTATAGCCCTTTACTTCGAATAAATTTGGCTAGATATTGATTGGAAGCAAAACAAGGAAGAAAATGATTTACGTAAACAAGGAAATATTTGGTCGATGTTCTGTTGGTTTTCTCAACTGTTGGATTTGGTATTAGTTGCTACAACACAACATGATTTGCTATTCGTGCTAGAATGGAGAGAATATATGAGTTGTTGACGAGGCAGGAAAGTGAAATATTCTCGGTATTGTTTTGGTTTATATTTGGTAGTTACGTGCAATGGGAGAAGGCATAATCTTCATGGATTCATATCTTCTATATTTGGAAAGTTTGTAACTAACAAAAGACGCGTTAACACAGGAGGCAGAGAGTTATTGTACCTTGGACGAGAAGAAAGCAAGAAAATAAACCAAAGATATTCGAGTTATTTTGGGTCCCTGTGGTGTATAAATAGGCTGGGGTGAAGTCACAGAAGGGGAATCAGGAGTTTGGGGTCTAAACAGAAGCCATTGGAGGGCTACGAAAAGTTGCAGAGAATTTTCTCTGCTGGTGCTGACTGCCGGAGAAGAAGAAGGAACCGTCATCTATTGTTTCAAAATTCAAAATATTTGTAACGGTTTCCCAACAATTAATATTGTAAGGATTATTCTGTAACAGTCAGATTTGTAACAGCGAGTTCTGTAACTACTATATCTGTTACAAAATCGATTTTTCTTCAATAAAAAACATATTCAGCCATGAGTTATTATTTTGAGCGTGTTTTCACCATGAAGAGCTAAACCCCAACAGTGGGACAATGGAGTAAGCCATTCTTTACGCACTTGGTAATTCTATTTAATTCGTTTATGACTATTTGCACTATTATAAATTGATTTATGATTTTTCTTGATTATTTGTGATTTTGTTTGATGGTGTATGCTTGAGAACTTTTGATGTACCATGCTTGTGATTTACATCTAATACTTTATAAAATCTATCTTGGCAAAGAATAAAGAGTCAAAAATTATTATCTTTGGAGCTATAAATGTCTAGAATAACTAGTTGAACCACGTGAATATGAGAATTGGTGGAATCCTGAGTCTCAGTACCTCTCGATATTGTGATAATATTTTGTATATATTTTATATTATTAAATTCTAAAACCAAATCTTTACAAGTCTTTGAATGAACTTTATTTACCACTTGAAAAACTACACCAATTTTTGGCGTCGTTACCAATTTTTGGCGCCGTTACCAATTTTAGACTGGGTTGGTAATTGTATTCAATTGAATAGCCAATTGAATAGTCACGTAAAAATTGGTAATCATAGAAACCCTATTGCTGAGGTGACGGAGGAAGCCAATTTTCCATGATTTGTGTGGTAATTTCTATTTAATTAATTTTTGTAACCTCTTTTATGATTATTTGACTTGATTGAGAATTGATTGAATGGTTTTCGTTAAGCAATTGTGATTTCTCTTGATAGGATATGCTTAGACCTAGGTTTTTGATATTCTATGCTTTCGAAATACACTTGTTATTCTGGAAACTACATATGCAAAAAATTAGAATCACTTTAAACGTAAAGAGTTGCATGAATATTGATTAGATTAAATCACATAAAAATTGGAGATTGGTGGAATCCTTTGTCTCAGTGCTTTTATAATTTTGATACAACTTTATTTGAGTTATCCAGTTAAATTTAAGTTTAAAAATCATCCTTTACAAGTCTGTGTGAATGATATCTTTCTTACCACTTTACAACAACTTTCAAAACCACATCAATTTTTGGCGCCGCCGACGCTGACTTGTATTTAGATTTGTTTTAGGTTAATTTTTATTTTTATTATTTTTTGTTCTTTTTTACGCATTTTGGTAGTTTGCTTTCATATTTGGAGCTGAGCTAAAGAAAAAGAGAGAAAGTGCTGAAAATAAAAGTGAAGCCAAAGAAGGAAAGAAAAGAGGAATCCAAAAGGAGTGAAGAAGAATATTTTGTATATAGTTATTTTATTTTTAAAAACTGTAAATAGGGTTTTATTTTTATTTTTATTTTTGTAATCTTTTATTTTTGGGACACTGGAAATTATTTTTAAAACCCTAAGGAAGGATTGAGATTAAATATAAACTGTTTGCAGGGAAGGACGGTAATTACGATACTGTCTCGTCCCCTCGGGTTCGTAAACTGACATTGGAGTCGGTGGCTTGAGTCGACTTCAACGGTTCATCGCCCGTTTGGTACGGGAGGTAAGACTCTATCCACCCACGAATCCCCTGTCAGTGGGTTTTATTTTGTGTGACAACTCACACCCCTGCAATAGAATGTTGACTGGTATTACAATAGCCAATACAATGAATATCCAACTGATTTTCAAAATGGACGTTACTACTATGACCATATTGTGAATAGTGGTTGGGAACATAAACCTTTTAAAGGTTATGGATCATACCATGATGAGCCCAGTTACTATCCACACACACACCGGTCATACGAGAAAAATTCTTATATTTCTCCTTTAGAAGAGTCTCTCAGGAAATTAGAGGAGTCGACACGTAAGATAGCTAAGATGAATAACTTAGTTTATGACGAAAGAAAACTTTGTATAGAGGAATCCCTCAAGATGAGAGCTGAGACGAACGAAATAATTGATCAAAATAATCTTAATTTCCAATACAGTGTTTCCAATAATACCTTTGAAAATGAGGATAGTTATTTGCATAATCAAGATGGCGAGGATAAAATTGGTAAAACTACTTGTTTAGATGAGGTTCAACCATTTTCATATTATTATAATGATAATTATGATGGGGATAGTGTTGATGAAGAATTTGAAATAAATAGGCATGGTGATCAGGAATTTGTTACTCCAATTGAGCTTTACAATGATATTATTTTTAGTTCAAATCCAAATAATTTTAATAATTATTCACCTATTCAAAAGGACGAGTATTTGACTAGAGATACCCCCGTTTTAGACGAGGTAGTATTTCCTTTTGATTACGAAGCTAATAATGGTTTAGAGGAACGAGTTTCTTCTGAGAATATTATTATAGAGTCTAGCGATTTAGAAACATTAGTCATAGAAAAATAATATGAACTCGTAGAGATGAGTGAAGATGAACCTGACTTAGAAGAATCAATTGACCATTTTCAGGAATTTGATGACCTAGAAATTAGGGAAGTTGTGACTAGTCTTTCTAGAGACACTGAAAATTCTAAGTTTGGGGTTGATTATCATTCTCCATGTGCTTTAACTCTTAGAAAAGTCCCTCACTTGGGACTTAACATATGTGCCTCAACCATTTTACAAGATTATCTTCATACACTTTTTCCTGAACCTAGTGATGTCCATAAGGAAGTTCAGTTGCTAGAAGCCCATCCTCTGATTGATATGGTTTACCCAGGCTATGATACCCAGATTGATTTTGTTTTCCCACCAAATATTTTTCAACCAATTGTGGGAACGTATAAATTTCAGATGTGCCAATTATTAAGTTCTGAGACTAAACCTAATTATTTTAGGAAAATAGAATTGACACATTTTCTTAAGAATGACCACCACTCTCAGTATGGTCAATTGTGTGAGTCAAACCTAATTGAATTTAAGGATCCACAGTTATTTAGGTTATTATTACGTGCTTCTAAGTTTTTACTTGAGTTTTTCCAGACTCTAATACCTAAATCGTATCTTAGCTATGAGGAAGTGCAGCCCAAAGAAATTTATTTAGACCCTTTCATAGAGCCTGAACCTAAACCACAACTAGATGTAGTTGTTTTAAACAGGAAACTAGACAAGGGTGTGCTTTATTTGTTTATTTTCTTGGCATGTTGTAGATTCCTTTTATTTATGGTAGCTTTATTTGGTTTTGATGAACCATAAATATTCGGATATTACTTTATGATTCTATGAGGTGACTAATCCTTTCTTATGTCTGGCTGAAGACGTTAAACTTAGAACTTCTTGGGAGGTAACCCAATATTCATGCGACACAGTAATATCTTTCCTTAACTATTTTGCTTCAAATGGTAACAGTTTCTCCTTGTTTATGCTTTTAATTTCATCTTTAGAACATTCAGGACAATGTTAGATATAAGTTTGGGAGTATGGGAGAAACTTTTTCTTAGTTGCAATAAATGAACTCCAGAGCCTAGAAATTTATGCTTATTAAGGATGGCACTAACCAATCTAAGTGGATGGAAGCATTTTGGTTGTAGGAGTTGAGGAACCAATCTGATTAGATGGAAAAATCTAAAGAGTCTATTCATAAAAGCACGGAGCTTAGGTGTTAGAAATAACATGATAGTTTCACCATATCTCGTTGAGTCCTTTTCACTTATGTATATTTTACTTTATTTTGTTTTTAAACTATGTTTCTCTAAGTGATTAGGTGGGGCTCACGAATCAAGTTGTTACCAATGCTAGGGTGAATTAGAGTGATTGAGATACCAAAAAAATAAAATAAAATAAAAAAAGAAAGATAAAATATAAAAATTGAGACCAGACCATTAGACCAATCGGAATAAATTCAATAAAGTCGGCCACTGGTACACTTGTATATGCCAGTTGTGTTGACCTAGTGTTAGGATTATCGACCACTGGTTCCCTTGTATATGCCAGTCGTGTTGATATTAGTCAGACTAGTATCTCATTCCATTAGGATAGGTTCATTTTGGCGGAGGCCTTCAGACATATATGGAAAACACCGTTCACTTAGTAAACATCAAAACCATTTATGTTTTTCCTTTATACCCATCTTTTTTATCTATCCATGTGATCAGTTTTGACTCCGGATATTGATGTCCATAGTGTGACTATTTGAGTAGAGCTCTGTGACTTATATATGAATTTTAGTATGCTTGAGCGCAAACTCGTGTACAAAAATTGGATTTTCGCATCAGGGTACTTCCTCTTGTAGTTAATAAGTATGTCAACCAAGGAGATTCTTTAGTGCTTTCCAAGGTTCTGTGTAGATAGCTAGGTTATGGAGTGTAAAGGTTTGTGGGTATATCTCTTGTAAGCCCTCCCGGGACTATAACTCGGCCACTAGGGACACCTAAGGGTTTAAAGGCTTATTGCATACGCTAAATGCAATCGACAATGCCTGCGACTGTGAGTTAGGATTTTATTTATTTAAATTTGATTTGCTCGAGGACTAGCAAATAATAAGTTTGGGGGTATTTGATAGACACATTTTCTTGTCTGATATAATCTCAATTGTATATATTGTTAGTGCTAGATTTCGTAGTTATATGATTATTTTATGTTTTTGTAGGTGTTTTTGGAGAAATAGGATTATGCGGCGAAATTGGCTCAAAAAGTGAACCCATAAGATGTGTTAAAGGCATCCCATAAAAGTCATATTTGCACCCCAAGAAAAATTTCTAAAGGCACCCATCAGATGGATAAGGGGCATGCATTTCCAGGGCAACTACTATTGGCAGACCCAAACTGGATAGGGGGAGGTCTTCTTCAACATTTCAAATCCAGAATTTGGCGGGAAAAAGAAGTTTCCACCTGCATAAAGGTATGATCCGATTTTGGAAGTGTTTTAGCGAGATTCAATCACGGATTTCATGCGCTTTAGATCTGTTAGGCCTAAACATGCTTGGTAGGTCCAGTGGATTCGATCAAATCAAGCCAAATCTTTGGCTTGCAACTAAACATGGAAGATTTTGTATGTTGGGTCTATGGTATATGTTTAGCAAGATACGTGCTGGATATGGACGGATATCTTCTCTGATATTTTAGGAAAGAGTGTAGAGACAATTCAGAGGCCGAGTAGGAGAAAAATGAGGAGTTTTCATCAGTTGGATTCAAACAGGGATTCTGGGAGAGTTTCACGGGTGTTTGGGTCCATATTTGGCAATTACGTGGAATGAGAGAAATCAATATTATCCCTAGAATTAGTTTATGTATGGTTGGAGAGTGTGGACTGAATTCATAAAACGCATGAAGGAGATTCAGTGAGATAAATAAGGGAATAATTATGCCGGGACTTGGCCGAGAAGAAAAGGAGAGATAAACTCTGATTTAATCAAGCTATATGGACCCTGTGGTATATATATAGAGTGCTGAGATCCACAGAGGGGGGTGTCGAGAGTTTGGGGTAGATATAGAAGGTCTCTGGTTCGAAGAAAGAAAGTTGCAGACGAGTTCTGCACTTTCAGGGAAGAAGACGAAGGTGAAGAACATTGGACATGCGAGGACAGTCACAGAGGCAGTCTTATTCAAATAACACATCATAATTATCATTTTTCAACAGATCTCATATATTATAAGCTTGTCATCTTTTCTCTGTAACAGTTCAACACCCATTGTGACAGTCTGTTTGTAACGCCTCTCTAGCGTTGCAAATTGTCTGCTTTATTAGTTTTCCCTTGTTTTTCACACTTTTGAGCTATAAACACCTATTTTGAGAACGTGAATAATATGAGGAGCTAAACCTCAACACTGGGATGAAGGAGGAAGCCTTATTTCATGCAGTGGTAATTATATTTAATTATTTTATGACTACTTGCATTATTATCAATCGTTTTATGGTTTTTCTTAATTGATTTTGATGTCGTATGATGATGTATGCTTGGTCTAAGTGCTTTTGATGCGTTATGCTAGTAATTTACACTCAATCTTTTAAGAATCTTCCTTGGAAAAAATAAGAGTCCATATCTTTATTTATTGAGCTATAATTGTTAAAAGAATTAATATTTGAACCTTATGTTATGCGTTTGGTGGAATCCTGAGTCTCAGTACCTCTCGATATTTGTGACATCTTTTGTATATATTTTCTATTCTGAAATCAAATATTTACAAGCCTTTGAACGAACTTTATTTACCACTTGAAAAAATATATTAATTATTGGCGCCGTTGCCGGGGAAGCCAATTTTAGGTTGGTAATTGAAGTGGGTTTTTATTTGGCGTCGTTAAGTGGTTTTTCACTTAACGACGCATAACTTTCGGGGTTTTTCACTTAACGGCGTTCCAGGCCAATAACTTTCGTAATGCACAATGATTACGCTGTAAGATCCAGGCCACCTACCCAACTGGCCTATTGCATCATGATGATGCAACATTGGCCCTTGGCCAAATGCCAAACATAATGCGACATTTCGACACAATATTGGCTTAATCCAATATGATTCTTACCACGCAACAGAAGCTTTGGATGAAGCTTCATCTCGGGCAATGGCGCATCTTTTAGCATGCGCCATGCTAAAAACACTAGGTGTTACACTATTACACCCTTTAAAGAATTTCGTCCCCGAAATTCAACCAAACTAGGGTTGGGATTCCTCAAGTACTCGTCCCATACCAAACACTCAGGAATCCTCAAAGCTCATAGGGCCGTTTTCCAAGATTTTGGAAAAATCCGACATGACAAGCCATTCTTTCTGTAGTACTGTGTGGCCCAGTTCCATAGTATTTGGATTCGCCGGTCTTTCGCCGTCCCCAACTGTTTACTACCCCTAAATGCTAACTTACCTCCCCAGACGGCATCTCCGCAGGTTTTGTCAGATGTTAGCATGGCATCACACTCCGTCCAATGAACTAGTGCGGGGTGATCTGCCCAAATGTCACAGTAGGATGGATACCAGCCAACTGTCCCCGACAGTTTCCGGTGGTCAAGTACCTAAATTAGGCCAAGAAGTGGCACAATACTGAGCAAAGTCTATACTTGGCGCACAAATGTTGACCTACCCTACCAACTTGCGCATAAGTTGGCCTACCAACCAACTTAGAATTTCCTTCGAGGAAATACTCACTAATGATTCCATTACGTATAGTCCCTAGAGTTATCTCGGAACTTGCTCTAATACCAACTGTGACGGACTGGAAAATTACGCATTTGGCGCGTTGCCCCGCAGGCCGTAAATTCCCTGATGCGCCATGATGAAGCTACGATATGGTCCTTATGGCTAGGAAAATGCACGTTCATTTTCCCTTACAAGAATGCTCGTGTAGCATGATGCATCTATTTAAGCTTCCACACCGTTCCAACTTACCCTTGTTCCGCAAAGGGTTTATTAAGAAAACCAAAAACTTTCTTAAAATGGAAAAAACGGCCTTTTGAGGCCCTAAACGATGAAATTTGGTTAAATTCTGGCGAACATGTGGATCTATAGATCGAAATGTCTTGATCTTTGGGCCGTTTTCCATCAAAATGGACTCCTCTTGAGCTAAATTACGACACTCGGGTTTTTAGCCTATGTCGAACCCCTTGATAGGAAGTATGAGCATCCATGGAATGGAATGCAACTAGCCTCATCAAGTATGGCCACAATCATCTCTTACGTTGAGCTACCGAGACATATGATGTGAAATTATACAGTGTCGTAATTATCTTTAAATTAGATGATATGAGCGACAACGTGCTGGACCGGCAATGCTGTAACTCATTGCGGCTGCCTACGTACCCTTCCCTACTCCAAAGGGATCAAGCACAGACCATAGTTCAACCAATAAGGGACAACAACTTAAACCAACTCGTTTGCAAAGTCGTGGCTAAGAAATAATGGTAATGGCCTGGTCCGTATAGGCCGTTCCGTCAAGATGCACAATGATTATGCATCAACGGGTCCGCGACATGGCATAGTGATGCCTAAGCATCAAATGCCCTCCCTCAAGGATACACACCTATAAATGAGCCTTAGGCATCATTTATACTATTCCGGCTAAGCTATGAAGCTTACTTGGCGCATAGTCCGCATATGCACCTTCAACCAACTACCCCTCCTTATATATGTCTTAATGGAATTTCTACAAGTATGGAAAGGGGACCATTGATAGGTGCTTAAAAACACCTCTCTAAATATCGATTGATTATGCTTTCTTAGCTAGTTTTCGTGTGAAATTGTATTATTAGCTTTCTTTTATATTTTATGGGAATTTTGGAGCTTATTCCCGAAAAGAACAAGAAATCGTTCAATTGGTTAAAAAACAGGTAGAATTATCATTGCATGGGAAACTCCTACGGACAGTCGTGTGTGTGTCAAGAAGCAACTAACTGAAATCCATTATGAATTACTGGAGGTATCCAAAGAATACAACCATTTGATTCTAAACTGATCTACTATAGGCACCCGCTCAAGTTATTAAGGGCCACCAGATTTCATCAACTACTTGTATAGACAGAACTCACATTCAACTTGCACTGCACCAAGGGTCCACACTGGAAAGCCATGAGTCCGGGCTCGTGATCGAAGGGTTAAGAGGAATATTATAAGCCATGACGGAACTGAAGATTCAACCAGTTAAACTAATCTTGGAAGGTTTATTCAAGCCATGACATGAACAAGAAAGTTTGTTTCACTGCCATTAAGAGAAGAGGGTTTGAGTTTGTTAATCAAGTTCCAGTGACCGTCAACCTGCAGACTCGTTGCCATCAGTTCTGGTTAAGGTTAGATGGGTTTTCAGCAAGGGTTAAAGTCCTTATTTCATACAGACAAAGCTTGGGTGGAGATGCTGCCATTATTGGAAGTCGGTGAGCATAGTTGGGGGTCTGTGGTGGTGGTTAAATGGAGTGATGTACGTGTTGTTCGGTAGTGATAAGAAGGAAATAGCGACAACACTGCTGCATTTGATGAATGATGAAGCTCAGGGAAGAAATGATTGGAGTTCTACATTATAGAACAAAGAACTCGAAACATGAAGATTCATGTGACGCTGGTAACTCAAGTTTGGTGATGTTTCTGTGTGTTTGTGGTAGTCGAATAAAAGAAGAGTAATATTGGCAGCGATGTCAGTGAGAGATTAATAAAAGTTGATGGAGTTGAACTGAGGAGATGACTTGCTGCCACATCCGGTGAAGCAAAATAGAGAATGGTGGTTGGTTTGGCATTGGAGAGGTATGCTTTGGCAGAGGTTGTTGAAGTTGGGACAGTGATGATGGCTGTGACTTAGAAGGAAATTGGACGGACAATATGAAGGCATGGGTGCTGTTTTGATTGTTGCATTGACGATGCTTGAGGCGATAAGTGGGTTTGTTGAATGCATGGTGGAAGCACTGTAAGAAGCTGATGGACGTGGAGCTGAGCTGTGGATACGGAGAAGATGAATGGTGGAGAACGACGAGGTTGGAGCTCGACATAAAGGTGCATTTCTCACCTGTGTGTTGATGGTGGATTTTAATTTAGGGCTAAAATTGTAAAACCAAATTTAATATGCTGCCACCCTGCAAAGGATGAAGATAATTTAATAGGCTGACATCCTGCAAAGGATAAAACCATTCAAGTGACGAATACTTCTCACTTTATTAATTCACCAAAGCATGTGCAACCATCCTGTGAATTTAATATACCCAGAACGGAGCATGTAGCAACCATCCCGGTTTTCTGTAGGTATACAGCATTACTATTAATGTTTTAATTAAAGCCTTGTGTTCAACATGCAAACACCCGTAGGCTACCTGACGGCGGGTTATATTATCCCCGTTGAACGCATGCAAGACTACCCATGTTAGTCTCACCTGCTGAAAACAAACTCAAAAATAGATCTCATCCGTCCAACTTCGCAGGCATGGTTGGACGGCCTAGATCACGCGCGGGACCGAGTAGCATGCACGCACATGCTCACCGCCGGTCTACCTTCCTAATGGTGTGAACGGCTTCACCATAGGAGCCATGAGCATCGAGATACGCTAGCATGAAGCTGCGGCTCACAAACCCTAAAATTAGGGTTTGCTTACAGGTTGTGACCAAGCAACTTTGGGCATGTGTGCACTAACGATTTCGAGGCACAACTGCTGGCCGACGATGCCTGTGTAATCACCATGGAACCGGATACACGTCCAGCCAATCGACCACGGTCGGTCGCAGACCAGCCATCTCGAAATTCGTGCCCAAAGGCAACATGCGAGATCTCTTTTAATTTCAGCCATCCGTCATCGCAGGTGTGTTTGGATGGCTTAGATCGCGTCTATGGCCGCAAACCAAGCATGCACATTCTCACCGTCGTCCCAACATTCCCCCCACACCATTAACCTCACCAAAAGAGGTCGGAAAATGCTGGATTCGGTCGGATGTAGGTAACCGGTCGGAAACCCTAAATTAGGGTTTGCATCAAGTGGTCGCAGGAAGCCACTTTGAGACAAACGAACGGAAGCCAAAGGAAGGAGGGATTAGCTGTCCGACCACACCAGCATGTTCACTGTGGGACCAGATACACGTCCAACCAATCGGCCGCGAACGGTTGCAGCTAACCGTCTCGATTTGCGCACCCAAAGGTAGCATGCACGGCCCCCTTCTAATCTCGGTTGTCCATCATCGCAGGCTAAAACGAGCGACTTAGATTGCTCTGATTGACTTCCAACAAGCATGGGTATGTAGAGTGGCGTCTCGCCTACCTGCTGGACCAATCGGCCACTCCATGCACACCTCCCAAAGCTGAAAACCGTTAGGGTGAAAAGGGAGGCTTGCAAGCCTTCCAAACCCTAATCCAACGGTTATTCCTCCATCAATCTCGTCCGTCAAAGTTCGCATTCTTGGATGAATAGCCTAGGAAGGGAGTTAGGTGGCAAACAAGGTATCACCGTGATCACCATCCTCCACACTTCCCCATGGCATAACCGGCCAAGGTGGATTCCGCTCATGCGACTTCCGAACAACGCCTGAACATAGATAGTTGAGTCACTTCAACTTGCAATCTTTTCATCAAGGTTGTGTAGGCTTCAAGTATGTTAAGCATATTTAATGCACCACATGCATACAATATGCGCCTACAAACAACTTGACTATTTTACCTAGCACCGTTTGCTACCTTATGTGGGTCCCACGACTCACTCGAGACGTTAATCACGTCACAACTGGGGGATACAAACTGGGGTATTGGTCTGGCGGTTTACAGCGTGCAGCATGCAACACGCCATCACAAGATCGTGTCAGGGAAACATGGGCGGTTAGCGATTGCAGGATAAGTGGGCAAGAAACCATGTGACACTAACACACAACTCCACTTCCTCCATCACTCCACTTCCTCCACTTTCCCACGAGAGACGTGATGAAGGCTTATCGACTTGTATAAATAGGTTCTCCTCCCTATTTCCAACACAGAAAAACCAAGTGTTAATACCATCGTATTCAACACCCAGAGCCTGCTCGCAACATTTTCTAGCCTCGCTCAACCTTCATTAACAAGTCAAGAAATAGCCTTCACCTTCATACTCTCAACACCTTCTTCGCTTCCTCCCTAAGATCAACCTCACATCCTTCACCTGTGACCAAAACAAATCTGGAACGGCCGTGTCTTCGGTTTAGGCCAGAATTGTACAGATTATCTCTCGAATCAAAAGTGCTCATCGTGCAACACATTTGTTGAAGGTTTAAATTCACTTCTCATCCACACACACCCAAAATTACCTAAACCTGCAGAAGTAGTTTTCTCCCACAAACAATTGGCGACCACAACGGGAGGTTAATCTATCGGTTGTGAAGTCGATCTCTTCAATACCATTTCAATTTTCAAGAATGGTGGATCTTAGATCTGGATCAGCAACCAATCCCGAGGGAGGTAGCGCCGACAGCACTTCTAGCGCTGATATCCCAATTATTGGTGTCACTATACAACTCGCCAGTACAACCAACGTGTCCCGTGGAGTTGCGTCTTCTACCATCAGTACCACCAGTACCAGCGGAGCAGAAGCGGACATTCCAGTAAGTGTGACACCTCCCATTACAAGAGCTAGAGCGGCTGCAAATCCAGGCATTTCCTCAAGCATGACACCTCCGTCCGTCACCAGAACGACTGCTACTCCCCCTTCAGGACGAGGATCTGGAGGACCCAAAGGAGGACAACCTCCTATCACCATGGTGGACTTGATGGATAGACAAGAAACCCTCGCTAAAGCTCAGGAAGACATGGAAACCACTCAGAAGGAGGTACTCACGTTCCTTAAAACATTAACCGATCAATTACCGCAAGAGTCGAGACAGCCCCAAGGGACAACAAGAAATACGTTCAGCACACCTGGAGTAGGTGCCTCAGTTACGCAAGACTACCTGAACGAAGAGTCTTATGCTACTGACTACGCAAGAGAAAGGGACCAGGAGCATCTCAAGGAAAGGAGCTGACCATCCAACTTTATTACACGTGAATATCTGGAGAGACTCCTCCAAAATCGTGGAAAAGAAAATCCGATGGACGCGCATCGACACCAACCTCCATATCCACAAGACGTGCATCGGATTCCTCTTACCAGGGGATACACCTCCCCTCAATTCACCCTTTACGATGGTACCAGTAATGCTCGTGAACACGTCTCTCGATTTTTAGAATCCTTAGGAGAACACGAATACAATCACGTTCTCCGCCTGAAGGAATTCTCCAAATCACTTACGAGGAGAGCCTATACGTGGTACAAAAACATCGCACCCGACAACATATCCAATTGGAGTGAGATGGTCAGCACGTTTTACAAGAAGTACTTCTTTGTATCTGAGAAAGTTACTTTCTCAGACCTGGGGAGAATCTCCCAACAGAACAATGAACATCCAAATGATTTTGTCAAGAGGTTCAGAACACAAGCGTTGGACTGCCATGAACCAAATTTCACAGAACGACAGCTGGTGGAATTATGCATCAATGTAATGATACCCATATATCACGCCCTACTGGAAAAATTTGGATTCTAGACGTTCTCAGAGCTCCATGAAGCAGCCAAACGTTCATCCACTACCGCCCCAGCATTATTGGAAAGAACCAGGATCGTTCGGAGCGACGATTCACGAGATAATCGGGGAAACAGGCGCCTCATCAACAAGCAGTATAATACTGGCCCTTTTGTCAGTGTAGTAATCGAAGGCGGAAAGAGAAAAGCTCCAGCGGCGGCAGAACAACAACCCAAGCGTGCGGCTCAAATGCATAAAGCTTCGCCTTGGAAGGGAACATGCAAAGATCCTGCGCAGAGCACCGAAGACACATGCTTCCCGTTTCCGATAAATGAAGTAATGGAACTCTTGGAGGCATGGATTCAGGAAGATGCTATCAAGCTACCTCCTATCATACGTCCACCAACTGAGAAAGACATGGCAGACCCTAAGTACTGCTGTTATCATAGGTTTGTTCACCACCCAACTAAGGATTGCAACAAGTTGAAAGAAATCTTCAGGGAAAAGATAGCAGCAGGAGAGCTTCAATTGGGAAATGAAGGAGTTCACAGAGACCCTCTTCCTGTTCGGAGTTGCATGATATCTGGAGACTCTGTGCGCAAGACTGCACAATCCATGATTGAACACCTGTGTGAAATTTTGTACCTTTCCAAGGTACAACGTCAAGATATATTCATGGTCCTCAACCGTATTCTGTCAGGCAGGCATTTGTACCCAGAAAAAGAAGTCGTTCTAGCATCTCAAGCCTCCTTGGAAGATAGCGCCAACAAAGGTAACTGGGGACTTTTGACCATCGCCCATTTGAAAGATGTCAAGTTCGATAGCACATTAATCGATGCAGCTTCTGAATTCAACATCGTTACTATCAAGACCCTGCAAGCTGCGAAAATCTCAAATCAGGAGGCTACCCGTGGTACAACTGTGATCAAGAGCCCAGTAGGAGAGTTTGTGGATTCCTACAGATACATTGACCTTGATGTCAAGATCGGTAACACTCCAACATAAGCCAAATTCCATATAATTAAGGGACATCCAGATTATGACATGATTCTAGGGCGCCCGTAGATACACAAGGAGAAATCCTTATCGATCTCAGTACTTGAAAGGATCTTCAACAAGCCAGCCCCGATGATCTCCAGCAAACCTTGGAGTCTTGAAGACTACCTGTTGACTACTCACGGGCATAACACAACTTCCTGGTGAAAGTATTTTGTCCTACGTCAAGAGATTCCGAGCTCAAGTAAGTCTTATTGAAAAACCCTCCTAGCAAGTACTGAATGATCACCCTGTTGGACCACAGGGGACTGCTTTACCTGACAGGCTGACCACCACCAAGAGATGTGAGTGTAGCGCTGTTCCATTTAAGCGCTTCACCAAAAGTTTGGAAGCAGTAAAGGACAACACGTCTCAGAAGCAGGCTGTCATACCAACTCCAACTCCAGCATCATATGCAGGACTGCCGTGATGGTGAAACAACAACCACGGTATTTCATATCCGGATCGATGGTAACTACATCAATGAGAGACAATTTCATAATTTGTCTCCCGTATAATAAGTGGTTGCATTACCAAAGGAGTATGATTGGGACTTTTTAGCACTGCCCATCTCAAAGACGGTGAATTTAGAGATGCAACCATGCTATTATTATGATTCCAAGATGTTCAAAGACGAGGATGTACTCAAGAGAGCAGATATGGCCTCATGAACCTAGCGTGACAACTCCTATCAATTCGAAAGTTTTGGGTACTCGTCGATAGGGGACTGTCTCCTTCTTCTCTATCTCATGAAGGAACGTCAAGAAAGTCGTTGGTTCCAGCTTACACCTCTACCAATGAAATGAGACAAGCTCTACCACTATATGGAGACTGCCAAGTTCGTGCCTGTATATACCACGCCTCTCCTCGCCGCTCTTCGATCAAAGTCTGCAGTTGATATTATGCCTGAACTTTGCTATAGCAACAACCATTACCGACATAGGTAATCCGAACTTCTGCATATTTTCCCAAGGAGAAGTAACAGAATCATGTAGGCGAGATGATATCTTTATTATGGTAAAATCACCAACGGTGCAACATAGAACCACATAAGTCATGCTTGGGGACTGAGGCTCAGTATGAGATTCCTTCACCATCAGTCAAGGAATTCCTCAACACAAGAGATGATAAATCAAGAAGAATGTGAAGGGAATACCAAACTAAAGAATCTTCTTCGATGATCTCTTAAGGAACCGCATGCAATCCACTTCAGAAGCCACTTCAACGCTCCCACCAGGAGCCGCCTGCATGTTAGCTTCAGCCTGCTTCAACGTTACCACTAGGATCTACCTCTACGTTCGCTTCAGAAGCCGTCTCCAACTCTCCGAGACGCTCCAGAATCTGCTTCAACGCTCTCCAGGACCTGATCGCTCCAGAAGTTGATTCAACACGTTTATGTTTGAGCAGTCACCAAAGCTGGTGTCGATTCAAGGAAGCAAGAATGGCGTTTGGTCAACGTAGCAGGTTCAGTGCTTGGTCGAAGTAATAAGGATGACACTCGAATGTTCAACCGAAGCAGGCACAGCAAGCCCACGTTCGATCAAGCAGGCGCATGATGAGTCCCACGATCAAGCGAAGTAGGCGTCCCCACATGTCTATCAAACAGGTACAACATGGAGACATTCGGTTGAAGCATATATGTGGTGGGCCCATATTCATCTAGGGTTACACTCACAACTGCCCACGATTAGAGCAAGCATGCTCGCATCAGGTCCCATCAAAGCAGGCTCTCGACTGAAGCATGCATAACAATGTCGATCGAATCAGGAATGATCAATATCATGCTACTCGAAGACTTGCCTGGGCGCCTCTTAAATACGACGTACTCCAAGAACAGGATGACCCGTCTCTCCTAGTAACATCCAACTTTGTCTCAAAATTTTATCTTTATTTGTCACCATCTCATGCCTACCCCGCAATGATGTAACCATTGTGTGCTAGGCAGGGGACTTAATGTTGATGGTGGATTTTAGTTTAGGGTTAAAATTGTAAAACCAAATTTAATATGCTGCCACCCTGCAAAGGATGAAGCTAATTTAATAGGCTGACATCCTGCAAAGGATAAAACCATTCAAGTGACGAATACTTCTCACTTTATTAATTCACCAAAGCATGTGCAACCATCTTGTGAATTTAATATACCCAGAACAGAGCATGTAGCAACCATCCCGACAGAGCATGTAGCAACCATCCCGACAGAGCATGTAGCAACCATCCCGGTTTTCTGTAGGTATACAACATTACTATTAATGTTTTAATTAAAGCCTTGTGTTCGACATGCAAACACCCGTAGGCTACCTGATGGCGGGTTATATTAGCCCCGTTGAACGCATGCAAGACTACCCATGTTAGTCTCACCTGCTGAAAACAAACTCAAAAATAGATCTCATCCATCCAACTTCGCAGGCATGGTTGGATGACATAGATCACGCGCGGGACCGAGTAGCACACACGCACATGCTCACTGCTGGTCTACCTTCCTAATGGTGTAAACGGCTTCACCATAGGAGCCATGGGCGTCGAGATACGCTAGCATGAAGCTGCAGCTCGCAAACCCTAAAATTAGGGTTTGCTTACAGGTTGCGACCAAGCAACTTTGGGCATGTGTGCACTAACGATTTCGAGGCACAACTGCTGGCCGACGACGCCTGTGTACTCACCATGGGACCGGATACACGTCCATACAATCGGCCACGGTCGGTCGCAGACCATCCATCTCGAAATTCGTCCCCAAAGGCAGCATGCGAGATCTCTTTTAATCTCAGCCATCCGTCATCGCAGGCGTGTTTGGATGGCTTAGATCGCGCCTATGGCCGAAAACCAAGCATGCACATGCTCACCGTCGTCCCAACATTCCCCTCGCACCATCGACCTCACCAAAATAGGTCGGCAAATGCCGGATTCGGTCGGATGTAGGTAACCGGTCGGAAACCCTAAATTAGGGTTTGCATCAAGTGGTCGCAGGCATCCACTTTGAGACAAATGAACGAAAGCCAAAGGAAGGCGGGATTAGTTGGCCGACCACACCAGCATGTTCATTGTGGGACCAGCTACACGGCCAACCAATCTGCCGCGAACGGTTGCAGCTATCTGTCTCGACTTACAACCCAAAGGTAGCATGCAAGGCCCCCTTATAATCTCGGCTGTCCATCATCGCAGGCTGAAACGAGCGACTTAGATTTCTCTGATTGACTTCCAACAAGCATATGCATGTAGAGTGGCGTCACGCCTACCTGCTGGACCGATCGGCCACTCCATGCACGCCTCCCATGGATGAAAACCGTTAGGGTGAAAAGGGAGGCTTGCAAGCCTTCCAAACCCTAATCCAACGGTTATTCCTCCATCAATCTCGTCCGTCCAAGTTCGCATGCTTGGATGAATAGCCTAGGAAGGGAGTTAGGTGGCAAACAAGGTATCATTGTGATCACCATCCTCCACACTTCCCCATGGCATAACCGTCCAAGGTGGGTTCCGCTCATGCGACCTCCGAACAACGCCTGAACATAGCTAGTTGAGTCACTTCAACTTGCAATCTTTTCATCAAGGTTGTGTAGGCTTCAAGTATGTTAAGCATATTTAATGCACCGCATGCATACAATATGCGCCTACAAACAACTTGATTATTTTACCTAGCACCGTTTGCTACCTTATATGGGTCCCACGAATCACTCGATATATTAATCACGTCATAACTGGGGTATTGGTCTGGCGGTTTACAGCGTGCAGCATGCAACACGCCATCACAAGATCGTGTTAGGGAAACATGGGCGGTTAGCGGTGACAGGAGAAGTGGGCAAGCAACTGAGTGACACTAACACACAACTCAACTTCCTCCACTTTCCCACGAGAGACGTGATGAAGGCTTATCGACTTGTATAAATAGGTTCTCCTTCCTATTTCCAACACAGAAAAACCAAGTGTTAATACCATCGTATTCAACACCCAGAGCCTGCCTGCAACATTTGCTAGCCTGCTCAACCTTCTGTTAACAAGTTAGCAAATAGCCTTCACCTTCATACTCTCAACACCTTCTTCGCTTCCCTCCCTAAGATCAACCTCACATCCTTCACCTGTGACCAAAACAAATTTGGAACGGCCGTATTTTCGGTTTAGGCCAGAATTATACAGATTATCTCTCGAATCAAAAGTGCTCATCGCGCAACACATTTGTTGAAGGTTTAAATTAACTTCTCATCCACACACACCCAAAATTACCTAAACCTGCAGAGTTAGTTTTCTCCCACAAACACTGTGGTTCAAGTTAATGGATCGAGAAACAGCAACGGTCGAGTCTAGATGGAAGAGAAGGGATGACCTATATTGCAGTCGAACTGATGGAGGTTGTTTAATGGCACGGCAGTGAGATGATATCGATGATGATAATGAAGAAGATGGGTTAATGGTTGCTGCCATTATCGTAGATAGATGTTTCGAGAATGGAAGAGTTTAATCGGTAAGTCGAGAGGGAATGACTGCCGGTGATAAAGAGGCGTCGTATGTGATTGTTTCATTGGAAATAGACAGAGATGGAACGAGTAAAGATGGGAAGCAACGGAGAAGTTGGAACTTGGCAGTGTAACTCGAACTATGGGGCTAAAGGAGATGAGTTAGTTGTATAACAGGGAACTGCAGGTGATGTTCGAATGATGGTATTTAGTTATTGCCATGAAGTCGGAGAAACACGAAAAGAAATCCAGGGAAAAATATTTTTCTCCGAGTAATGTGCATCCGTGACTTTGGCGGAGAGAAGTTAAGGGTGTGTTGTCGTTTCCATAGAACTGACAATAGAAAGAATTTAATTGGGTTGGACTTCACCAATTTGTGCACAAGCCAATAACGATAAATGGGCTGGGCTTCTGCCGTACGCAAGCAGCCTTATTGGGTATTTTGACGACTTTGGTGACCAGCCTTGGCCGTGAGTTGTGCTGGGGAGTTTCGGCAGGGGTTTGCAACCTATTTTTCACGGGGTGTGATACACGGGACATTTTTAAGGAGGTGCACTTTCCTATTTTTGCTAGGTTTTCTAGTTTCTTCAAGAAGAGGTTACAAAACTCTGTATATGGGGAACCCTAGGCACAATTTTAGATATCTTCTTTTCACCGTTTGTCTCCTCCTTAGGGGGAGGACTATCTATTCTCTATTCTTTTTTATTGTAAGGATGAATTCAAAGTTCTAATTGTGAAGCTCAATTATTTACAAGTTTGTTTCAAGTTTTAAATTGATTCATTGTGGATTATTTTTACTATATCTAAGGTTTATGATTGATTCTTAGATTGGTTTGGGTGTGCAACTAGATTAGTCTATTAATCATTCTAATGTTAGTAGAGAGTTGAGTCGATCCGTAATTATATCTCATCTCCTACACAAGTAGAAATCGCAAGACCTTGCGGAGGAATTATGTGTAGCAATTGCGAGTAAAGACAACACCAGTAAGTGGACCGAGCGTACCGAGTTTAGCTGCTTGGATCAAACCTAAATTCACAATTCTTAATGCGTTCTGGGAATTATATCTTGTAAGCGTACCTCAAGGTGGTTCTTTTGAATAGAATCCGGTAGTCGAGCGCTTCCGTATCCGGTGACACAAGGAGTTTTGGGGATTGATAAGCGTACCTTCTTTCCTACGGTTGGTGACAATTGATTCTAACAAGAGATAAACGGGTACAATGTTGAGTTAATGGTTAGTAACGGCGAAGGATTTCTTCAATACCTTTTTCTTATTATCCTTTTTATCCTTATTTTATATTTTCGCTGATTTAGATAACATAACAATTGCATTACTCTTCGTGGGAACGATCCTTACTATCGCTATATTATATTTAATTAGTGGGCTTGCGGCGCAGCTTGTTTCTCGCTTGCCTTCTATGTAATAACTTGTGAATTAACGTATTTCAAATTTTAATCACAACTGTGCTTCTATTAGTGGGAAATATCTTTTTATTTTGTTGAGTAAACGACGCTCACCAACCATATTGACACGCCTGCTTCACTGTCCTTTTGCAATGATTGCATCCATTCGCAATGATTGCGCTACTTCGTAATGATTGTTGTACTTCGCAATGATTTTGTTCATTCGCAATGATCGCGCAACACTCGTTCGACCAGCCCTCTCTGGCCTGATGCACAATGATTATGCGATACTGGCTCCAGGCCAATAACTTTCGTAATGCGCAATGATTACGCTGTAAGATCAAGTCCACCTACCCAACTGGCCTAATGCATCATGATGATGCAACATTGACCCTTGGCCAAATGCCAAACACAATGTGCCATTTCGGCGCAATATTGGCTTAAGCCAATATGCTTCTTACTATGCAACGAAAATTTTGGATGAGGCATCATCTCTGGACATGGCGCATATTTTAGCACACGCCATGCTAAAAACACTGGTGTTACATGATAGGCAACAACCAAAATTGTAAATATTTTGAAGTTGACCTCTTGTTTTAGCTGTAGAATCTCTTCCTCCAATAATACTGTTGGGATCATGATTCTTTTGAACCCAGATGTGTCGTAGAGGGACACATTCTTTTTTGTCAGGAACATCCTGATCAGTGCTCTTCTCCTCGTCACTAGAAATATCAGGATCAGTAACAGTTGGAATAACTTCAACTGATTTTGGTATTTCTTTGACCTTCTCAATTGTCTCTGTTGGAGGCAATTCAGCAGGAGAATTATCATGATGAAAATTACTAATATTATCAATGATAACATTAGCAGATTCCATCATGACCTGGGTTCGAAGATTAAATACTCGGAAACCACGACTGTCAGAAGCATAGACAAGGAAGATACCTTCATCACTTTTGGTATCAAATTTCCCTCTCTGCCCTCGATCTTATAGAATGTAGCACTTACTTCCAAATACTCTAAGATAGTGCAAGTTGGGTTTTCTACCGTACCACAACTCATAATAAGTGTTGAGAGTTTTAGACCTCAAGTTGACAAGGTTGATCAAATAACATGCTGTGAAGACAGCTTCTCCCTAAAACCTGAACGATAAGTTTTTGTTGTGGAGCATTACCCTGTCCATTTCCTGAAATTTATGTTCTTTCTCTCTGCAACTCCATTATCTTGAGGAGTAATGGGTGGAGAATATTGTTGTATAATTCCCAGTTCGTCACAAAATTCAAACACCTTAGTGTCCTTGAATTCAGTTCCACGGTCGCTTTTAATTTTCTTTAGTGTGCGACCTTGTTCGTTATGGATCCTATTAACAATAATCGTTACTTCTCCAAGGGTTTCATTCTTATGAGATAGGAATGCCACCCAAGTGAATCTGGTGTAATCATTTACCATAACCAAAGCATACTTCTTACCAGCAACCGTAGGTTGTTGAATTGGTCCGAAGAGATCCATATGAATTAAATAAAGTGGAGCTTTAGTGAGAATATTTGGAGATGATTTGTGGTGAACTTTTGTTTGTTTACCCTTTTGACATGCACCACATACACCTTAAATCTTTGCATTAATTTTGGGAACACCTCTAACAAGTTCTTTGTTAATGATTTAGTTAAGAGACGATAATTGATGTGACCAAAACTTTTATGCCAAAGATGTGTAGATTCCACCTTAGTCAGATTGCAACAATTGTTGAACTGAGTATCAAGAACATAACAATTATTTTTACCACGAGTTTCCTGAAAAATTACTTTCCCAGTTTTGTCTACAATGTCATATCCATTTGCATTGAAGACAACTCGATGGCCTTTGTTACAAATTTGACTAATAGATAAGAGATTTTCAGTCATACCTTTTACGTAGACGACATCATGAATTTCAGGTACGCCAGGTAATTTGATCGTTCCCTTTTTGCTTATGTAGAAACATCTTCCATCACCGAATGTTATAGGCCCACCTTTATAGTTGTCAAAAGAAACAAACCAAGTGAGGTCCCCTATCATATGTCTGTTACATCCACTGTCGAGAAACCATTGAAAGAGTAATGTTTATTTTAAAGCAAAAGCTCCCTGAATATTCGTACTATTCTGTTTGGAATTTCCCAATAGTTTTGTATGTCTTTTTAGAGATGTAAATAGTTGTTTAATTCTCTCATGAAGATTACTTGCAACTCTTAGTTTCTTTTGAAAGGACACACATTTATGTTGAGAATGATTCGAGGAATCACAAAACAAACATGGGCCAACATCTTTTAGTTTCGTAGAACCGTTCTGAGTCATATCAGATTTCATAACATTTAATCGTTGTTTATCAGCTGATGTGTGACCTTGCTTTAGAGAGAAGCTACTGGGATCTCTCATATCCTTAAAAGTATTTACGACTGGTTTCAAATCCTTAAAATTTCAATTTCTGCAATAAGATCATAGTTAATCTGGATTTGTTCATCCAACCTTTTTTGGAGAATAGCCAGTTTATCAGAACTTTTTCTAGGATTAGTTCTTAATCCTGGTGAAGCGTTATAAGAGACTTTATCATCCATAGAGTCATATCGCTACAAACACAGACTTGTAAGGTCTTAAATATGTTTACCTGCTCTGATACCAATTGAAAAAGCGGGGGTCTAACAACCACACCCAATATTTCGATTAGCAATCTGTATGGACAAACTCGGAGTTACTTTACTAGAGAATCAACTAGACAGTCATACTCAATATAGATAAAAATATCTCAAGGAGTTATTATCTCAATCTATCAATTTGATCTATACTCAAGAAAATAAAATTTGCGATTCTTTATCAAAGAGGGATAGCTTGAATGGTGAAAAGGCGAGGGTACCCCAATTAAGTCATTTCCCTGAAAGTGATTGTATATGGACTGAGTCGAGACAATACAACAAATCGGTTCACACTTTGTGTGATCGTCTATGGATACGAGATCGAGACAATACAATAACAAAATGTGTTCACTTGATACAAAGGTTCGTACTTAACCAAACTCAATAGGATTCACGTATCAAGTAAATAAGAATTAACGTTTGTGCAATTTACTTTAATTATAATGTGGAAATATAAAGTAAATGACACAGCAAGATTTTGTTAACGAGGAAACCGCAAATGCAGAAAAACCCCGGGACCTGGTCCAAAATTGAATACTCTCAGGATTAAGTCCCTATACAAAATAATACAACTTCGTATAATTGAGACCAAGCAACTAAACCTATAGTTCACCTAGTTCCGTCTGTATTCCCATGCCTCAAACCTATAAAAAAGTCACGTACTTGGACCAATTCCTTTGGATCGTATTCCAAATAGTAAAGGAACAACAAATCTGTTTGGTATCAACTCTCTTCAACCAAGTAATATGAGTTGCGAAAAGGTTCCCTTGTTTATCTTAACATAAACTCCTTTGCCAGGTTCCAAGATCTATCTTATGTTCAATCACCCAAAGGTAGTCGTTAAGATTAAGCCAACAACACTCTTCATTCAAGTGATATGTGTTGATGCCTATCTTCCTCAACTATTCTATCAAAATACCCAAAAGGATAACTCAATTATAGTCGGATCCTCTTTTTCCCAAAAAAGTATTGTGCACACCAGAGATTGTAAAAACCAAGTCAGAAATCTTCAATATCTTCTTTATCTTCAAATCTTCTTATATCTTCAATAAACACCTGCACACAACTACTTGAATCTCTTGTGATCAATCACTCACATAACGGAGTCTGTTAATAATAGATTATCACAAGATCGTATTTAGATCTAACAACAGTCTAAGGATCCCTGTCGAAACCTTGAAATAGTTTGAGTGAATCTTATATCAGAAGAGAAGATTCTCAAGCATAAACAAACTAGGTGCAATCAAAGTTCAACCACCGTTAGTCAATCAAATCAATACGAAAACTAAAGATAAACCGCAATATCTAGTTTCCCACCAACGTGTCGCGATAGAGCTTCTCAATCCCCAAAAAGACTTTAATTTGAGTGGACGTAATACATTTCACCTAATTAGATTACTCTCCGCTCCGATAGGCGGCTTCACCAGTTACAAAGACAAAAGAGGAAGTCTATGTTACGCAGGATTAGTTTGCAAGAAATGCAAACTCAAAGTATTTATAGACAAGGAAGTTTGGACACCAAGGAATTTCCAAAACCGAAAATATTCTCAAGATATTTTTCATTACTCCACCAAATTCGTTTTTCATAATTCCTGTGAATGCACTGTCCAAAAATAATGATCGAAATCTCCTTGGAAAATCTTTAATTAGCAAATGCACATTACTAATTCTTATTTTCCATATATAATTAAAAACCCTTAATTAAAAAGATTCTTAACTTATTGCAAAAAATATCTTATATTTAAAATCACATTCTAACATATAGTTTTGAAATTTTTGAAATTTTTGTAACAAATCAATTATACTCAGAAGATAAAAATTACATACTAGGCAAGCGAGCGACAAGCTGTGCCGCTAGCCCTTTTTAACCGCTAACTTATTTAATTCGATCTTGGGATTTAGTTCATTCTTATCCTTTAAGGGAATATCTTTGAACAATATAGAATAAGCATTAATGCACCGTGTTCAAAGTGTGACGACATCTTACTTTTGAAAGTCTTTTCCATGCTTGCTCATTTGAAACCGATTTACCACACTTCCAAACAAGTTTAGAATTGGTTCATCTGACTTTCAAGAACTATGTGATTGATCAAGTTCCACTCAATCACAACTCATGGGTTTACGGTTCTACCAAAATAAGTTTCGGTTCTACCTCCATGTGAGTATTGTGCATAGTTACACTAGCTTACCAAAGATACGGCTGACTAATTACTAGGATTGGTTCCCTACATATATTTGGTATCTAACTTGTATGCACTGCACATGTCCATAGGATCGGTTCCCCCTTCCCAAAAACGTGTTGCACATGTTCATAGGATCGGTTCCCCTTTCTTCCATAAACCTTGTTACACCTCATACAAGGATCGGTTCCCCTCTTCCCAGTAATAAGTTCAGACACTCACTACCCGATCATACCCCAGGTGATTACTTAAGATCAGTTTCACTAATAAAAGTCATACCAATACATAAGTCAGGCCTCATGTGAATAGTTTTACCAAGAACACAAACAAGTCATGAGCGGTTATACTAATCACACATATTGGTCGTTTATAAGATATGCAATGTAGAACATCCCCAATACCGCCTGACGATTTCCTTTTCGATTCACAATACATATCATGAACTCACTTCCTTAGAACACATGTAAACATTGTTCCCTAGGATAAAATCCTCACCTCATACCCATACATAATCACAATAGCATTCATGCGATTATGTCGATGTCTTATATACAAAGTTTAATGGTTAAGCAAGAAACTTCATATTGTATTCCATAATACTATGTCTATCTAGAGTGTTCATGCTTCGCAGTTTTATGTTTTCAATATGCAAGACTTGAAAGATACGTTAGGGAATAAAATAGTTCAAGTCAAATATCACTAACCTCAAGTGGAAGGATGATGTTGTCATTGTAGCTCCGTACTTCTTCACTTCTTCAAGTCTTCGCAATACTTGTAATGTCTCACCCTAATACTTTCAAGCTAACATATACGAAGTTAACTCTAGTACATTTAAATCAAGCAACTCTTAAATGAGTTTTGCTTCACTAAAATATGACAACCAAATTTGACATACCAACACTTGGTGGGTTCAACCGAGCAATGCTCTAACAATCTCCCCCTTTGTCAATTTTAGTGACAAAACTCTTACAATCATATGGATAAACAAATTACAAGAATTCATTACACATACGCTTGATTCCCGAATCCAACAACATATAACCTGCATTAATTCAATCCTTAAAATTTCGTTGTTGACATTATAATAACAAAGCTCATACTCCCCTTAAAGGTGAGATAGGTAGATTTTCAATCCGCACGTCTTTGTTATCCCAAATCATATGATATGTTACTCCCCCTTAGTATATGCTTTTCCTCATTCGTTAGATAAACGTTCAAGCACCATTATCATCTTCCCTAGTGACACCAATCAACCATAAATTGATACCAAAATCACTTGTTTACTCCATATATTTCTCCCCCTTTTAGTCACAAAAATGACTAAGAAGCGAACAAATAAAGGACAACACGAAAAGGATCTTACAAATCTCAAAATATACTTGCAACCTGTTGAGTCAAGCACGAGGGTTCCACATACCATTTTTGATAACCAATATCAAAACCGAAACTACAAGTAGTTATGTTTTGATATGTTATCACGGAAATAATTGCCCGAAGCAATTTTCCCAACTAGTTTAGCAAACCAAAAATCAACTAAGAAACTAAGTTCCTTTGCTAAACCGATTGTATAAATACAACCGCTTCATTCGATAAGACCAAAACAAAGATAAACTTCATTTTTCTCATCAGGTTCTAATTATCCATATAACTTAGACCTTTAGATTTCAAACAAGCCAAATACTAGGTTAGTTAACTAACATTTACTTGTTTAGGCTTTCGGATAGACTTGAATAACCGAAACCTCCATTTTGATAAGTCTAACTAAGATCAAAATTAACTTAGTTTATCCTATCCGTAATCGAATTGGACTAAACAACTCGTCCCGTAAACATATTCATTCGTTAAGCCATATATAATTCATACAAACCAATAAATCAACTTGCATAATTATTTACCTCAACCGGATACAATAAAAACAACACACATAAACGAAAGTTTCACTATTGCACCGAAATTTCGTAAGCTTAAACAATTGATACTACACAATAAAGCACAAATAACAATTGTTTTACTTAACTGGAAGCAATTGAATTAACATAGACATTAAAGCACCGCAATTGCACCAAATTTTGTAAGCCTAAACTATTGAAATCACACAACAAAGGAAGATAACAAAAGTTTTACTTAACCATAAATAATTGAATCACACAAACATCCATACATACATAATGGAATAAAATAAATACATCAATTGCACCAACAATTTCTTTTAAGCAAAAGAAACATATATATAAAATCAAAATAGGCTTTTCTTAAAACAGGAAAACAATTAACTAACAAGATTGTTACCTCAATTTCGCATCCAACTTCTCCAAATATGATTGCCTCTCTTTCTTCTTCCGTGAGAATTGATATCGAAATACCATTATGTTGTCATTCTCATGCCAAAAACAAAAGAATAACAACTTTTGATGGTGGATTTTCGTTTAAGGTTAAGATTGTAAAACCTAAAAAATATGCGCCAACATCTCATAAGAGAAAAGGCCATTAACAAGTGATGGATACTCCTTCACTTTATCAATTCACCAAGAATGGAGCATGTGGCAACAATCCCATCCTGTGAATAAAATACACGAAATTCATCCAGGTTGGAGCATGTAGCAACAATCACATATACCCTGTGAATTTCCAGCATTATTAATTAATGCGCAACAGCCTTGTATTTCCTGTACTCATTATCAGTGCGACATGACGACTAAGTGTTGATCTTAGCGGAGCAACATGAACCTCCAAGTATTATAATGAAACAATGTACGAAATACCCGTACAGGCTGAACTCTCGGTGTGTTATACTAGCTCAATTGAGACCCTCTTGGTGTGTTATACTAGCCCGATTGAGCATCCAGACTGACCGTATCAGTCTGGATATGATCACGACCATCCAACTCCACCAGCCTGATTGGATGGCCCAGATCGATTCCATCACCCCCAAGCAGGTATGGAATACCGCTGAACCAACGCTTTAACCCGCATGGTCGGCCTCCCTTGGCCTAGCTTGACAAAACGTCCAAACCATAGCAGTATGGATGGAAAACCCTAAATTAGGGTTTGCGGCACATTACATGTGTCGCAAAGCAGCCTCAACCATCCATCTTCGGAGGCATAGATGGAGGGTGCGGATGTAGATTCAAAGGGCACGTAGTATGTCAATATAATCACCGCAGGCTCGCCTACATACCTGACCAATCGGTCAGGTGCAACCATGGTTGGTTATTCCAAATCGTGCGCCTGAATGGAGCATGACGCACGGCTTTGAAACCCAAAAATTAGGGTTTTGAATCACGAGCGTCCATATTCTCCGGCACGAATGGAGGGTCCGAGATTAGATCAAAGCAGGTCCGGTCATGTCAACATGGCCACCGTGGACCCGTCTATCCCCTCACCTAATCGGCCAAGGCATACCACGCCTGGCTATCCCCAAATCGTCCGCTCTAACATGTGTGGTCGCACCTCCCAAGCTGCAAATTAATCTCAACCACTCGATTTCTCCGGACGAATTGGGTGGCTTAGATCGCGTTTTCATGGGACGGTAAGACATAGGCGTGAACACCAGCCTACCACCTACACGTTGGAGCAGTCGACCAAGACCGACCAAGCTTGGTCGTTTTGGAATGCCCGCCCGAAGTTGGTATGGGATACGACTTTTGCGGCACTAATCTTCTGTTTCAATTCGATCTCGACCACTCAACTTCGCCGGACAAATTGAGCGGCCCAGATCACGTTTTTGTGGGACGGTAGGTATAAACGCCTAAACCGTCACGCCATCTACACGCAGGTGTGATCGGCCAGTCCAGGATAGTTCCCTAAGTCTGGTTTCGGTCAGGGCGAAGAGCAGTGCTTGCGCACCTCCTTCGAAACCCTCTTTACACCAAGTGTCGCAGATGAGTGTGTTAAAGATCATCTCATCCGTCCAACTTCACCAGCTCGGTTATATAGCCCTGTTCAGGAGTTAATTAGTCAGTTCAGAGTCATGGTGATCACCATTCACCACTCTACCACACCATGTGGTCGGTAAAGGAAGGGTTTGCATGCGCAACTCCCAAACCATGCTGGATATACTCAATGCAGTACCTGCATAGTATACACACGATACTTCACAAGTATCAATTTCCTTCCTGGGTTTTGCTTTCAGACTGTTTTCTAATCCCGAACGAGCTTGAAACCTAAATATTCCCGCGATGGGAGATAGGCAATTCTTTTCCGTATGGAATGGAGGGGCGGGCCATCAAAATCCGAGTCCGTACTAGAATTCTACAACGATTCTAGTAAGGAGCGCTAATTAGGGTTTCTGGTGCAACGATCAACGGTTGCCCCTTCTCTCAAGATGCAAAATCTCGACAGCTGAAGGTCACCAAGCTAGCAAGTTTCCCGAGCCCGACTTGCCAAGCTACAACAACATGCTACATGTTTTCCGAAACACTCGAGACATCAATCATGTCACAAACTGGGGGATACATACTGGGGTATTGGTCTGGCGGTTTACAGCGTGCAGCGCACAACGCGCCATCACAAGAACATGTCAGGAAGTCATGGACGGTTAGTGATGATGGGAGAAGTGGGCAAGCCTGGTCATGTGACACCAACACACTACTCCACTACTCCATCACTCCACTTTCTCCACTTCCCACGAGATACGAAGGCTAGGCTAAAGGACTTGTATAAATAGGTTCTCCGCCCTATTTTCAACAACAACGCAAGTCCAGACAACAGAAGAAAGTGTTGATACAATCGTATTCAAACACCGCAACTGATAGCTTACATCCTGCAAACTAGTTCAGCCTTCTGATACAAGTCCTACATAGCCAACACCTTTACATTCTCAACACCTTCTTCGCTTCCCTCCCTAAGATCAACCCCATCTCCTTCACTTTATGACCGAAACAAGTCTGGAACAGACATTTCTTGGTTTAGGCCGGACTTGCACAGATTGATCTCTCGAATATACAAGCACTCGCCGCGCAGTGCATTTGTTTTAGGTTTAGATTCATTCCTCATCCACACCCCAAATTACCAAAATTAGCAGGAATAGTTTTCACCCATAAACAATTGGCGACCACAGTGGGAGGTTGATCTCTCGGTTATAAAAAATTGAATTCTCAATTTTTCGGTTTTCATCTCGCGATGTACCCTCACCAGAAAACTACAGGCGGTTCAGATACCATGGGAAATATAGATAGAATGCTGTAGGATGTCTTGGAAAATCAAGATGGTATCGCTAGAAAACAGAGTGAAACATTCCTCCTTCTGAATGATATAATATCACAATTACAAGAAGGGTCGACAGAAATCTACCCAGACAGTATGAGAAGCGCTGGACCCTTAGCCATGGGTCACACCTTTACCAATGGAGAAGCGAAAATGGAGCGCAATTGCAGGAGACTCAGGAAAGATGAACAACATGGTCCATTCGACAACGAAGACTCGAGGAAACTCCATAAAGGGAAGGACTCGCCCGGAGTACTACAACGTCTACCGGATAAATAAAGGGAGCCTGCAGCCTACGGAGTCCTGCTGGAAGATTTATATCTCAAGACTCTTACTGAAGCCCGGAAAACCGTCCAATCCGCACCAACTTTTCAACCAAGCGAGGAAATGCTTGAAGAAGGAGAAATAAATCAAATGCATGAAGACATAGGATGGGAGCGTTCGATTCGATCACTCAGCAGTAATATTACGACACCATCCCCATCCCTCTACCCAGGCAAGCGATCTGCGGATATGATGACACTCACAAACTTTCCGACTTCATCTCGGAGACGTGCTCCACATGAGGGCCATGTAGACACATCACAACGCCCACTAACGCAAGAAAAGATCGATTCGAAATACCTGCATTTCCCTCTCCCAATGAAGAGGATTTTGGAGTTACTGGAGGCATGGGTGCAAAACAGAGAGGTGGAGCTACCTCCAGTATGGCGTCCACCCACTGATCAAGAAGTAATGGACCTGAGGTATTGTCATTTCCATAGGTTCCTTCACCACCCCACCAGTGAATGCAATGCTTTGAAGCGCATTGTTCATGAGAAGCTTGGTTCAGAAGGGTAGCTTTCCTTCTCTGAGGAATCAATGCGGATGGCTTCCTTGGAAGAGATACTTCGGTTTTACACAAGTGAGGTCTCGAAAGCAAGTAATTTACATCCAAAAATCTTACGAAAAAAAATAATCTTAGAATTCACTGGGGACTGAGCATCCCGCATGTGGAAAAAGAGGCTCAATAATCAAACGCCATGTCTGTTTACTTTCATGCTTCCATTTTATACGACATTTGCAATTTCATATGATATGTGCAACCATTCATGACTAAGATGCAAATTCCATTTAAGATAATCACTTTTCAGTAAAGTTGATTCACAAAACTATCTTAAAATAAACCAATTCAATTACCTATTAATTCAAAACCCGAAGTCAAAATGTGAAAGAAAATCCTCACTATCACTCAAAGAAAAACAAGAACATCTAAAAGAAAAGGCAAACAATTCGCGGGAATCCTTCAAGGAAAGTCCTTCAATAGCAACTCATCTCTCTTTGCAAGAGCGGATTTCATTTTCTGAAGTACAACCTGTTCCAGCTTCAACTCGTTAGACAACCTTTCAATCTTCTCTTCCTGGAGAGTAACACAGTCTGCAGAAGGGACTTCATCTTGTAGTTTTTGGAGCCCCTGAATCTTGGAGAACCCTTTGAAGAACCAAGGATCATTGAAGTCATACTGCACAAACATGTCTCGATGGCACTTCCAGTCTTCAATCATCTCCTCAGAAACTGTCCGACCAGTCGTAACGCTCATCTTGTGGATGGAAAATAAAGCCTCTTGGACGCGATTGACCAAAGCAAGGCGACTCCTGATCTTCTTAGTGGTAGCAATATACCCGTGCTTTTCCCATATCGCCATGTATAACCCTTCGAACTGAGCTGGTATGCTGAATCTTCCAACCAACACATGACCTGGGAAGGGAGTAGTGAAAGGAGGATCGAACAAAGCCCCAGGCTGCATTACCAATACTTCACCAATTTCAGGATCCTTGTCAGTTGCAGAAGGCCTTTTGGAAGAAGTCATTATAGCTTGATTCATTAGAGCCTGTTCAGGGCGTGCTTCAAGGGGAGTCATCTCAATGTCATATGTTACCTCCCCTATATTTTTCCTGATGTCTACTTTGCTCTGGGTACTGATTTCTATCACTACCTCATCAACAAGAACACTTACGGAGGCGCCTTGTCCATCCGATATTGCGTCATCTCTGTCATCATCATGTGAAGGAGAGATTTCGGTTTCACCAGACTTCTCAACATAAGGATCAGTATCACCAGACCTCTCAACGTGAAGACCAACGTCACCGGACCTTTCATTCTGAGTGCGCGCCAGCCTGGTAAATACATTCTCTTTCAGAATTCCCTGAATGCAAACAAGGATCGCTCATATAAGAAGTTACTATGGGGAAACGAAGGAATTAGTAGAAGGAGATTCGAATACCTTCATATGGGAGGAATTGAGTATCACCGAACTACAAGATTTCCTCTTGGATCTTCCTCCCGATTGGGGACTGCAGCCGTCAGCTCTGGTTCGTTTGCCTGGGAGTGGCTTCAACCAGAAATGCTTTCTCAACATGTCATAGGATGGCTCACCACGGGAATTTATCACAACATCCTCTGAAAATTTCTGAAAAACCAACAGATGTTTCCTCCAAAACTCTTTATACTCATCAGTTACCACATGATTTCTACCAATAGGCCAGAAAGGAAGACTCAGCCGTTCTAAAAATGCATCAGCATTAAGAATATCCAGGATAAATTCTTTTGGAACCTCTCATGGACGGATAAATGAAATACCCTGGTCAAATCCCATTTGACGAGCAGCCCTATCGACATTGTACGGAGTCACCGTAAATGCTTCGTTGAATAGAGATGGGACATATCTTGGGATGCATCTGCGCAAATAAACAAGTTATCCAAACTTCATCGTCTTAGCATCGGTACGTAACGCATCATCAAGACCGTCAGAAGCAATAGCAAAGGTTTTCGGTTGAACAATGGAAGAATGGATTGGCCCCCATGGACGGAAATCTATGGAAGACACATTATCGAAAATGTCCACGAGTTTTGGACCAGTTCTGGGATGCCTCCTATTCCAACGGAGTATTCTTGAACCACCATACAAACTGCGGAGCGAATTTTTAGGAGCAGGACCATAGCCTTTGAAATGATCCCATAAGAACGCCTGAAGGAAAGCGAAGTGAACATGCGACTCCACCTTCTTGTACCCGTTGGAAACGTGCATGTCCATTGCTAAGGCGTCCAGATGAGAATACAATGACCCAAGAAACAAGGCACCTTAGGGAAGAACCTCACCCTTTGCTAACCTTATGGCAATCCTAACAAGGTCACTTCTTATGGTCTTCTTTCCAGAATCGTCGTCAAATATGTCTCTGGAGAGCCACAAAGACAGGAACGCAATCATACTGAGCTCGCTTTCCGACTCCTGATCCGGGTCCACAGGAAATCACTCCGACACCCACTAGGTGTAAAAGAATCTCATATATTTCTTATCCTCCTTGTCCAAACCATTGAATTCTGCCACCTTGTGAAGTATGGCATCATAATTACGTTGTTCGGTGTCAAAAATCTTGTAGCAAAGATTTCCAGAAACAGGAAAGTTCATTAGTACAGCTACACTCTCCAGAGTAATAGTCATCTCTCCCTACCTAGATATAGATGTATGGGTAGAAGGAAGCCACCGAGAAGCAAAAGTAATCAAGCTCGCAGCGTCTTTCTTAATTTCGAGAGTAGCAGATGCCATGACAGCATTAAGGATTTTCACTTTGGTCAAATTAGATTTAACATCCTTGTTAAACATGTGTCTCATACATCCTTCATAAGAACCCAGTGGATTATGGCAAATCTTGAAGTCGATAGGAGAAGGCGGATATTTGTTTCTTCGAAGACAAAATCTCATCACAAGTGCTGAAGAAGAAGATGGATCAGCTTCCATGTTTTCTGAATCAGATAGCAACATTATCTTGTGAGAAGGATGTCTCCTAGTGTTTGGAAAAGGTGAGGTGAAAAACTCATCATCGATGCTCGGCATATCCTTGAAGCTATCAACACTTCCTGACTTGGCACCAGTATTATTTCCGGAAGACATCTCAACATGAATTCCTTTCTTCATTCCACAATGAAATAAAATACAGGAGTTAGAACTTGTATGAAGACGACAATACATGGTTCATGTGCACAAAGGAATCGGATCAAGACTGGCATAGCTTCAATTCCAGGGCACAAGACTAGTATAAAGTCGGATTTCAGTCAAGCATATGTAGATGGCCACGTTCGAATCAAACACACATGGTGGGACTGCATTCATGCTCACGTATTTACGATTTCTTATATTCATGGAAGTTGTGTTTACGAAATTCAAGCCAAATTTCTCTCCAAGCTACAACCCAAGAAGCTAGGTTTTGCATGCAACAATGGAAGAAGAAGCAAAAGACGGCATATTCATGGGATTGCAATACCAAACAATTCTAGCAGAAATGGGCAATTGTACTATCAGTCTTGATGGGAAACCTAAGCATGATGTGTCTATCAAAGGATTTTTACCTAAGAAATTAGGGGTTTTCCTAAAAAAAAAAAAAAAAAAAAAATTGACGAAACATACCTTGGTCGGACGGCGGCGCTCCGGCAACGGCGATCGGTGGCGGCAATGGAGAGCACAGACGGGAGCTGCTGAACCAAAGAAAAAAAAATTGTGAGGAAAAGAAGAAGGGGTCAGTCCCTTATATAAGAAAAATTTGGAAGAATCCTAATAGAACAAGGATTCCTCTTTGATTGGATTCCTCTTTTGATTCAAATACCCAAAGAAGGAAACCGGCTCCACCAAAGGGTTCCATACAAGCGCAACGACATGGGCAACTAGCGGTCGGTCAATACTCCTCCGGGTAAACTTCCTTTATCATGTATTTCTCACATATGTATGTCACCATCTCATGCCTACCCCACAATAGTGTAACCATTTTGTGCTAGTCAGGGGACTTAATGTTGATGGTGGATTTTCGTTTAAGATTAAGATTGTAAAACCTAAAAAATATGCGCCAACATCTCGTAAGAGATAAGGCCATTAACAAGTGATGGATACTCCTTCACTTTATCAATTCACCAAGAATGGAGCATGTGGCAACAATCCCATTCTTTGAATAAAATACACGAAATTCATCCAGGTTGGAGCATGTAGCAACAATCCCATATACCCTGTGAATTTCCAGCATTATTAATTAATGCGCAACAGCTTTGTATTTCCTGTACTCATTATCAGTGCGGCATGATGACTGAGTGTTGCTCTTAGCAGAGCAACACGAACCTCCAAGCATTATAATGAAACCATGTACGAAATACCCGTACAAGCTGAACTCTCGGTATGTTATACTATCCCGATTGATCCCCTCTCGGTGTGTTATACTAGCCCGATTGAGCATACAGACTGACCGTATCAATCTGGATATGATCACGACCATCTAACTCCACTATCCTGATTGGATGGCCCAGATCGATTCCATCACCCCAAAGCAGGTATGGAATACCTGCCGAACCAACGCGGAAACCGCATGGTCGGCCTCCCTTGGCCTAGCTTGCCAAAACGTCCAAACCATAGCAGTATGGATGGAAAACCCTAAATTAGGGTTTGCGGCACATTACATGTGACGAAAAGCAGCCTCAGCCATCCATCTTCGCCGGTATAGATGGAGGGTGCGGATGTAGATTCAAATGGCACGTAGTATGTCAATACAATCATCGCAGGCTCGCCTACATACCTGACCAATCGGTCAGGACCAACCATGGTTGGTTATTCCAAATCGTGCGCCTGAATAGAGCTTGACACATGACTTTGAAACCCAAAAATTAGGGTTTTGAATCACGAGCGTCCATCTTCTCTGGCACGAATGGAGGGTCCGAGATTAGATCAAAGCAGGTCCGGTCATGTCAACATGACCACCGTGGACCCGTCTATCCCCTCACCTAATCATCCAAGGTATACCATACCTGGCTATCCCCAAATCGTCCGCTCCAACATGCGTGGTCGCACCTCCCAAGCTGTAAATTAATCTCAACCACTAGATTTCTCCGGACGAATTGGGTGGAAAGATCGCGTTTTCATGGGATGGTAAGACATAGGCGTGAACAATAGCCTACCACCTACACGTTGGAGCAGTCGACCAAGATCGACCAAGCTTGGTCGTTTTGGAATGCCCGCCCGAAGTTGGTATGGGATACTGCTTTTGCGTCTCTAATCTTCTGTTTCAATTCGATCTCGACCACTCAACTTCGCCGGACGAATTTAGCGGCCTAGATCACGTTTTTGTGGGACGGTAGGTATAAACGCCTAAACCGTCACGCCATCTACACGCAGGTGTGATCGGCCAGTCCAGGATAGTTCCCTAAGTCTAGTTTCGATCAGGGTGAAGAGCAGTGCTTTCGCACCTCCTTCGAAACCCTAATTCCACCAAGTGTCGCAGATGAGTGTCTTAAAGATCATCTCATCCGTCCAACTTCACCAGCTCGGTTATATAGCCCTGGTCGAAGTTAATTAGTCAGTGCGGAGTCATGGTGATCACCATTCACCACTCTACCACACCATGTGGTCGGTAAAGGAAGGATTTGCATGCGCAACTCCCAAACCATGCTGGATATACTCAATGCAGTACCTGCATAGTATACACACGATACTTCACAAGTATCAATTTCCTTCCTGGGTTTTGCTTTTGGGCTGTTTTCTCATCTCGAACGAGCTTAAAACCTAAATATTCCCTCGTTGGGAGATAAGAAATTCTTTTATGTATGGAATGGAGGGTCGGACCATCAAAATCCGAGTCCGTACTAGAATTCTACAACGATTCTAGTAAGGAGCGCTAATTAGGGTTTCTGGTGCAACGATCAACGATTGCCCCTCCTCTTAAGATGCAAAATCTCGACCGTTGAAGGTCACCAAGCTAGCAAGCTTCCCGAGCCTGACTTGCCAATCTACAACAACATGCTACATGTTTTCCAAAACACTCGAGACATCAATCATGTCACAAACTAGGGTATTGGTCTGGCTATTTACAGCGTGCAGCGCATAACGCGCCATCACAAGAACGTGTCAGGAAGTCATGGATGGTTAGTCATGATGGGAGAAGTGGGCAAGCCTTGTCGTGTGAAACCAACACACTACTCCACTACTCCATCACTCCACTTTCTCCACTTCCCACGAGATACAAAGGTTAGGCTAAATGACTTGTATAATAGGTTCTCCGCCCTATTTTCAACAACAACGCAAGTCCAGACAACAGAAGCAAGTGTTGATACAATCGTATTCAAACACCGGAACTGATAGCATACATCCTGCAAGCCAGTTCAGCCTTCTGATACAAGTCCTGCATAGCCAACACCTTCACATTCTCAACACCTTCTTCGCTTCCCTCCCTAAGATCAACCCCATCTCCTTCACTTTGTGACCGAAACAAGTCTGGAACGGACATTTCTTGGTTTAGGCCGGACTTGCACAGATTGATCTCTCGAATCTACAAGCACTCACCGCGCAATGCATTTGTTTTAGGTTAAGATTCATTCCTCATCCACATCCCAAATTACCAAAATTAGCAGGAATAGTTTTCACCCGTAAACAACAACAACCAACCTTTACCATAGAAAGGTTGAAAATCGGTTTTAACAATTGCAAGCAAAAGTTGAAAACCGTCGAAACACATATGCTTTTATGCTAAACCAAAACCGATTCAAAATATTGTGACTTTTTCACATATTGTTTCTACAAGAATCCCTCATGATCCTTTGATAAATCCAACCAACTTGGGATAGAACCAAGGTAGTTAATATCGTGTATAGGTATCGTATCGGTCGGGTCCTATATACCTATACAAATGATAATATCTGTTTTTATAGGCGATACATCATTAGGATTTTTTTAATATTTATTATTTATCAAACGAAAAAATATATGGATATAACCATAATAGAAAATAATAATTGTAGTAAACATACTTCAACCTTAGAAAATAAAAGGTGGTTAATTAGAGGCTTATATTATCAACAACGAAACCAAACATTGAATTTTGTTAGCCCATCAACATCACATTTACAGTAATTACATCCACCATAATCATATATGAAGTTACCAAAATTAGTGGGTTACTTTGTTGAACTAAAAGTTCAAGAAATCATAATCAAAATACAAAATACATTAGTGATATATCATTGTACAAGTGAAACCTATATTATCAGTGTACAAGTGAAACTGATATATCGGTCCATATAGGACGATACATGCGTTTTTATCGTTTCTCCTTCGTATCGCCGATATTTTCAATATCGTATAGATTTTTTCCTATATCCTATAAAAACCTTTAATATCGGCCTATACAACCGATATTTCCTACCTTGGATAGAACTTAATCCTGCTAAATCAAAAAGTCACCCAAACTATAAGGGTTACACAACATATTATGAGATCGAATATCAAGGTATAAAAACCGAAATCAAACATCCAATAAACATACATAGCATATAAATAAAGCATTAAAGCACCGGCTATGTAAATCAAAAACTATCACAAGAAAAATTATAATCAAATAACTTTATTCATAATAGACCAATACAATCAATGAAAGAAATCAAAAATTGATGTATATTTTTCTAGATTAAGTATTACAATATATAACTTAATCTCTAGTGGTGCTCTTGTTGTTCACCGATGTTTCTTCAGTGTTCAAACTGTTAAAGCATGTCTCAAGAGACTTGTCTGCAACCACTTCTTGTTTCTCAATATCTTCAACAATAACCTTGAGTTCAGAGAGAACTCTTCTTGCTTCTTCAAGTTGAAGTTTCAAACCTCCAATTTAACTTTTCATCTCTTGAATTTTATCTTTTATTTCATCTCGATTTTGTACCAAGATCCAGCGATTTCCTATGAGTTATTCAAACTCATTCATAACATTACTCATACCATCTGTTGAAAAACACTTGGTAAACTCTGATTTATCGATATCAAAAAGACATGATTCTTCTTGAACTCTAGCAGAGGTAGAATCAGGTTCGATTCGTGAGATAATCTTCCTGATTTTTCTACATGGGAAAAACCCTTAACAGTTTCTTATTATTCGTGATTCCCTTCTATCACTCCTTGTAACACTACGAGTTATAGAAGACATCCTTCAAGGAGAGATAATAAACCTAGGAAAACAATAGTTTTTCGAAAATATAAATCATGTTTTCGAACTTCTCCTTTTACTGATGAGGAAACCTAAAGGATATTCCTTAAATATATTTTATTACTGAAAAATAGGAACTACCATTAACATGTGCCCTTATTCTTTATGTGCTTTTCTCATCCATCTTAGGGCACTGATTGGTATGAGGGAGCACAAACCTGATACAACTAAGTTGTATCAGAGTAAGATTTTTCAAGCTTATATTGACTATCAGAAACATAGTTCATGTTTCTTTTAGGGAATTTCTGCCCAAAATATTTTCCCCAAGATGATGATCTTTTCTAACTCTAGAGATATGATCATGTGGAGAAACTGTACCGATGTGAGAATTCTCAGAGACTAATAGATCTCTCTTAATTCTTTCAATGAGATTTTCATAAGATTTTCTCATTCTAAGGACTTCTTTATGATTCACATCGGTGTGATTATCTAAAACAATTATTGGAAATCCCTCATTATTTTCTTTTGGCAGAGATTCTCTCTTTCTCTTCCTTCTGGAATCATTATTCATCGAAACAAGAGTTGTTTCGATATGGATAAGGAGGAATCTTCTTCCAGAAGCTATTGTCAACTCTTTCCTATGATTTTGAGTTGATCTTGTAGGGTTGTGGCATAATCTATCTTTCTACTGAGGAGTGGTTATTCAGTTTTTTAAGACAAGAAACTTCCTTCAAAAATTTTACCACCGTATGTAGAAAAAGTATAAGTTTCCTGTCAAGTGACTTAAAAATGTATTCCTTAAGATCATTATCATGGAATCGGTTCAAAGTTTCATTTGGACAAGATTTCATTTGATCATCAGTAGATATAGAAGCTTGTTTCTCATCCTATTCTGACTTGATGTAGTTCGGTAAACTACCATCATCTTGATCTGTTTCAGATGTGACTAATACAACAACATCATTTGTCAGAGTCATTGGACTTTACTCTTTATCAAGAGAATTAACAAGAACTTTTAATTTGACAGTGAGATGCATATTCTCTTTAGCCAGACTATCCAGTTGACTGTCTTTATTTCTGATCTCCTATTTAAGCAGATTTGACTTTGTCTTTAAAATCATCAATTTAGAATACAGAGATTTTATAGGCTTTAGGAGTTTTACCAACTCTTTATCAGCATCTTGTTTTTCATCAGAAAAAGACACAGATGTTTTCGCAACTCCTGGATCATGAGTCAACGAAGTAGTAACAACTTCAACTTTTGAGTAGTCATACTCTTGCTTAACGTTAACTTAATCAGACATGGATTCAATTCTTATAGGATAGATCGCACCAAACAAATATTGTTAGATCTTTTTGTGTTTTCCTACTCTGATACCAATTGAAAAGGCGAGGGTACCCCAATTATACATCAAGCTATTACTTTTCCTTCCTATAAGTCCTTTTCCCGAAAGTGATTATCTATGGACTGAGTCGAGACAATACAACAAATCGGTTCACACTTTGTGTGATCGTCTATGGATACGAGATCGAGACAATACAACAAAAAAATGTGTTTACTTGATACAAAGGTTCGTACTTAACCAAACTCAATAGGATTCACGTATCAAGTAAATAAGAATTAACGTTTGTGCACTTTACTTTAATTATAATGTGGAAATATAAAGTAAATGACACAGCAAGATTTTGTTAACGAGGAAACCGCAAATGCAGAAAAACCCCGGGACCTAGTCCAAAATTGAATAATCTCAGGATTAAGTCCCTATACAAAATAATAAAACTTCGTATAATTGAGACCAAGAAACTAAACCTATAGTTCACCTAGTTCCGTCTGTATTCCCATGCCTCCAACCTATAAAAAAATCACGTACTTGGACCAATTCCTTTGGATCGTATTCCAAACAGTAAAGGAACAACAATTCTGTTTGGTATCAACTCTCTTCAACCAAGTGATATGAGTTGCGCAAAGGTTCCCTTGTTTATCTTACCATAAACTCTTTTGCCAGGTTCCAAGATCTATCTTATGTTCAATCACCCAAAGGTAGTCGTTAAGATTAATCCAACAACACTCTTCATTCAAGTGATATGTGTTGATTCCGATCTTCCTCAACTATTCTATCAAAATACCCAAAAGGATAACTCAATTATAGTCGGATCCTCTTTTTCCCAAAAAAGTATTGTGCACACCAGAGATTGTAAAAACCAAGTCAGAAATCTTCAATATCTTCTTTGTCTTCAAATATTCTTATATCTTCAATAAACACCTGCACACAACTACTTGAATCTCTTGTGATCAATGACTCATAGAACGGAGTCTATTAATAATGGATTATCACAAGATCATATTTATATCTAACAACAGTCTAAAGATCCCTGTCGAAACCTTGAACTAGTTTGAGTGAATCTTATATCAGAAGAGAAGATTCTCAAGCATAAACAAACTAGGTGCAATCAAAGTTCAACCACCGTAAGTCAATCAAATCAATACGAAAACTAAAGATAAACCGCAATATCTAGTTTCCCCCTAACGGGTCGCGCTAGAGCTTCTCAATCCCAAAGAAGACTTTAAATTGAGTGGACGTAAGAGATTTCACCTAATTAGATTACTCTCCGCTCCGATAGGTGGATTCACCAGTTACAAAGACAAAAGAGGAAGTTTATGTCACGCAGGATTAGTTTGCTAGAAATGCAAACTCAAAGTATTTATAGACAAGGAAGTTTGGACACCAAGGAATTTCCAAAACCGAAAATATTCTCAAGATATTTTTCATTACTCCACCAAATCCGTTTTTCATAATTCCTGTGAATGCACTGTCCAAAAATAATGATCGAAATCTCCTTGGAAAATCTTTAATTAGAAAATGCACATTACTAATTCTTATTTTCCATATATAATTAAAAAGATTCTTAACTTATTTAATTCGATCTTGGGATTTAGTTCATTCTTATCCTTTAAGGGAATATCTTTGAACAATATAGAATAAGCATTAATGCACCGTGTTCAAAGTGTGACGACATCTTACTTTTGCAAGTCTTTTCCATGCTTTCTCATTTGAAACCGATTTACCACACTTCCAAACAAGTTTAGAATTGGTTCATCTGACTTTCAAGAACTATGTGATTTATCAAGTTCCACTCAATCACAACTCATGGGTTTACGGTTATACCAAAATAAGTTTCGGTTCTACCTCCATGTGAGTATTGTGCATAGTTACACTATCTTACCAAATATACGGCTGACTAGGTACTAGGATTGGTTCCCTACATATATTTGGTATCTAACTTGTATGCATTGCACATTTCCATAGGATCGGTTCCCCCTTCCCAAAAATGTGTTGCACATGTTCATAGGATCGGTTCCCCTTTCGTCCATAAACCTTGTTACACCTCATACAAGGATCGGTTCCCCTTGTGATGCACTGCACCCCTTACTAGGATCGGTTCCCCTCTTATCAGTAATAAGTTCAGACACTCATAACCCGATCATACCCCAGGTGATTACTTAAGATCGGTTTCACTAATAAAATTCATACCAATACATAAGTCGGGCCTCATGTGAATAGTTTTACCAAGAACACAAACAAGTCATGTGCGGTTATACTAATCACACATATTGGTCGTTCATAAGATATGCAATGTATAACATCCCCAATAACGCATGTCGATTTCCTTTTCAGTTCACAACATATATCATGAACTTACTTCCTTAGAACACATGTAAACATTGCTCCCTAGGATGAAATCCTCACCTCATACCCATACATAATCGCAATAGCATTCATAAAATTATGTCGATGTCTTATATACAAAGTCTAATGGTTAAGCAAGAAACTTCATATTGTATTCCTTAATACTATGTCTATCTAGAGTGTTCATGCTTCACAGTTTTATGTTTTCAATATGCACGACTTGAAAGATACGTTATGGAATGAAACTGTTCAAGTCAAATATCACTAACCTCAAGTGGAAGGATGATGTTGTCGTTACAGCTCCATACTTCTTCACTTTTTCAAGTCTTCGCAATAATTGTAATGTCTCACCCTAATACTTTCAAGCTAACCTATACGAAGTTGAATCTAGTACATTTAAATCAAGCGACTCTTAAATGAGTTTTGATTCACTAAAATATGATAATCAAACTTGACATACCAACGCTTGGTGGGTTCAACCGAGCAATGCTCTAACAGATGGTACTAAAGACCAATATCCAAGTCTCAATCAATTTAAATCAACAACCAAAACGGTCGGATATTCTAATTGATTGAACAATGCATAACCTGTATTATTTCAATTATATAACAAAATATAATGCGGAAACAAAATAACACATACACCAGAATTTTGTTAATGAGGAAACCGCAAATGCATAAAAACCCCTGGACCTAGTCTAGATTAAACGTACAATGTAATAAGCCGCTATAGACACTAGCCTACTCAAAGCTAACTTCGGTCTGGACTGTAATTGAACCCCAATCGACCTTACACTGATCCAAGGTACACAAGGATTCATTCTATTTGCCATCACTATTTTATCCATCACACTGATCCTTGTAAACAAAAGTTTTATCCTTTCTTCTATAATGACATAAAGGATTTAACTTTTGTAATGTCAAAAGTTCATTCAATAATTAATCAATAATTTCATACCGACATAATAGAGATAACTTTTGAACAAGTATGGGACAATAACAGGTTAACGGACGTAAACAACATATCCCATAACAATTTGCAATATACAAAATCGTAAAGATTAAAATTGCAAAAATCATCTTCCAAAAAAACTTAAAATTTAAATAAATAAATCTAAAAACATAAAGATGAAAAAATTGGACATAGCTATGTGTACTCACAATACTGGCTATTCCAAACCCTAGTTATTCTTCTAAAAACACAAGAAATAAACTCTCATACGAAGATTTCCTATGCATATAAATCAAATCTCCTTGAAAACCTCATACCTTTCAATGAATCCATCATAGAAGGTGTCACTGATTTCCTTCACTCTTTTGACCACAGACACTCCATGTTCATGAGTTAGCAGACAAAATTTACGATCAACAACCCGAGCAATTTGCCTAGCCTTGACACAGTCCATAATGTGTTTCTTATGATTCTGTATCAGAATATTTTTATTTGCAAGGATTTTGTCCTGACCATATAAGAGTTAGTTTATTTGCATCTGGAGATTTGCAAACTCGACCTTTGAATCGTTCTGAAAACGAGTTAAATCCTTGACAGAATCATCAACCCAGGAGTTGTGGTCCTTCCTTGCAAGCATCTTCTTTAGATTTAGCTCTTGAATCGACTCACGTCCTTGAGTGTCTTCCTTCATATCAAGATGCACAATCTCTTGAGATTTTGCAGAGTTCTCCATATAATTTTTGTTAGGGATGGAATAACACAATATAGAATATATTTATGTGTGTTCGTAAACAGGAGAAGGAAACTCTTGTTATGGAAACCCTGTGAACTCACTAGAGGAGGACACAAACGTTTGTGGACCGGCAGCAATAAAAATACAAACAACATAAAAATAAATAGTAAACAACATACTTGAGAATTTCTCAATCATCATCCTTGCAGCTCCCAAGCTAGATACAAGGATGAGGATACCTGGAATCAGGTGGTAGAGTTAAAAGTAATCCCACTACGATAATTGAGGAAGGAGTTGTAAACATCATCTGAATGTTTGACCTTTGTGTTCTTTGCATTTATTCTGTTCACTTTCATCCCAGATGAGTAGGACACAACCTGTTTAACAAATTTGTCAGAAGGATTTTTCTGAGGACAATATCTAGGACTCTTGAGATTGGTTCAAAAGGGCCAGGAATCAGATAAATCCATTTCCTAGACTTAGATTTACCAGACACATTCTTATAAACACAGGGAATGTGTTCATTAGTGTCACAAGAATTTATACCATTAAGATGAACTTGTAACCTGTGACGATTTCCGGAAGAAAGCTCATTTTAATAAGAGTTCTGGTTGTTAACTTCAAGAGATTCACTGTAGATGTCGTCGGATGATTTACTCCATTGACGGTAGAAAGAAGCAAATTATGGATATTATAAATTTGTTTCCTCCTGCCAAAACAATGAAGAGCATAGTGATTCTTTTTCCCACAAAAGAAACTGAAAAAACGGGGGTCTAACAACCACACCCAATATTTCGATTAGCAATCTGAATGGAAAAACTCCGGGTTACTTTAATAGAGAGTCAACTAGACAGTCAGACTCAATCTAGATAAAAATATCTCAAGGAGTTATCATCTCAATCTCTTAATTTGATCTATACTCAAGCAAATAGAATCTGCGAGTCTTTATCAAAGAGAGATAACTTGGATGGTACCAAAGACCAATATCCAAGTGTCAATCAATTTAAATCGATAACCAAAATGGTCGGATGTTCTAATTGATTGAACAACGCACAACCTGTATTATTTCAATTATATAACAAAATATAATGCGGAAAAAAAATAACACAGACACCAGAATTTTGTTAACGAGGAAACTGCAAATGCAGAAAAACCACGGGACCTAGTCCAGATTAAACATATAATGTATTAAGCAGCTCGGTTTGGACTGTAGTTGAACCCCATTAAATCTCACACTGATCCAAGGTACAGTTATGCTCATACTCCTCTGATCCCAGCAGGATACTATGCACTTGATTCCCTTAGCTGATCTCACCCCCAACCAAGAGTTACTAGACCCAAAGTTGAAGACTTTCATAAATAAATATGTATCACACAGAAAAGTCTACAGTAATAGATAATTTCGTCTCCCACGAATAAACCTACAAGTTTTGTTCCGTCTTTTGATGAATCAAGGTGAACATGAACCAATTGATAAAACCAGACTTATATTCCAGAAGAATAGCTCAACTTTATCAATCACCTCACAATAGTCTTAATTGACGCAACGAAAAAAGATATTGTGGAATCACATACGATGAGATGAAGTGTTTGTGACTACTTTTATATCTTGCCTATCAGAGATAGAAATCTCAAGCCAATTATTACAATTGTACTCGTATGATAGAAACATCAATATCAGATCACACAACTACAAGAAAAGTAGTACTTAATTAAGTCATTAATCTAGTGTTGATGGTGGTTTTTATTTTAGGGTTAAAATTGTAAAACACTAAACCCTATTAGACAGTAATGTCACAACATTTAAAGCAACAAGAATTTACTAGGCACATTTACTGAAACCTTTAATGTGTCTCTAAAATAATTAACGGGATATATTTTTCAAATTAGGGTTACGATGAGCCAAAACTTAATTCCCACGTGTGCCAATGGCAAATCATGCCAGCCACACCGACCGCGCCAAAGCATGCCAACCATGCTAGCCGCACCTCTGTGCCAATGGAAAATCATGCCAGCCACACCAACCGCGCCAAAGCATGCCAACCATGCTAGCCGCACCTCCGTGCCAATGGAAAATCATGCCAGCCACACCAACTGCGCCAAAGCATGACAACCATGCTAGCCGCACCTCTGTGCCAATGGAAAATCATGCCAGCCACACCAATCGCGTCAAAGCATGCCAACCATGCTATCCGCACCTCTGTGCCAAAGACAAATCATGCCAGCCACACCGACCGCGCCAAAGCATGCCAACTATGCTAGCCGCACATCTGTGCCTATGGAAAATCATGCCAGCCACACCGACCGCGCCAAATCATGCCAACCATGCTAGCCGCACCTCTGTGCCAATGGCAAATTATGCCAGCCACACTGACCGCGCCAAAGCATGCCAACCATGCTAGCCGCACCTCTGTGCCAATGGAAAATCATGTCAGCCACACCGACCGCTCCACAGCATGCCAACCATGCTAGCCGCACCTCTGTGCCAATGGCAAATCATGACATCAACACCCACCGCGCCAAAGCATGCCAACCATGCTAGCCGCACCTCTGTCTCAATGGCAAATCATGCCAAACACACCGACCATGCCAAAGCATGCCAACCATGCTAGACGCACCTCTGTGGCAATGGAAAATCATGTCAGCCACACCAACCGCGCCAAATCATGCAAACCATGCTAGCCGCACCTCTGTACCGATGGAAAATCATGACAGCCACGCCGACCGCGTCATGCCAAACACATCTCGCCATGTCCCCTCATGCCGCGCCACCATGCAGGCCTTCCCCACGCACCTACCAAAGTGAAGGCGTGCAATAATCAACGGTTGCCCTTTAATCCCATGGGCAAATCCTGGCCATCTAAGGTCCCCTTACGACCTTTGGCCCAAAACCCTAGCTTGGTCACGCACCTTTCCAAAGCTAGCCACACCGACCGCGCCATGCCAAACACGTATTTCCATGGCCCCTCATGCCGCGCCACCATGCTGGCCTTCCCCACGCGGCTACCAAAGTGAAGGCGTGCAACAATCAACGGTTTCCCTTCATTCCCATGAGCAAATCATGGCCGTCTAGGGTCCCCTCACGACCTTTGACCCAAAACCCTAGCTTCGTCACGCACCTAGCCAAAGCTAGCCTTGTCGACCGCGCCATGCCAAACATGTCTCGCCATGGCCCCTCATGCCGCGCCACCATGATGGCTTTCCCCACGCGGCTACCAAAGTGAAGGCGTGCAATAATCAACAGTTGCCTTTCAATCCCAAGAGCAAATCCTGGCCGTCTAAGGTCCCCTCACGACCTTTGGCTCAAAACCCTAGCTTGGTCACGCACCTAGACAAATCTAGTCATGCCATGCGCCCATGGATACCTCTTGTCCCCACATGCCAAGCCAAAACTGCACCTAGCCCAAGCTATTCACGCCATGCGCCCATGGCTACCCCTTGGCCCCACATGCCAAGCCAAAACCAAACCTAGCCAAGCTATCCGGGCCATGCCAAACGCACTTTGCCTTGGCCCTAGCCATGCTAGTCACGTCATTCCAAGCCAAACGCCCTTTCCTTGGCCCTAGCCATGCCATACGCCCATGGAAATCCCTTTGGTCCCGCATGCCAGGCCAAGCAAAACCTAGCCAAGCTAGTCGCGCCATGCCAAACACACTTTTCCTTGGCCCTAGCCATGCTAGTCACGTCATACCAGGCCAAACGCCCATGCCATGTCCCTAGCCGCGCCACCATGTTGTCCTTCCATACACGGCCACAAACACAAAGGCGTGCAAAGATAAATGGTTTCCCTTCAACCTTAGGAGCAAATCCTAGCCATCCAAGGTTACCAGACAACACTTGGTAACCTTTGGCCCGAAAACCTAAGTTTTGCCACGCCAGACCATGTCATGCCAACATCATGCCAACCTAGCCTTGCCACCACGATTGGCTCTCACTGCGCAGTTACCAAAACGAAGGCGGCACAACAATCAACGGTTTCCCCTCCTCTCAAGATACAAAAAATAACCACCGAGGGTCGTCAGGCTAACAAGTTTCCCGATTTTGACTTACCAAGCCACAGTAACGTGCTACATATTTTCCAAAAAAATTCGAGACATCAACACAAACTGGGGGATCCTCTTTGGGTATTGGTTTGGCGGTTTACTGAGGCGGTTAGTAAATATGGGAAGTTATGTGTGAAACATTCATGGGACATAAAGTACATGCGTTAACAACTTTATGGACATCAAATCCATAACGTTAACAGTTTAATGAAAACCATTTTCATGCATTAACCATTTTATGGACATCAATTACATGCATACGGTTACCACCTCCTCCAATTTACTTCCCCACTCCTTAATGAGACCAGGGTATGTTTTTACTTCGACTTGTATAAATAGGTCTTACCTATTTCCATTGAAAAACAAGTTCATACGGGAGATACAACAATCAGAAATACTTACTTGCTAGCTCACCTTGTTAGCTCTCTAACTTTTCTGATAACAAGTCGTAGTAAACCAAGTACTCTTCCAGAATCAACTATTCTGGTCTCACCACTTTCCTTGCTTCCCTCCCCAAAACCAACCCATTCTCCTCCACTTTGTGACCGAAGCAAGTCCGGAACGGCCATTTCTTGGTTTAGGCTGGACTTGTACAGACTGATCTCTCGAACTTAAAGTACTCCCTTGCAGTACATTGTTTAGGGTTTAAATTGTTTATCACCCATACACACTCGAAATTACCAAAATCAACAGAAACTATTTTTACCTATAAATAATTGGAGACCACAGCGGGAGGATTGGTCTATCGGTCCCAATATCTGGCTTTGAATACGTTTCTCTAAAGGGAAGGGATGGTTGGTCTTTGGACTGAATCATTGTTCTCAGATTCCAATCAGGAAAATGGCAACATTTCAACGCCTAAGAATACCGCCAACGAAGGAGATCCAAGGCTGATTGACCTAGTACGGGTCCAGGGGATTCACACCATAAACATGGGGCTGATGAGAGACACAATAAATGCCATACGTGATTTCTTCATCGACCTGACACAGAATTGAGCGGTTCGCCTTCCTCGGAAACTTCAGAGCTGGGGACTGACGTCCCGAATGATCGCTCTCAAGCAAACAACTTCACTACTAATCAGAGGCACGTAAGCCAAGAAGTGATCTCGTAGGTGGAAAGCTTATGTGAACTATTATATCTTTCAAGGGATCAACGGATTGAGACGTTCACCGCTATCAATCGGATAACGTTAAGCCAAAAATGCAGGATTCGTCCATTAATAATATCACGTTCACCAACGACGACATGATGGCAGAGGAAGGCCATAACCGCGCCCTACATGTCACAGATCGAATCAAAAACGTGGAATTAAAAAGGGCCCTCGTCGACACAAGACCGTCCTACAATGTTGTCACCCTTAGGACGCTCAGGACAGCCAAAGTACGACCAAGCGAAGTTACACGACAACCTACTACCATGACCGATTTCAAAGGTAAACAAACCAATACATATGGGTATGTCAATTTGGATCTATCGGTAGGACCTGTCCAGTCAAAAGTGAGATTCGAAGTAATTGAAAAGAAGTTGGACTACCACATGATACTGGGGTGACCATGGCTCCACGACAACAGGATCATTCCTTCTATGTACCACCAATGCTTGAAAACCACGCTAAACGGAGAAGTCATTCGCATCGCAGCGTCATCATCTCCCTATGCTCCAATCCGTGGTATGAAAATTTTTGAGCCAAGACAGGGGATGCAAGTCATAACCAACAAGGATCACCACACCCCACTGCCAAAATGGACGACCATTGAAGAAAGATACAGTCCTACACAACCCCGCGGAGAAACTCATCCTCACATCACACCTTCAGAAGAGAGGCGCACTCGCCTTCATCCATAAGATCAGGGTCTGGTTACAACCAACGAGGACGTGCATTCATTATGGGTCACGACGAAAAAGGGAAAACTATATAACAACGTCGATGTTAACAATTAACAGGGGAGAATACCATGCAGTCTCTCTGCCCTGTAGGACCAGAATATTTCCACAATTATATTCACGAGAGATTAACGACACTTCTGCGAGCGTCACCTAAAACTCTTCAACAACATTTCACGAGCATCACAAAATAATTCAAAGAATGACGTAATAAACAACGACAGCATAAAACATGAGAAAAATATGAAGATTTTGTAGTCAAAGAGAATATTCGCGAGCACAAGGCGAGAATTCGCGAGAGCAAGGAAGGAAATGAAGATTTTGTGGTTATAAAAGAGTCTCGCGAGCAGATAGAAGATTTCACGAGAAGATAGAAGATCTCGCGAGCAGATGTCAGATTTCGCGAGAAAATAGCAGATCTCGTGAGCAGATGTCAGATTTCGCGAGTAGATATCAGATTTCGCGAGCAAGATAGCAGAGCCAGCAAGGAGCATAGCAAAAATCCTAATAAATGGGAAAGATAAATTGAATGTGAGCTGTCACCCACTAGGAAGATACCTATATAAAGAGAAGAGCAGGAGAGAGAAAGGGGGGACACAATTTTAGAAGAGTGAGAGATATTTTGCAGAGAGATTTTAGGAGAGAGAATGTATTTTTCTTTATCATCTTCTTCCCCAAAACTAGATTTAGAACTCCATTAATGGAGATTATCAATTTAAATCAAATGTAAAATTAAATAATCATAGTGAAGAACCATGGATGTCGATCACATTGATCGAACCATGTAAAAAATATTGGTGTCCATTTATAATTTTAGTATTTTTATCACCAATTTTATACTTAGATCTAGAAATTATTATCAAGATATTATAAGGGGTGTGTTGTAGGAATTCCTGCAACTACATTTTGGCGCTAGAAACAGGGACGGATTGAAGAAGATTCAAAGAAATTGGTTATCATTAGAATTGGATCTCATTGGATCTAAAAACTTCAGGATCAAATAAAAAAGAGAAGATAAAGAAGAAGATATATTAAATGGCGGATGAAGAAAATATCAACAAGATTATGTCAACAAATCATCGAAAAGGACAAATTTCCTCTCACTTCTCTTATTCTTTGTTTCATTTTTCGGATATGGGAATTTCAAAACAAAATTTGGAAAATAGATTTTTTGTGAAGTTACATAGTAGGCAAGCGAGCAACAAGCTGTGCCGCTAGCCCTTTTTGAATAGCAAAACTTATCCTATTAAAAATAAAATCTCGTGAGCCAGGAGTCATTACATTGCTGTGCATGACTTTCTGGACCCTCTTGAGTAGTCCAAATGCTTCTGGAGCCAAATAGCCAAAAGTATCAAAAGCAAAGGGGACGAAAGCATGCCCATTGTCAACACATGCTTTCTCATGCTTCAATATCTTACCTTAGGCAGCCTTTAGCGCTGCTCGCCTGACTATAAAGGTTCCATGTCTAATGCCTACCAAAGGAGATACCCCGGTGAGGTCAACACATGTGTGTTTCCCATTAGCCCATCCAAAAATAAGAACATCTGCTGGTCTTAGTGTCGATCTCCCTTCAAGCGGGTCTGTCAGGAAATGCACAGGTGCTTCTTTCTTTGCAGAAATGCCAGACCTCCACAATACATCATACAAGATATCCCTCACATGATCATGTTTATATTTAAAACCAGGATCTACTTTACAATGAACTACATGTTCACCATATGAATCCAAGAAACCTGTGATGCAAGCAGGGCATCGAGAGTCAGAGGGATAAAGCGGGATCATTAACCTGTATTTGAGGATAGACCGGTACTCCAAAGGAGACATCTTCTGTCCCAACCCCTCAATCGGAATATCCAGAAGAAAATCTTGGGCATGTGTTGCTTGCAAACAACCAAAAACCGCTTTCTGTCTCTCCGTTAACATGTAAACTCTATCAATGTCCTTAACCACTTTACCAAAAAGATCACTTGCCAGGATGATTTGTGCTTTAGGGGGGGCGTTGTCTTTATTGGTGAAGTTGTTAAGATAAAAATCAGGAAGAGTCACTTGTAAAGTTTCCAAAGCACTATTAAAATTATCATCCATACATTCCACACCACTGCTCCTCAATATGTGATCCTGTAACCCCCAAGATTGCACACGCGAAGCCACAAAAACATATTCAGACGCCTCCCTAGCAGTGTAAAGTCCAAGACCTCCATATCTGATAGGTAGAGTAGATAGTATCCACTGCAGCTCTCCAAAGAACGGTCCCCCACAAACCACAATGCTTTCCACCACTACTCGCAAGCCTCTATCAAATATATCTACCGCCTCCATAATATAGTCTGGGTGACAAATACGAAGGCCAAAAAGCAGCTTGGAGATACCCATACACGTCCGTAAAAGCAGCAATTCACTTTGAGGATCATGGAGCTTGGATAAAATCTGCATTAAATCCACCGCTTTTTCAGCCCTCTTAATGGCAAGGCCCTTCACAAAACCATGTAGAAACCAAACTTTAGAAATTTGATTTATTATGGAAGTCTCGAATCTAAAAATATTTTTGCTACGAATCTGTAGTAACCAAACTTTATTTTACAAAATTGTTTAAAGAATTCTAAAAATGTCAAATTATGAGATTTTTTGTTATTCGTAGGGAGAAATTCAATGACTTTGGATCAATTAATTGTTCAAATAGGACAAATTCTTTCTTATCTCTTTAATTATCTGTTCCATATCTAGATCTGGGTGATTTCGGGTAAAACTACGGAGGAACATTTATAACCAACATATTTTTCTTTTCACAAAAAATTGATTCTGTTGATATCCTGAGTTAAAACAAGTTTTGATTGTTGTCCTAATTTTATAAATCCATTAAGCAGATTTAGAAAAAGTATTAAGTATCAAAAATTTTGTTACAAATTGGGGAAATTTTCCCATAAACAAAATTAAATGAGATTTCGTGAAAAAGGGAATTTTCAGCGTAGCGAAGTAGCATTAGTGAGAGAAACTTAGATCTCATTATTGCTAACTAAATTTTTTGTTTATTAATAATAGAAACTAGACAGTGTAAAGAAGTCTTCGCAGATGTAGAAGATAAATTCACAGCATGGAAGCGCTCGTGAAATCAACTAGTACCACTAATATGACTGCATAGTGACGCCAGGAAACTCAAAAGTGTAATGAGTGGGGGACCTTGTAGAGACATTTACGAAATTCAAATAAGGTGCATAGTGACTCCAGGACATCGTCAACAAATTATAAAAGTATGGAAATGGATAGTTAAGTGAATATTGATCAATTAATTAAAGAAAAGATGCCATCAGCAAAATGGATAGCTACCATCATTACAATTAATTAAGTAATTACTCATCATTACTCATCAATTAATTAAAGAGAGCGGATATAATTTAGAAGACAAAGAAAAGTGACGTCCCAGTGAAGAACAACAACTTAGCGAAGTTGTAGCAGTAAAGACAATAATTTTATTGCAAGCCTGCCGTTGGATTTTATACCATGCTACAAGTGATTGGATGGTTTTTTGCATGTAAGAATTTCGCAAGTTTTACTCACAGAAGAGGAGGATTCACAAACCATGGCAAGCAGACTAGCAAAGTAAGGAAGTGAATGAATACAACTACAATGAGGCAGCAATAAGAAGCTGCGAAGAAATAACAAGGAAAAATCAAAAACGATGAAGATAAGTAAAGCAAGAAAATGACGAAGCACCGCAAGAAGCTGGCAAGCTTATAGCCACACAACTCACTTTGAAGACTCTCGCCAGTCCAACTTGGAGACCATCACCAAGATTACAACATCACTTCATCAACAATCGCAAATAAATCAAATGAAGTTACACCAACAAATAATTCTACAGGACAAAATCTCTTCTCTTTTCTAATTTTTTTTAAAAAAAAAAAAAAAATCAGATTTACGGATGTTGTTTTAAAAAATCCATTTCATGAATTTTCAAACTTAACAGACTACTCACTAAATTAAATGGATGAATCTCGCAGAAATTCGCTTGCGAAAATCAAAAATTCTACTCCAGGCAAGAAGAAGGATATAAACAGCTATTGGACATTTTAAGATGCCGCTATTGGAGAATAATTACCATCTGCGAAGGGCACTAGCGATTATTGCCAATGTAGTGAAGACATAGAATGGAAAAAATTTTGGATTGCCGCGAGCAACAACGTCAAAGAGTGAAGAAAGACAGCTTATAAAAAGAAGCCAGCCAATCCAGAAACAAGACCAAAAGCACATCAATCCAAAAATGATCGAAGGAGCACCATTAGAGATCGATGAAACAAGTCAACAAACTGTTCTCTACGGGCACGAACCAACACTCCAGCTAGTTAACAAAATTAAACAAGTCCATCGAAAATGAAAGGAAGGACGGAATATGGGAAGATAAGCCAAGATTCAAACCAATAAAATCGAACAAACCAACTCGTGGGGAATCTGAGCTATTAATGCTCTTTTGTATTTTGTTAGTAGGGACTCATCATTTTATGAAGAGAGACTTTCTCCCTAAAGAAACAAGTGTGAAAAAAAAGTGCTCGCAGGCAATTAAAATTCATGAAGAAACAACACGTATTCGATGTTAGTGGGGACTCATCATTTTATGAAGAGAGACTTTCTCCCTATACTGAATGCTATTGGCGAATGTGAAGATGTGAAAAAAGTAAAAAGTAAAATACACGTATTCGATATTCACATGTGTTGCTACAGGGAGATGTGAAGATGTAGGAGATTAGTTAATATCCCGCGAGAGCCACATTTGGTGATGGTTAGAAGATGTGAAGATGTGAAAATGTACAGGGAGCCACACTTGGCAATGATTACATGAAGATGTAGGAGATTAGTTAATTGTATTAATATCCATACAATTACATATTCACATGTGCTGCTTCACATAATCTGATTATATCCCGCGAGAGCAACACTGTGTTTCTACAGGGAGCAACACTTAGCGATATTCACATGTGTAACTAGGAGATTAGTTAATATCGCAAGATAAGAAATGTGCAAAAAGTAAAGATGTATAGGGAAAAGAAATAATAAGAGGATGGTAAGATAATTTTCTTTCACAAACAGAAGCTGTAACAATTGGTTAGCGATGAGAAGAAGAAGCTTAAAATCGAGTCTCACCGCAACAATATTTTTTGGCGATTTTTTCTAAAAGTTGCATGACGAGAGGATAATAATAGTAAGATGACGATAGTATAACTCTCTATCGCAAACAAAATTTAGCACAAATGGACAACAGCGAAGATAAGAAGTTCAGTATCACAGCAACAAGTAGCCCAAACGGTTAGAAAATGAGTATGCAAAAAAAAAATAAAAAAAAATTGACGATTATCTCGCCAAAAATGAAGAAAGTAGATGAGAATTTCGCAAGTTAATTTCGCAAGAGAAGGTTAGAATAATTGGTATGGTGTAAGAGTCTTGTCAAGAGTTCATTTCTCATTTCTTCTCAAATCGCAAGCAAATCAAATACTTCGCGAGAGACGGCAGCAACAGAAAATCGCCAAAAAAAGCTAAGTACCACTTCCTTGAATATTTTACTTACAGAAAATGAAAATTTTAGATTATCGTCAGATTTCAAAAAAAAGATTTAATCGCAAGATTTCTAAAATTTCAAAGATTTCAAAATATTTTAAAGATTTTTGATTTAATTAACAAACAACGATACAATTGCGAGATTTCAAAAATTTCAAAAGATTACAATAAATGAAACTATCGCAAAGATTTCTAAGATTTCAAAAAAAAATTGATTTCATTTCCAAAACAGCGATACCCTCTCAAGATTACAAAGAATTCAAAAGATTACATAAAATGGAATTATCGCAAAAAAATTTCAAAGATTTCTAAGGTTACAAAAAACGAAATTATCGCCAAAATTTCTAAGATTTCAAATTTCCAAAATACGCAATAAAATCGCAAGATTTCAAAGAATATTTCTAAGATTTCAAAAGATTTTAAAGAATATTTCAATTCACAGAAATGAACAAAACAAATTTTTATCAGAGCTGCGAGTGTAATCGCGAGATTATTCAAGATTATATAAAGAATTGACAGAAATGAAAGAATAAAGAAATGCGAAAAGATCGCGAGAAACGCGAATAAACTTTCGCAGAGATTTAAAGAATGGGACAAACCTTTATGGCGTGCACCCTAGTTCGCGAATACAATTTCGTAAGAGGCAAATGTAAGACCTACAAGCACGTTATAGGGGGCGTATCTCTTTACATGATTCAGCGATAAGGTTATACCGCTACTGGAACCTGAGTCATGCAGATGTTGGGGTTAAAGAAAACCTATCCGGGAGAGAGATCTTGGATTTACAGCTTTATAAGGTTATACCCTGGTTGGACAACTGAGGATATATTGCAAGAAGTGCAAAGTATGACCAAGGCGCCGAGGTACACGATTGAGCCAAGGGTGCCCGGGACGGACAAACCTACCCTGGCCATCTTTGGTAAGTCTTGGCTATGATGCAGTTGTCCTGAAGAAAACCCCACTTAGGGTGCAGTCTTGTAACTATAATCCATATATGCATAAAGGACAAGAGGCTGCGAAAACAACTGGTTGTTAGTAAATCTGGATGGGAGGAGCTAGTCTTGTATGGCCGATGTGCCCTCCTTGAAGGGGCAACCAGGGGGCGATAAGGGCGGCACCCTCCATTAGGGAGCTGATAAGTGTCTTAAGACGGCAATGTCATGGGGCTTTATGATCGCAAGAAAATTTAGGCCTGTCATATTGTCGCGTGACGTAAATTATACAGAGGCAATAAACCTCAAGAGAAAATGTTAAGATGAGATCAATGGGTTTTTGCATGAAAATGTAAAGACGTCCTGCGATTTCATCGCAAGACGACAATGTCATGGGACTTTATCCTCGCGAGGGGATTTAGACCTGTCATATTGTCGCAGAAAATTCAAAGAAAAATGGATAAGGCAAGATCAATGGGTCAATACATGCAAATGTAAAGACGTCCTGCGATTTTGTCGCAAAAAGAAAAATTGGCAAAATAAGACCTTTAACTAGGAAGGCAAAATAAGACCAATAGAATAATCTCAAACTTAACTATTTTCTTTTAAGAATGCAGGAAAGATTTGTTCATCGCAAGACTATTTAGTTACTATTCACGTCACTATTCCAGAATTTTGCAGAAACATTCAGAAACTAGCAAACTCATTCAGCATTTCGCAGATTATTCCAGAATTTCGCAGGAAATTTGATTATTTCGTAGAATATGATTATTTTTTGGAAGAGGCAGAGGCAATTCGTTCATTTGACATTTTCTCAGGGATTCTTCCTTCATAGATAAAGAACAGAGGTAATTGTGGATTACCAAGAAAACATTTTATGTTCTTTATCTTCTCGGCAAGAATCATTTCCAAAATGGACTAGGATTTTCACCAAAAATAAAGTAATTATTTCACGAGAATAGAGGCAATTTGAAGATTGAGTACTTCTTATATTTCTTCAAGGATACTTCATACTTCGCATACTTCACAGATTTGATACTTCTTATTTATTTAGCAAAGATATGGAACTTCACAAAAGAATATATGCAAGTACGTACTTTTCAAGTCTAGTATTCTTTCGCTCGTTCCTTCATCAACAAAAATCAAAGACTACTACAACAACATATTTTTTCTTAAAGATTACTTTTCAAGTAATATTCAAGAAAAAAGAGGCAAGATGTAGGACCAGAATATCGCCACAATTATATTCACGAGAGATTAACGACACTTCATGAAATGTCACCTAAAACTCTTCAACAACATTTCACGAGCATCACAAAATAATTCAAAGAATGACGTAATAAACAACGACAGCATAAAACATGAGAAAAATATGAAGATTTTGTAGTCAAAGAGAATATTCGCGAGCACAAGGAGGGAATTCGCGAGAGCAAGGCAGGAAATGAAGATTTTGTGGTTATAAAAGAGTCTCGAGAGCAGATAGAAGATTTCGCGAGCAGATAGCAGATCTCGCGAGCAGATGTCAGATTTTGCGAGCAAATAGAAGATCTCGTGAGCAGATGTCAGATTTCGCGAGCAGATATCAGATTTCGCGAGCACGATAGCAGAGCCAGCAAGGAGCATAGCAAAAATCCTAAAAAATGGGAAAGATAAATTGAATGTGAGCTGTCACCCACTAGGAAGATACCTATATAAAGAGAAGAGCAGGAGAGAGAAAGGGGGGACACAATTTTAGAAGAGGGAGAGATATTTTGCAGAGAGATTTTAGGAGAGAGAATGTATTTTTCTTTATCATCTTCTTCCCCAAAACTAGATTTAGAACTCCATTAATGGAGATTATCAATGTAAATCAAATGTAAAATTAAACAATCATAGTGAAGAACCATGGATGTAGATCACATTGATCGAACCATGTAAAAAATCTTTGTGTCCATTTATAATTTTAGTATTTTTATCACCAATTTTATACTTAGATCTAGAAATTATTATCAAGATATTATAAGGGGTGTGTTGTAGGAATTCCTGCAACTACACGCCCAATAGAATGCCATCCTGGTGACGAGCCACGAGAGGAGATACCTGACATACCACAACAACTACAAGACAACACCAATTCAACCAAAACCGAGCTTGAAATTGTTAATATCGGGAATAAGGAATCTCCACGACCCATCTCCATAAGCTCGACTCTATACACAGACGAGCGCACAAATTTGGTAGACCTCCTCAAGGAATATCAAGATGTGTTCGCATGGACGTACGAGGAGATGCCTGGCTTGGACAAGAAGTTGGTCACTCACCACTTACATGTGATATCCGAATCCAAACCGGTCAAGCAGGCCCCAAGATAATTCCGCCACGATGTTGAAGAACAGATTAAGGCAGAGGTTCAAAAGTTATTGGTGGCTTGTTTCATCAAACCGATCCATTACCCCACCTGGTTCACAAACATAGTTCCGATAAAAAAGAAGAATGGTCAAATCAGGTGTTGTGTCGATTTTAGGGATCTAAATAAATGTTTCCCTAAAGATGATTTTTCGCTTCCCAACATCGACATGTTGGTAGACGCCACCAGTGGACATGGCATCTTTTCTTTCATGGACGGGTACAATGTCTATAACCAAATAAATATGTACGAGCATGACGCAAGCAAGACATCTTTTTTAACTCCTCTTGAAAACTTTTACTATACTGTGATGCCCTTCGGTCTGAAGAACGCTGGCGCCACATACCAACGTGCCATGAACACCATCTTTCATGACATGATGCATAAGTAAGTTGAGGATTATGTAGATGACATAGTAGTCAAGTCAAAAACTCGGGCGGCCCACACATGGATTCTACGGCAGGTGTTCGAAAGATGTCACGAATACAAGCTAAAAATAAATCTGTTAAAGTGTGCTTTCGGTGTTTCTTCGGCAAGTTCCTAGGCTTCCAAGTAACCGCTGAGGGTATCAAAGTTGACCCAACCAAAATGCAATCCATCCTCACAATGCCACCACCACAGAACGTGAAGGAACTCCAGAGTTTCACGGGAAAAATAAACTAAATCCGCCGCTTCATGCCCGGATCGGCTCAACTTATTTCTTCATTCACCCCCTTACTAAAGAAAGGAGCAATCTTTGTCTGGACCCCATAAAAACATGAAGCATTCTGGAAGATTCAACGAATGTTATCTTCCCCGGCTTTCATGAGATCACCCATGCAAGGAAGACCATTACACCTCTATACCGCCTTCGGTGACACTGCTGTCGGAGCTCTTATCGCCCAAGAAGATGACGAAGGGATCGAATACCCCATATACTATTTCAGTTAGACTTTAAGAGATGATGAACTTAGGTATCCCAAAGCATAAAAGGCATGCCTATCCTTGGTCTACTCCATCCAGAAATTTAGGCACTACATGTTGTCCAATAAAGTGGTGCTGATATCCAAATCTGATCCTGTGAAGTTCCACCTCTCAAAACCTGCTTTGATAGGAAGACCATCCAAATGGATGCTCCAGATGTCTGAATTCGACATAACATGTGCTTCCCCAAGGGCCATCAAATGATAGGCAGTTGCAGATTTATTGGCGGCATTTACAGGAGAAAATGTTGTAACATTACGCGAAGACCTCTCTAGGGACTTTCCGGAAATATCTTTCATCCAAGAGGAAACTTGGATATTATTTTTCGACATCTCCGCCATCCCTAACGACGGCACGGGAGGAGCTGGCGTGGTTCTAGTATCCCCAACTGGTGAAGTTTTCTCGCACTTCTTCAAGTTAGACTTCCCCTGCACCAACAATTCGGCAGAGTATGAATCTTTCCTTATTGGGTTGTCCTTGTCTAAACAAGCCAGAGACACACGTCTAAAAATAAGTGGTGACTCTAAACTACTGGTCAACCAAGTAAACAGAGTATACGCACTATAGGAAGTAACCTTAGCCCCATATAGATCTGAAACGCAAAAACTACTGAACTACTTCGCCAACACGACAGTAACCCATATCGGGCGCGGAAACAACCAACATGCCGACTGCCTAGAAACATTAACATCGAAACTGCGATTTGAAGGCCCCGAGGAAACTTTGACGGTGAAAAGAAGGATCTTGGCTTCAACGTGGCTTTCACATCCTGAAAAATATAAAGTTGATGACTGGAGAACACCGATTATCCAAGAGATTAATAGTTCACTCTCTCAAGGAAAGTTCGGCCTTAAGACTTTGCGTGATTTCTTCATGCTTCGAGGGGTACTTGTTTGTGGGTAAAAACTATTCCTGCTGATTTTGGAAATTTGGGGTGTGTGGATGAGGAATGAATCTAAACCTTAAACAATGCACAACGTGGTGAGTTCTTGTAGATTCGAGAGGTCAATCTGTGCAAGTCCGGCCTAAACCAAAAAGAATGGTCGTTTCAGACTTGTTTCGGACACAAAGTGAAGGAGATGGGGTTGATCTTAGGAAGGGAAGCGAAGAAGGTGTTGAGATTGTTAAGGTGTTGGCTATGTATGACTTGTAACAGAAAGGTGAGCAGGATTGTAATTAACGCAAGCAGGCTCTGGATGTTAACACTTGGTTTCTGTGTTATGCTCTCCTTGTTCTATTGATATCATGTTTGAAAAATAGGGAGAAGAACCTATTTATACAAGTCTTTTAGCCTAACATTCGTATCTCGTGGGAAGTGGAGAAAGTGGAGTGATGGAGTATTGTAGTAGTGTGTTGGTGTTACATGACTAGGCTTGCCCACTTCTCCCATCATCACTAACCGTCCATGACTTCCTGATACATTCTTGTGATGGCGCGTCGGGCGCTGCGCACTGTAAACCGCCAGACCAATACCCCCGTATGTATCCCCAAGTTTGTGACATGATTGATGTCTCGAGTGTGTGGATCGTGGGACCCACATAAAGTAGCATGTAATGCTACGTTATATAGGAAATTGATACTTGTGAAGTATCATGTGTATACTTTGCAGGTAATGCATCGAGTATATTCAGCATGTATGAAGCATCGTTGTTTGAGAGTCTCAAAGAAACTTCATGCCCATCCTACTTCATGTGATGGTTTGGAAGTTGTGCATGCAAACACTCCCTTAACCGATCACACGGTGTGGTAGAGTGACGGGTGGTGATTACCATGATGCCATACTGACCAATTAACTCCTGACCAGTGTTGTATAGCCAAGCCGGTGAAGTTGGACGGACGAGATGATCTTTGAGACACTCATCTGCGACCGTTGATGAAATTAGGATTTATGAAAAGGTGCGCAAGCATCACTTTTCAGCTTGGTCGAATCCAAGCTTGGGACGCAACTTTGGCTAGACCGGTCGTGCATGTGTGTAGAAAACACGACGGTGTAGGCGCCCATACCTCATTGTCTCAAGAAAGTGTGATCTAGGCCACTCAATTCATCCTGCGAAGTTGTGTGGTTGAGATCAATTTGCGACATAAAATTGGTGTCGTAAAATCCGCATTCCGTACCAACTTCGAGCGGGCGTTCCAAGATGACCAGGCTTGGTCGGTCTTGGCCGATTACTCCAACGTATAGGCGGTAGGCTGGTATTCACGCCTATGCCTTACCGTCCCATGAAAAAATGATCTAAGCTACTCAATTCTTCCGGAGAAATCGAGCGGCTAAGATTAGTTTACAGCTTGGGAGGTGCGACCACGCTAGTTTGGGCGAATAATTTGGGATAACCAGGCATGATATGCCTTGGTCGATCAGGTGAGGGGATAGACGGGTCCATGGTGGTCATGTTGGTATGGCCGGAACTGCTTTGATCTAATCTTGGACCCTCCATTCGTGCCATAGAAAATCGACGCTCTTGATTCAAAACCCTAATTTTGGGTTTCAAGGCCGTGCGTCATGCTCCATCCAGGCGCACGATTTGGAACGACCAACCATGGTTGGTCCTGACCGATTTTTTCAGGTATGTAGGTGGGCCACGGTGATTGTGTGGACATACTCCGTGCCCTTTGAATCTACATCTGCACCCTCCATCTATACCTGTGAAGATGGATGGTTGAGACTGTTTTGCAACATATGTAATGCGCCGCAAACCCTAATTTAGGGTTTTATGTCCATACTGCTATGGTTTGGACATTTTGGCAAGATAGGTCAATCTTTTGGGGAGACCGACCATGCAAGGTCCGCATTGGTTCGGCATCGGATATTCCTTACCTGCTTGGGGGTTATGGAATTGATCTGGGCCATCCAATCATGCTGGTAGAGTTGGATGGTCGTGATCATATCTAGACGGATACGATCAGTCCGGATGCTCAATCAGGCTAGTATAACACACCAAGAGTGGCTCAATCGGGCTAGTATAACACACCGAGAGTTGCAGCCTATACGGGTATTTCGTACATGTTTCATTATAATGCTTGGAGATTCGTGTTGCTCTGCTGAGAACACCACTCAGTCGTCATGCCACACTGATAATGAGTACGGGAAATACAAGGCTGGTTGTGCATTAATTAATAATGCTGGAAATTCACATGGTATATGGGATTGTTGCTACATGCTCCAACCTGGATGAATTTCGAGTATTTTATTCACATAATGGGATTGTTGCCACATGCTCCATTCTATGTGAACCAGTAAAGTGAAGGAGTATCCATCCCTCATTAATGGCCTTATCTTTTACAAGATGTTGGCGCATAATTTTTAGGTTTTACAATTTTACCCTTAAATGAAAATCCACCATCAACATTAAGTCCCCTGCCTAGCACATAATGGTTACACTATTGTGGGGTAGGCATGATATGGTTACATACATATGTGAGAAAGGCAGGATAAAGGAAGTTTACTCGGAAGAGTATTGACCGATCGCTAGTTGTCCATGCCGTTGCGCTTGTATGGAATGCTTTGGTGGGACCGGCTTCCCATTTTGGGTACTTGAATCAAAAGAGGAATCCAATAAAAAGAGGAATCCTTGTTCTACTAGGTTTCTTCCAAATTTTGTCTATAAAAGGGAGCAACTCTTTTCTTTTTTCTCACGAGATTTTTGTTTTGTTTAGTAGCTCCCGTCCACGACTACTATTACTGCCGACGCCGTTGTTGCTGCCACCGGAGTTGCCGCCATCGCCCGCTGTTGCTGGAGCTGCCGCCAGACGTCCGCCGTTGCCCGTCCGCAAAGGTAAGTTTCGTTTTTTTTTATAGAAAAAAAATTAACTTCTTAGGTAAAACATTTTGATAGATACATCATGCTTAGCTTTCCCATCAAGATTGATAGTAAAACTGCCCATTTTTGCTAGAATTGTTTAGTATTGCGATCCCATGAATATGCCATCTTTTGCTTCTTCTTCCATTATTGCATGCAAAACCTAGCTTCTTAGGTTGTAGCTTGGAGAGAAATTTGGATTGAATTTCGTAAACATGATTCCCATGAATATAAGAAAACCGTGACCATGAATGTTGTGTTTGATTCGAACGTGGGTCCCACCCACATATGCCTGACTGAAAGTCGACCTGTGCGTTGAACCAACACCGGTCTTGAAACTTGAGTAATACCAGACTTAAAACCAATAGCAGACTTGAAACCAATACCGGACTTGAAACCAACGTCGGATTTAAAACTGATACCGGACTTGAGACGAATACCGGACTTGAAACGAACACCGGACTTGAAACCAATGTCGTACTTGAATACCGGACTGGACCCAATATGTGCACTCCAACGTGAATTGTGTCTTGTCGTGCGTGATTACATCCCATGCGTTTTTCATACGAGTTCTAACTCATGTCCTTTATTTCATTATGGAAGGTAGGAAAGAATTCTTGTTGAAATGTCTTCTGGAGATAATGCTGGTTCCAAGTCAGGAAGTGTTGATAGCTTCAAAGATATGCCGAGCATCGATGATGAGTTGTTCACCTAGCCTTTTCCAAATACCAGGAGACATCCTTCCCACGAGATAGTCTTGCTCTCCGATTCAGAAAACATGAAAGCTGATCCGTCTTCTTCTTCGGCACTTGTGATGAGATTTTGTCTTTGAAGAAATGAATATTCGTCTTATCCTATAGACTTCAAGATTTTCCATACTCCACTGGGTTCTTATGAAGGATGGATGAGATGTATGTTGAATAACAAGGATGTTAAAGATAATTTGACCAAAGCGCAAATCCTTAATGCGGTCATGGCATCTACTGGTCTTGAAATTAAGAAAGACGTTGCGGGCTTGATTACTTTTGCTTCTTTATGGCGCCCTTTTACTCATATAGCTATATCTAGGTGGGGAGAGATAACTATTACTCTGGAGAGTGTAGGTGCATTAATGAACCTGCATGTCGCTAAGAATCTTTTACAAGCTTTCTGACATCGAACAACGTAATTATGATGCCATACTCCAAAAGGTGACAGAATTCAACGGTCTGGACAAGGAGGAGAAAAAATATACGAGATGCTTTTACACCTGGTGGGTGTCGGAGTGGTCTCCTGCAGACCCAGAACCGGATCAAGATTTGGAAAACGAGATTAGTGTGATTGCGTTCCTGTCTTTGTGGCTCTCCAGAGACATATTTGACGACGGTTCTGGAAAGAATACCATAATAAGTGACCTTGTTAGAATTGTTATAAGGCTAGCAAAAGTTGAAGTTCTTCCATTGGGTGCCTTGTTCCTTGGATCGTTGTATTTTCACCTGGATGCCTTAGCAATGGACATGCACGTTTCCAACGGGTATAAGAAGGTGGAATCGCATGTTCACTTTGCTTTCCTTCAGGCGTTCTTATGGGAACATTTCAAAGGATATGCTCCTGCTCCTGCAAATTCGCTCAGCAGTTTGTATGGCGGTTCGAGAATACTCCATCGGCATATGAGGAGTCCCAGAACTGGTGCGAAACTCGTGGACATTTTTGATAATGTGTCTTCCATAGATTTTCATCCATGGGGGCCGATCCATTCTTCCATTGTTTAGCCGAAGACCTTTGCTATTGTTTCTGACGGTCTTGATGCTACGTTGCGTACTGATACTAAGACAATAAAATTTGGAGAACTTATTTATCTACACAGCTGCATCCCGGGATATGTCTCATCTCTATTAAACAAAGCATTTACTGTGACTCCGTACAATATTGATAGGGCTACTCGTCAAATGGGATTTGACCATGGTGTTCCATTTATCCGTCCATCAGAGGTTCCAAAAAAATTTCTCCCGGATATTCTTAATGCTGACGTATTTGTAGAACGGCTGAGTCTTCCTTTCTGGCCCATCAAGAGAAATCCCGCGATAACCGATAAGTATAAATAATTTTGGAGGAAACGACTGTTGGCTTTTCAGAAGTTTTCATAGGATGTTGTGACAAATTCCCGTGGTGATCCATCCTATGACATTTTGAGTAAGCATTTCCGGTTAAAACCACTCTCAGGCAAACGAACCAGAGCTGATGACTTTAGTCCCCAATCAGGATGAATATCTAAGAGGAAGGCATGTAGTTCGGTGATACTCAATTCCTCCCATATGCAGGTATTTGAATCCTTTTGCTGATTTCTTCATTTCTCTGGAGTAATTTCTTCTAAGAGTGATCTTTGTTTGAATTCAGGGAATTCCGAAAGAGAATGTCTATACCAGGCTGGCTCGTATTCGGAACGAAAAGTCCGATGACGTTGGCCTTCGCATCGATAGGTCTGGTGACACTGATCCTTATGCTGAGAAGTCTGGTGAAACCGAAACCGCTCCTTCACATGACAATGACAGAGATAACGCGACCTCGGCTGGACAAGGCGCCTTCGTGAGTGATCTTGTTGATGAGGTGGTGACGGAAATCAGTACCCAGAGCGAAGTAGACATCAGGAGAAATGTAGGAGAGGTAACATATGCTATTGAGATGACTTCCCTTGAAGCACGTCCTGAATGGGCTCCGATCAATCAAGTTGTAGTGACTTCTTCCGAAAGGCCTCATGCAACTGACAAGGCTCCTGCAATTGGTGAAGTATTGGTAATGCATCATGGGGCTTTGTTCGATCCCCCTTTCACTACTCCTCATCCAGGTCATGTGTTGGTTGGAGGATTCAGTGTACCGGCTCAGTTCAAAGGGTTGTACAAGGCGATATAGGAAAAACACGGCCACATTTCTACCACTAAGAAGCTCAGAAGTCGCCTTGCCTTGGTCAATCGCGTCCAAGAAGCTTTATTTTCTATCCATGGGATGAGCGTCACGACTGGTCGGACAGTTTCTGATGAGATGATTGAAGATTGGAAGTGCCATTGAGATGTGTTTGTGCAATAGGACTTCAATGCTCCTTAGTTCTTCAAAAGGTTCTCCGAGATTCAGGAGCTCCAGAAACTACAAGATGAAGTCTTTCTGCAGACTATGTTACTCGCCAGGAAGAGAAGGTCGAAACGATGTCTAACGAGTTGAAGATGGAACAAGATGTACTTCAGAAAATGAAAGCTTCTCTTGCACAGAAAGATGAGTTATTGTTGAAGGACTTTCCTTGAAGGATTCCGCAACTTTTTATTTTATGTTTGAGTGATAGTGAGGATTTCCTTTCACAATTTGACTTCGGTTTTTGAATTAATGAGTAATTGAATTGGTTTATTTTGAGATAGTTTTTTGAATCGACTTTTTTTTTCTGAAAGGGATTATTTTAAATGGAATTTGCATCTTGGTCATGAATGATTGCAAATACCATATGAAATTGCAAATGTCGTATAAAAGGGAAGTATGAAAAGAAACAAACATGACGTTTGGTTATTAAGTCTCTTTTTTCCACGTGCGGGATGCTCAGTCCCTAGTGAATTCTAAAACTATATTTTTCGTAATATTGTTGGATATAACTTACTTTCTTTCGAGACCCCGCTTGTGTAGAAACGAAGTAGCCCCTCCAAGGAAGTCATCCATATTGATTCCTCAGAGAAGGAAAGTTATCCCTCTAAACCAATCTTCTCCTGAACAATGCACTTCAAAGTGTTTCATTCGCTGGTGGGGTGGTGAAGGAACCGGTGGAAATGACAGTACCTCGGGTCCATTACTTCTTGATCAGTGGGTGGACGCCATACTGGAGGTAGATCCACTTCTCCGTTTTGCACCCACGCCTTCGGTAACTCCAGAATATTCTTCATTGGTAAAGGAAAGTGCATGTACTTTGAGTCTAGATTTTACTGCGTCAGTGGGCATTGTGAAGTATCTATGTGGATTTGATGTGAAGCACGTTTCAGAGATGAAGTTAGAAGATTTGTGAGTGTCATCATATCCTTGGATCCCTTTCCTAGGTAAAGGGATGTGGAAGGTGTCATAATATCACTGCTGAGTAATCGAATTGAACGCTCCCATCCTCTGTATTCACATATTTCTTGATTGATCTCTCCTTCTTCAAGCATTTCTTCGCTTGGTTGAAAGGTCGATGCGGGTTGGACAATATTCCTGGCTTCAACAAGAGTCTTGAGATATAAATTTTCTAGCAGGACTCCGTAGGCTGCAGGCTCCCTTTCTTTATCCGGCAGACGTACTCCGGACAAGTCTTTTCCTCTGTGGAGTTTCCTCGAGTCTTCATTATCGGCTGAACCGTGTTGTTCATCTTTTATAAGTCTCCTGCGATTACGCACTCTTTTTGCTTCTCCACTGGTAAAGGAGTGACCCCTGACTAAGGATCCAGCATTTCTCGCACTGTCTGAGTAAATGTATGTAGACCCTTCTTGTAATTGCGTTGTTATATCATTCAAGAGGCGAAATGTTTCGCTTTGTCTTCTAGCGATACTAGCTTGGTTTTCCAAGACATCCTCCAGCATTCTAGCTATACTTCCCATGATATCTAAACCGCCTGTGGTTTCTTGGTGAGGATACATCGTGAGATGAAAACCGAAAAAAATGAGAATTTAATTTTCTGCAACCGAGTGATCAACCTCCCACTGTGTTCGCCAATTGTTTGTGGGTGAAAACAATTCCTGCTGATTTTGGTAATTTGGGGGTGTGTGGATGAGGAATAAATCTAAACCTTAAACAATGCACTGCACGGTGAGTGCTTATAGATTCGAGAGGTCAATCTATGCAAGTCCGGCCTAAACAAAAAATAATGGCCGTTCCAGACTTGTTTCGGTCACAAAGTGAAGAAGATGGGGTTGATCTTAGGGAGGGAAGCGAAGAAGGTGTTGAGATTGTGAAGGTGTTGGCTATGTATGACTTGTAACAGAAAGGTGAGCAGGCTTGTAATTAACGCAAGCAGGCTCTGGATGTTAACACTTGGTTTCTGTGTTATGCTCTCCTTGTTCTGTTGATGTCTTGTTTGAAAAATTGGGAGGAGAACCTAATTATACAAGTATTTTAGCCTAACCTTCGTATCTCGTGGGAAGTGGAGAAAGTGGAGTGATGGAGTAGTCGAGTAGTGTGTTGGTGTTACACGACCAGGCTTCCCCACTTCTCCCATCATCAATAACCGTCCATGACTTCCTGATACGTTCTTGTGATGGCGCGCCGGGCGCTGCACGCTGTAAACCGCCAGACCAATACGACATGATTGATGTCTCGAGTGTGTGGATCATGGGACCCACAGAAAGTAGCATGTAATGCTACGTTATTTAGTAAATTGATACTTGTGAAGTATCATGTGTATACTATGCAGGTACTGTATCGAGTATATTCAGCATGTATGAAGCATCGCTGTTTGAGAGTCTCAAAGAAACTTCATGCCCAGCCTACTTCATGTGATGGTTTGGAAGTTGTGCATGCAAACCCTCCCTTGACCGATCACACAGTGTGGTAGAGTGACGAGTGGTGATCACCATGACGCGATACTGACCAATTAACTCCTGACCAGGGCTGTATAGCCAAGCAGGTGAATTTGGACGGACGAGATGATCTTTGAGACACTCATCTGCGACCGTTGATGAAATTAGGGTTTATGAAAAGGTGCGCAAGCATCACTTTTCAGCTTGGTCGAATCCAAAATTGGGACGCAACTTTGGCTAGGACGGTCGTGCATGTGTGTAGACAACATGATGGCGTAGGCACCCATACCTCATTGTCTCACGAAAGTGTGATCTAGGCCATTCAATTGGTCCTGCGAAGTTGTGTGGTTGAGATCAATTTGCGACAGAAAATTGGTGTCGTAAAAGCTGCATGTCGTACCAACTTCGAGCGGGCGTTCCAAGATAACCAGGCTTGGTCGGTCTTGGCCGATTTCTCCAACGTGTAGGCGGTAGGCTGATGTTCACGCCTATGACTTATCGTCCCATGAAAACATGATCTAAGCCACTCAATTCGTCCGGAGAAATCGAGCGGCTGAGATTAGTTTGCAGCTTGGGAGGTGCGACCACGCTAGTTTAGGAGAACGATTTGGGATAACCAGGCATGATATGCCTTGGTCGATCAGGTGAGGGGATATACGGGTCCACGGTGGTCATGTTGGTATGGCCGGACCTGCTTTTATCTAATCTCGGACCCTCCATTCGTGCCGGAGAAAATGGACGCTCGTGATTCAAAACCCTAATTTTGGGTTTCAAGGCCGTGCGTCATGCTCCATTCAGGCGCACGATTTGGAACGACCAACCATGGTTGGTCCTGACCGATTGGTCAGGTATGTATTTGGGCCCACGGTGATTGTGTTGACATACTCTGTGCCCTTTGAATCTACATCTGCACCCTCCATCGATACCTGCGAAGATGGATGGTTGAGACTGTTTTGCGACATATGTAATGCGCCGCAAACCCTAATTTAGGGTTTTATGTCCATACTTCTATGGTTTGGACGTTTTGGCAAGCTAGTCCAATCTTTTGGGGAGACCGACCATGAGGGGCCCGCATTGGTTTGGCATCGGATATTCCTTATCTGCTTGGGGGTTATGGAATTTATCTGGGCCATCCAATCATGCTGGTAGAGTTGGATGGTCGTGATCATATCTAGACTGATATGATCAGTCCGAACGCTCAATCAGGCTAGTATAACGCACCGAGAGTGGCTCAATCGGGCTAGTATAACACACCGAGATTTGCATCATGTACGGGTATTTCGTACATGTTTCATTATAATGCTTGGATATTCGTGTTGCTCTGCTGAGAACAACACTCAGTCGCCATGCTGTACTGATAATGAGCACATGAAATACAAGGCTGGTTGCGCATTAATTAATAATGATGGAAATTCACAGGGTATGTGGGATTGTTGCTACATGCTCCAACCTGGATGAATTTCGAGTATTTTATTCACAGAATGGGATTGTTGCCACATGCTCCATTCTAGGAAAACCAGTAAAGTGAAGGAGTATCTATCACTCATAAATGGCCTTATCTTTTACAAGATGTTGGCGCATAATTTTTAGGTTTTACAATTTTACCCTAAATGAAAATCCACCATCAACAGTACTATATCATCGAAATCCAGACGGCTCTTTGTCAAGATGTCTAGGAGAATAGAAAGCACAACAACATCTCAATCGTATCCATGGTGAGGTATGCAGATAGACATTAGTGGTAACCCTCTATCGTCGTTTATAACGCCTTGGTTATTACTGGCCAGAGATGGAAGTTCAAGCTCGGTTACTTCAAAGAGCCTATTTTAACTATCAAGCATCACCGCATCAATTAGAAATTCTCAACATTGGCCACGCCGGGGACTGGAAGAAGCCATACATTAGTTACCTTCGCGACGGGATACTCCCCACCAACGAGAAGGAGGCATCCAAGATAAAAACAAAGGTCCAAGAGGTTCGTGTTTCACGAAGGGGTCTTATACCGTAAAAGCTTTGAAGGGAGTCTTCTGCGATGTTTGAATAAGGTAGAGATCCCAATCATGCTGAAGGGGATGCACGAAGGAGAACACCAAGGGAGGCGGAAATTATTTCTCCAAATACACGAGAAGTACTACTGGCCGACTATGGAGGACGACGCAGCTATTTTCATACAGAGGTGCAAGGAATGTCAGGTCCACGGGAACCTTATTCATGTACCAGCAACTACCTTACATTCAATAAGTAGTCCATGGCCCTTTCATAGATGGGGACTCGACATCATTGGGAAGATCAACCCATCGTCCTCAAAACATCACGAGTATGTAATAACAGAAACCGAATACTTTACCAAATAGGTCGAAGCCATAGCTTTACGAGGAACGAACGGAACCGCGATTGCGACATTCATTAAGGAGTACATCATCTTCAGTTTTGGTATACCTAAACATATCATCACCGATAATGGCACCACCTTCGTGAACAGGAAAGTACGAGAATTTCTCGAGGAATATGGGATTAAATAAGTCTTATCCAGTATATACTACCCTCAAGGGAACAGGCAGGCTGAAAGCACCAACAAAACTTTGATTCGAATCCTCAGTCGGACAGTGCATGATAATCCTCGAACATGGCACAAAAAACTTCCCATGGCACTTTGGGCGTATCGGACTACACCAAGAAGTTCAACTGGGGTTTCCCCATATTCTCTTGTTTATGGCGCAGACGCTGTCCTCCCGGCGGAAATTAAAATACCATCAGCCATGATTGTCGAAGCAAGCAGAATTCGATGGAATGAAGCTGAATCCTTAAGTGCCAGGGTTGCAGAATTGGACATTATAGACTCTAGGAGAGCCAAAGCGTAAGAACACGCACGGGCATACAGAAACGGGGTTTCCAAAGCATACAACAAAACCGTGAAACCTCGAAATTTTCAAATAGGAGACTTGGTTCTGAAGACTGCTAAGCACATCCAGCAAGACACATCAGCACCAAAATTCTCCGCAAAATGGGAAGGTCCTTATATAGTCACGAAAGCATACAGCAGTGGGTATTAAAAAGTCATTAAGGAGGACGGGGGAAAACTGGAAGCGGTCATCAACGGGAAATGGCTAAAGGCATATTACGCCTGAACGTCGCCTCACCCCACCGTATCACAAACACGTATAGCCAGGCATATTTTCACTTTCTTCCATACCATATTGAGTTTCTATTTCATTTGATTAAAGCAAATCAATAAAGTTCTCTTGTTCTTTTAAAAAAAATATATAATAAAAAAAATGCTCAGAAAGAAACTCAAACATATCACAACCACATAACTCAGAAAAGCCCGTCCAAAAGGTGGTAATCTTTAGAAAGCATCATCTTCAGACGACTTTGATACCTCTCGGTCTTGCTCCTCAAATTCCGGATTGACTCTTCCACCTTCTGTGACTCCACGGCCAAGGCCTTCTCCTCTTTCATAATATCTTTTGTAGCAGGGATCACGCCAGCAAGAATACCAGCCCTGTCGACTTTCACAATTTCAAGACGATGCCGCAACCAACTAACGTTGAACTTCAGAGATTCACAAGTAGACACCATGTTCTCCTACTTTTGAATAGCTTCTTCCGCGATGGTATGGATAGACATACTCTATGTTTTAACAACTATTGGCAGGAGACAATTCACAATAGAAACCAAAGCAGACGAGCAATACTGTACCACATTCCTGGTGGCAATGTGGCCGTATATCTTCCATATTTTTGTGTAAAAAGTTATGAATTATTTTCGCACAAGGAACCCCCCCAACATTCCGTTAGTTAGGAGAAAGGCACCTCATGTGGGTTCCAAACAACAATCCTGCATTGGGATACTCATGGCAAGAAATTCCTAAGTCGGTATTTTCCAGATCAGCAGCGGCTGGAAGAATCAAGCTCGAAGAAAAAGGGGTAACTAAGTCATCTTCATTAATGACGGTAACACATGATCCAACAGGATTCCTCTACAGAGAAGGAAAACTTCTATTATTCATCGGCAAATAAAGAAATGTATGTTGAGTAATGAGAACATACCGGTATAACCTTCTTAACCCGAATGACTCGGATGGGGAAATTGTCACGAGAATCAAGTCTGGAACGTTTGGCTGGAGAACCTGGTCGACTCGAGCAAGATTCGTTTCTGATCTACATGATATAAGTTGGACTTTACGAGAAGAAATCTTTGTTAAAATTGGGAAGACGACACAACTTCACCAGGCGTAAATACTATGAAATCCCTAAAGGAAGAAGTAGAAACGCATGCTAAAAAAGTGGAACATGCTGGAATCGCGGCCGGGAGACCAGCCTCAAAAATAAAACCCCTCACCTTTTCACGGCCCCGTCCAAACCCTAGCTCCATCATCGTGGCCCCACCACGCCTAGCCTCCCTCGCGCGTTCCACTATGCCATTGACGCAGCCCCACTACGCATGGCCGTCCGAGTATGTCTCGTCTTGTCAAGGCCACACTATGCCAAGCCACATGCTCCACTGACATGACCCTATCATCCAAGCGCGTTTACCTTACCAAGACCATGCCACCTCTTGGCCCCTCGAGCCAAGATTTCCACTTGCTTCGCCTCCCAAGACCGCGCCCCCTTTGCCTTGGAGATGTACGACCAGACCAAGACGGTAACTTTTGCCTCACCACTCCTCGGTATGCATTCCCAGTACAACTTATGCAGTGCCACCAACACGGGAAGCCAAAACTCTCTTTACCACTCAAAAAGGTTAGTCGTATTCTCCTGACCATCTTTGCAATGATTTACACCTCGATTACATTCTTGTATGTCACCATCATATGCTTACCTCGCAATAAGGTACATGTTCCGAGCTAAGAAGGGGACTTAATGTTGCTAGTGGTTTTTAGTTCAGGGTTAAAATCGTAAAACACTAAAACCTAGTAGACAGTAATGTCACAACATTTAAAGCAACAAGCATTTACTAGGCACATTTACTGAAACATTTAATGTGTTTCTAAAATAATTACCGGGGTATATTTTTCAAATTAGGGTTACGACGAGCCAAACCCTAATTCCCACGTGTGCCAATGGCAAATCATGCCAGCCACACCGACCGCGCCAAAGCATGCCAACCATGCTAGCCGCACCTCTTTGCCAATGTCAAATCATGCCAGCCACACCAACCGCGCCAAAGCATGCCAACCATGCTAGTCGCACCTCTATGCCAAAGGAAAATCATGCCAGCCATACCAATCGCGTCAAAGCATGCCAAACATGCTATCTGCACCTTTGTGCCAATGAAAAATCATTCCAGCCACAACGACCGCACCAAAGCATGCCAACCATGCTAGCCACACCTCTGTGCCAATGGAAAATCATGTCAGCCACACCGACCGCGCCAAAGCATGCCAACAATGCTAGCCGCACATCTGTGCCAATGGAAAATCATGCAAGCCACACCGACCGCGCCAAAGCATGCCAACTATGCTAGCCACACCTATGTGCCTATAGAAAATCATGTTAGCCACACCGACCGCGCCAAAGCATGCCAACCATGCTAGCCACACCTCTGTGCTAATGGAAAATCATGCCAGCCACACCGACCGCTCCAGAGCATGCCAACCATGCTAGCCGGACCTCTATGCCAATGGAAAATCATGCCAGCCACACCAACCGTGCCAAAGCATGCCAACTAGGCTAGCCGCACCTCTGTGCCAATGGCAAATCATGCTAGCCACACCGACTACGTCATGCCAAACATGTCTCGTCATGGCCCCTCATGCCGCGTCATCATGCTGGCTTTCCCCACGCGGCTACCAAAGTGAAGGTGTGCAACAATCAATGGTTACCCTTCAATCCCAGGAGCAAATCCTAGACGTCTAAGGTCCCCTCATGACCTTTGGCCCAAAACCATAGCTTGGTCACACACCTATCCAAAGCTAGCCACGCCGACGCCATGGCCCCTCGTGTCGCGCCACCATGATGGCCTTCCCCACGCGGCTACCAAAGTGAAGGCGTGCAACAATCAACAGTTTCCCTTCAATCCCAGGAGCAAATCTTGGCTGTCTAAGGTCCCGCCACGACCTTTGGCTCAAAACCTGTAGTTGCAGAATAACCTACAACTACACCCTCAATAGAATTAGTAAAAACTCAAGAAGTTCTTGATGGTGAATGATAACTTTCTTATTAATTCTCTTAGTTGATTACATAGAATTATCAAAATGGAATTAGAATAGTTACAACTTTTTTTATTCTTTTTCCTAAGATAATTTCTTACACTCACTAAAAGAACCTCCTGAATTTTACATTTGAACTCCTATTTATAGTAAAACTTATGCAGTTGTATATGAATTGCGAAGTATCGCAATTCATCCTCGTAAAATTATTTCATCCTCGCAAAACTTCATATTTCCCCGCGCTACTTCTATCATCGTATCATTTTATAACTCTCTCCTCCTTTATTTATTACGATACTCGTGAACTATTATCTTGCGATATTCAGTACCTACATCTTGCCTCTTCTCATGTCAATTCTACGAAGAAGAAATGTCATGAGAACATAACCGTTACTTAGTCTTTTAGAACTTGGACACGTCTTTTGTAACCGTCTTTTTCTAGTTATTCCCTTATATAACTCTTTTATATTCTCTTCCTTTTCTTCTTCTTACTTTCTCCTTTTACTTCTGCAATTTTATCTTCTGTTCATACTCTCCATTACTGTTTTCTCTGCAATTTTTTCTTCTATTATATCTTCATGAGTTCTCCATGGTAATTTCCTTCTATCTTCGCGCATTTCATTTGTTCTTCTCTTTAATTTCTATATAATTTGTTATCTAATTTTGGTTTATTTCAGCGAAATAACTCCTCAGATAAAACTTCAACTAAAAAATGCAAGCCCTAATCCACGAAGAAGAAAATATGAGAATCAAAAGGTAGTTAAAATACTTTGCCTTCTTTCCTGAACAATATATTGTTGCCTCAGTTTTTAATCTACATTTTGATTCGCAGGTTGGCGAAAAACCAAACCCCAGTAAGAGATCTCGAGTAGCTAAACCCACACCATTAATTCCGATTGATGATTTCCTTCCTGAAGTTGATAAGGAATTTTCCTCTCCTCTTCGTGAAAATGCTTCTTCACATACTCCTGCCTCTACTCCTTTACCTACCTTTCAATCTCCCATCAATGTCAATTTATCAACACTTCTTCAAGATCAACCCTCGCAAAATATTTCTTCAACTTCTTCTCTTGAAAAACCTATCTTGTCCCCAAATCCTTTGAGTGCTATTTCTCCAGACAATTTGCAGCTTGCTCTTATTCCTTCGAATTCTTCTCCTCTTCCTCAGGAAATTCGAGATGGAATTTATTCAACTTTTCAAATGTTATCTGAGGTTTTGACCAATACTGCGAAGTCTACTAATGTTCGTTCGCAATATGAGTTTGGCGAAGTGCTAAATAGTTTCGTCAATCCAGACATTTCTTCTTCACGTCAATCCTTGGAAAAAGAAATTGAATTGCTTCGTCAATCTTTGAAATCCTCTCAAGCAGAATGTGAGGATCTCCGTAAAGAAAATTATCGTCTTCAAAATGATTCTCTCGATTGCGCGATTCTTCGCAAAAGAAATGATGAATTGAAAGGTATGATTACTATCTTCGTATTTTCCCTTTTATTTACTTATGTTCTTCATATGCTTGAAAAATCCATTAAAACCCATTCCCCTTTATAGAATCCATCCAGAAATGTAGAAGATTGGTACTTCACCATGAATCAGATGCAACAGAATATCGAACCAAGCATGAAAGCCTCTCAAACCAATTCTCCCATTTATCTAATCTTTACTCGTGCGCTCTCGACAACTCTGATGCTCTTTTTCAAGAGAATACTCAACTAATATATGATCGAAATTTTTTGAATGATGACATTTCTCAACTTTTTTCTTCCTTAACTAAAGCTGATTTGAGAATACAAACCTTATTAGAAGAGAACAAAACCTTATCAGAAGCGAAATGTTCGTATTTGAATACAATGATTGTTTCTTCGCAAGAATTAAAAACTCTTCTAATAAAATGTTGCGATCAAGAAAATCTTCTTTCTTTGTTGAAAGGTGAACTCGAGGGATTAAAGAAGTCTTTAGATGCTGAAAGAAATTCTTTTGTTATTGAGAAGAATTCCCTTATTAATAAGAATATAATCTTGAGTACTAAGAAGAATCAACTTGAAGAAGATTATTCGTCATTAAAAGGTCTTAATGCCAAACTTACGAAGGATAAAAAATTTCTTCTTTCTAAAGATCAAAAGCTTCAATCTAGACTTAAAGGATTAGTTGGTGATGGTTTTGATAATGCGATGAATCAGATGAAGAATTGTTGTCTATCTTTAGCTCAATCTCTTTCTTCGCAAAGAGAAGGTAGTCATTAAAATTTGACTTCCTCTGGTATATCTTTAAATTTCGTTATACTCGCAAATTTTACCCTTTGAATTTTGTTTTATTCGCAGAGTCTGAGAACAACCTTCGTAATGAGAAAGCTGGATTAGAAGCCTCCTGTTCCGAGCTTCGTAAGAAAAATGCTTTGCTTTCTACCCGCTTAATCAACTCTCGTGACCGTGCTACTCGGAGATTCAACTATCTTTCTTATTCCAAAGATATTGAAGATACCAACCATCAAAAAGCTATACTTCGTGAAAGTAATCTGAAAGCTCAAGTCTTTACGAATAACATTCTCTTATCAAGAGCCTTGCCTCCTGTGAAAATCACTCCTCTGAAAATATCTGACGATGAAGTTGCTCGTGAGCCTGATAGTGATTTCGATTATGAGAGTGATGATGAAGATCTTGATGACGAGAAAGAATCTACTCCTCAAGGAGATGTTCCTGTTGCACATTCTTCAAAGGATGATATCTCGCAAAAGTCGAAAGCTGCTAATGACCCTACTCATCTTAAAGATCCAGAGCCAGAGTGTTGATGAAGCATGATAATATTCTTTTTTATTTCAATTTATCATTGACTCTCCTGTTCTCCTTTCTTTTGAATTCCTTCCCTTAGTTACTGTTGGTTTTCTTTTTGCGAACAATTCTGTCTTTTAATAAGTACATCTGATATTTTGCGAAGATGATTTAACCTTTCTTAAGAAGTATATCTGATATATTGCGAAGATGATTTAACCTTTCTTTAATTAAATGTTTTCCTTATTTGGCCCCATTTGATCATATGAAGAGAAATAATATATAACTCATAGATAAAGCTTAGTACCTCCTTTTTCCCCTATTATTTCTCTTTAAATGATTAAACATTGTTGAAAGTATTAAAATATCTGCCTCAATTTATCTTACGAAGTTTCAACTTGTTACGATTGTAAATAAGAAATCCTCCCTTTTGAGTATAAGAAATAAAATATATGAAATATCCTTAATAAGTATACTACATATACAATACCTTTGAAGAAGTATTAGAAGTACTCAATCCGTCAAATGAAGAGATATAAGAAATATTCAATCTGTGAATAATTACGTAACATATGACGAAGTATAATGATTACTTAACCTTCACCAAATGAAATATCCGTTGAAGAAGTATAATAAATATGAGATATTCTTGAAGGATTATAAGAAGTATTCAACTTTTGAAGAAATATTCAATATATGGAGAAGTATAAGAAGTATGTAATTCTCGTAAAATTTTACGAATATGAACTTATCTGTATTTGATTGCTACCAAAATCGCATCTTTTGTTAAGTCTTCGTGAAAATTCTTCAATGGTGTTGTCTTCTTTGATAGGACTTCTTGTAAAAATTCTTCAATAATATTGACGAAGCTGTCTTCTCTTCAGATCTTCATAATGTATATTCTTGTATAATTTCTTCAATTAGTTTGATGTAATGAATTTCATTAATTGTTGTGGTCGTATCATGCCTTCCTAAGTAAAGGTCTTATTTTGCCACCTCTTTTGTAGTAAATTTTTGTATTTGCGATAATATGACAAGTCTGAACATTCTCGCGAACATACAACCTCGTGACATTATCGTCTTGCGATGAAATCGCAGGACGTTTTTACACTTTCATGTAATAACCCATTGATCTCATCTTAACTTTTTTTTTTCATTCTGCGAGTTCTTTTTTTTTTTTTTTTTAGAATGCTCGCAGAACTTCATTTGTTGCACAAATATGACAAGCCTTTATGTTTTCGCAAACAAGAAGCCTCGTGACATTTGCGTCTTATAGCACGTATCATCTCCCTAATGGAGGGTGCTTCCCTTTATCTTCCCCCTGGTTGCCCCTTCAAGGAAGCGTACATCGACCATACAAGGTTAGCTCTTCCCATCCGGTTCTGCCAACAACCAGCTTTTGATCGCAACCTCTTATCCTTTTTGCCTATAGGGCTTATAGTTACGAGGCTGCACCCTATGGGGTATCTTTGGGCCAAGTGCATCATTTGCCAAGACTTGTCAAAAATGGCAGATATGGTTCAACCTCACCCGGCACTCTTGACTCAACCGTGTACCTCGGCGCCTTGATCGTTTTCTGCACTTCTTGGGAAAGACAGTATGCCTTAGTCGCCCAACCTAAATCCTCTTACATCGCATTTTATATTGCGTAATGTCGCTAGATTAGGTGAGAATCCAAGGTGTCTAACCCGGATAGGTACCCCATTATTGGGTTGTACCCCTAAATTTTTACCATGTACTAAGGGCCCTTGGTGGTGTTCCGGTTACCCTTAGCCACGTTTATAGGTACCCCCTTAAATGACGTACTTTAGGACTTTGCCTCTTACGAAATATAGCTTCACGAACTAGGGTGTACGCCACAAAGGTTTGCCTGTATAAAATTTTATGCGGCTCTCTTTATTTTTTGGAGGCTGATCACAGATTGCGGTCTTTTATTCGCAAATTAATGAAAGTTTAATCGCAATATAAATTTTTTAAACTCGTAATTTTTCCCAATTTCCTGCGAGCAAACATTATTCGTAAAAAATTTCATGAGTTTTATGGATAATACCTTTTCAAATACAGTCTGTTCCAAGGTCTACCAAGCCTCAAACCCATGTCTCTCCCTTCTGGATCCATCAGCCGATAAGCTCCGCTTCCTACAACTTCTTTAATAACATATGGTCCATCCCATTTTGGTGCTAATTTTCCTCCATTTTCTTTCTGATATGGAGGTGTTTCTCGCATGACCAAATCACCTGGTTGATATTCACGTTCAATGACTCTCTTGTTGTATTCTCGAGCTAATCGTTCCTGATAAATCTTCATATGGTGCAATACCTTTTCTCTTTTTTCTTCCAAATCATCCAGTTCACTTAATATTACCCCTGCACTTAAATTTCTTTCCCAAGCTTCTTTCTTTGTTGTCGGAATTACAACCTCTGTTGGTAATACTGCTTCTACTCCATATGTTAAGCAATAAGGAGACATTCCAGTTGCCTCTCTTCTAGTTGTATTGTATGCCCAGACTGCACTAGGTACTTGCTCGCACCACCCTTTGAGATGTCCTTCTAATTTCTTTTTGATTGTATCTGCGATTGTTTTATTTGTTGCCTTTGCCTGTCCATTAGCTTGTGGATATAACGGAGTTGATTTCCCACATTTTATCCTAAAAGCACTTAGTAACATCTCTATATTCTGCCCTTCAAATTGTTTTCCATTATCAGATACTAACTGTGCTGGAACTCCGTATCTGCAAATGATGTTCTCAAATATGAACGTAAAAACATCTTTATCACGAATATGCTATACTGCCTTTACTTCTGCGAGATTCGTGAAATAATCTGTTGCGACTATCAAATATCGCCTTTGTCCTGATCCAGGAAGAAATGGTCCAACAATATCCAACCCCCATTTCCCAAAAGTCCAGCAGCTTGTTGAAGAAGTTAATGTTGCCCATGGTGCATGAATTCTTTTACCATGTCGTTGACATTCCTTGCATCTTCGTACGAAAAATTTTGCGTCTGTATGCATATATGGCCAGTAATATCCTTGTATCTTTGCTTTGTACGCTAGAGATCTTCCCCCACTATGATTGCCAGCTTCTCCTCCATGTAACATCTTTAATATTTTTTCTCCTTCTTCACGAGTTAAACACCTGATAGGTGGTCCATTGAAAGATTTTCTGTATAAAATTCCTTCTCGCAGCTCATAGTTTGTTGCACGACTCTTTAATTTATGTGCTTCTAGTCTGTTCCTGGATATTTCTCTTGTTGCGAGGTATGCATGCATTTCTTTTCTCCAATCTGCGATGTTGTTTGATAACTCTATTTCTACTTCCATCGCAACAGCTTCCTCAATTTCTTTTTCTTTGTCCACTGACAGGTGTTGAATTGTCTGGATTTGGATATTTCTTGTATTTGGATTTATCATCATACTTGGAATGAATGCAAATGCATCTGCGAGACGGTTATATTTTCTTGATATATGTCTCCATTTCAATTTTGGTATCTTCGCAGATAATTCATCAACGAGTTTCTTGTATTTCTTCAAAGAAGATTCATTTGTGGTATATTCCCCTTTAATTTGACAAATCACCAGCTGCGAATCACTTGTTATCCTTATACTTTCGAGTTTCTTTTCTGTTGCGATCTTTAATGCATGCACTACAGCTTCGTACTCTGTTTCATTATTCGTGGAAGAAAATTCTAGTCTGAATGAGAATGCCGTTCTTTATCCTTCTGGTGAAATCAACACAACTCCAATTCCATTCCCCTCGCTATTGGATGATCCATCTACTAAAATTTCCCATCTATTTGGTTCTGTTAACAAGTCTTTTGGATTCCCAAATTCTTCTTCAACATCCATCATTTCTTCTACTGCTTCATCTTCTTCCAACGGAAATTATGCCAAAAAATCTGCAACGACTTGTGATTTTTGCGAAGATAATACTTCGTATTTTATTTTGTAATGGTTTACTTGTGCATTCCACCTTTCTATTCTTCCTGACCTTTTTGTGTTCTTCATGATTGACTCAATTGGGACTTTGGTTACCACTTTTATCACATGTGCTTGAAAGTATATTCGTAACTTGAATGATGCATAAACCAGGGCTAAGATTAACTTCTCCATTTTAGAATAATTCTTCTCTGCCGCATTAAAGGTTTTACTAATGTAGTAAATGGGCCTTTCTGCTCCTGCGTTTGCTCGCAACAGAACTGCACTCAGAGCATATGGAGTTGTTGCGAGGTATACCAATAATTCTTCGTCTTTCTCTGGTTTCTGTAGTATAGATGTATTTGCGAGGTATTCTTTGATCCCTTGAAAATCTTTTTCACATTCATCAGTCCACTTGAATTTTTCTCCCTTCTTAAGTATGTTGAAAAAATGCTTGCACTTATCTGACATTCGCGAAATAAATCTTCCAAGTGAATCCAAGAGTCCATTTAGCTTTTGTACTTCTTTTACCGTTGCAGGTGTTGGCATGTCACGAACTGCTTGGACCTTTTCTGGATCAACTTGTATTCCGTCCTTTGATACTATGTATCCCAAGAACTTTCCAGACGCAACCCCAATTATACATTTCTCAGGATTTAATTTGATGTTGAACTTTCTCATTTGCTCAAATATTTCCTTCAAATATTGCACATGATCTTTAGCTTCCTTGATTTTTATCAACATATCATCTACATATACCTCCAAAGTTTTATGTATCCACTTCGTGAACACTTTTTCAACCATTCGTTGACATGTAGCACCCGCATTCCGCAAACCAAATGGTATCTTCACATAACAATACAAACCCCTTGGAGCAAAAAAGGCAATATGTTCTTGATCTTTTTCTGCGAGTGATATTTTATTATACCCTTTATACCCATCAAGTGAAGTGACTCTGTCATGACCTACAGCTGATTCCACCATTTGTGGTATATCTGGTAATGGAAAACTGTCTTTGGGACATGCCTTGTTTAGATCAGTGAAATCTATGCAAATTCTTATTCCTTTATTCTTTTTCGTAACAATGACCATATTCGCAATCCATTCTGGATACTTTGCTTCCCTTATGATCCCTGCATCCAACATCTTTTGTAATTCTTCTTCTATCTGTACATGATAATTTTGTGATATCTTCCTTATTCTTTGTTTGAATGGTCTTACATTTTTATCTATGTTCAATCTATGACACGCCACTGATGGATCAATTCCTGGTATCTCATCTACACTTCCTGCGAAGATATCTTTATATTCTCGCAAAATATCAATAGTTCTTTTTTCTTCTTCTTCATCCATCTTAGTTCCAATTCGCAAGAATAAAGGCTCCTCTTTACTTCCAATATTTATTTCTTTAGTTGGTTCAGCTGCAACATAGCTTGGACTTTTCTCCCCCATAGGTGTTGGTTCTTTGATTATTTGTGCTGGTTCCCCTTCTTTTTCTGGAATCTCATTTGGTATACCTCTCCCTTCCTTTGCTCTTATTGTATACACTCGGAATTCTTCTTCCTTTTTTGTTTCCTTCGCAAGTTTCCTATGAAGTTGTTTCTTTCTTGCACTTCCTCCACATTGCGTTACTTCTATTTGATAACAAAATTTTGCACTATCAAGATCTCCTTTTATTTCTTGTATTCCATTTGGTGTAGGAAATTTGATTTTCTGATGTAATGTTGAAGCAACAGCTTTGATCGCGTGAATCCACGGCCTTCCTATCAAAGATGTTATATGGAGATTCCATATCTATCACACACAAGATTACATGTGTTTCGATTTCTCCTAGTAATATTCGCAGCATGCGATTTCCCTTTAGATTTTGTTGTAGATTTTCCTAATCCATGAATAAGACATTTTGAATTTGTGATTTCTTCATCTTTAATTCCCATCCCCTTAAGTGCATGATAGAATATGATATTAAGAACTCCCGTATCAACCAAAATTCGGTTTAATTTCCATTTTTCTACAATTTCTTATCTTTTAGCATGATCGGAATTGTGATCACCAATGGTGAAGTATGGTTCAAGTCTTCATTTGGAATTTCTGCTGCTGAAAATGTGATTTTTCGCTTTTCCCATTCTTCTAAAGTTGTTATCTTTTCTTCCTCTACAATCTCGCTTGTATATTTTTCCCTTCATATTACTATGAAATTCATCAATCATTGTCTTTGTGATCATATTACATTCTTCTTTTTTGCAATCTCCATCTACTAACTTCATTTGATCTTCAAATTTTCCACAATTCCCTCAAATTTAGGCTACCACAATTCTCAAGTCCCTGTTTCTAGCGCCAATTATGTAGTTGCAGAATAACCTACAACTATACCCTCAATAGAATTAGTAAAAACTCAAGAAGTTCTTGATGGTGAATGATAACTTTCTTATTAATTCTCTTAGTTGATTACATAGAATTATCAAAATGGAATTAGAATAGTTACAACTTTTTCTATTCTCTTTCCTAAGATAATTTCTTACACTCACTAAAAGAACCTCCCGAATTTTACATTTGAACTCCTATTTATAGTAAAACTTATGCAGCTGTATATGAATTGCGAAGTATCGCAATTCATCCTCGTAAAATTATTTCATCCTCGCAAAACTTCATATTTCCCCGCGCTACTTCTATCATCGTATCATTTTATAACTCTCTCCTCCTTTATTTATTACGATACTCGTGAACTATTATCTTGCGATATTCAGTACCTACAAAACCCTAGCTTGGTCACGCACCTAGCCCAAGATAGTGATGCCATGTTCCTATGGATTCCCCTTGGCCCCACATGCTAAGCCAAAACCGCACCTATCCCAAGCTAGTCACTCCATGCGCCCATGGCTACCCCTTGGCCCCACATGCCAAGCCAAAACTGCACCAAGCCCAAGCTAGTCACGCCATGCGCCCATGGATACCCTTTGGCCCCATATGCCAAGCCAAAACCAAACCTATCCAAGCTAGCCGCGCAATGCCAAACGCACTTTTCCTTGGCCTTAGCCATGCTAGTCACGTCATGTCAAGCCAAACGCCCATGCCTTATCCCTAGCCATGCCATACATGGCAAGCCCTTTGGTCCCGCATGCCAAGCCAAGACAAACCTATCCAAGCTAGCCGCGACATGCCAGACACACTTTGCCTTAGCCCTAGCCATGTTAGTCACGTCATACCAGGCCAAACTCCCCTGCCTTGGCCCTAGATGCACCACCCTATTGGCCTTCCCTACACTGCCACCAAAACAGATGCATACAACGATCAACGGTTTCCCTTCAACCTCAGGAGCAAATCCTAGCCATCCAAGGTTACCAGACAACACATGGTAAACGTTATCCCAAAAACCTAAGTTTGGCCACGCCAAACCATGTCATGCCAACGGCATGCCAACCTAGCCTCGCCACCACGATTGGCTCTCACTACATTGTTACCAAAATAAAGGCGGCGCAATGATCAACGGTTGCCCCTCTTCTCAATATAAAAAATCTCGACCGCCGAGGGTCGCCAGGCTAACAAGTTTCCCGAGCTTGACTTACCAAGCCACAACAACAAGCTACATGTTTTCCAAAAACATTCGAGACATAAACACAACTGGGGGATCCACTTTGGGTATTGGTTTGGCGGTTTATAGCGTGCGGCGTACACTACACCCTTCATAAGGAAGTGTCATAAGGGTGAGGAGGTTAGTAAATGTGGGAAGTTATGTGTGAAACGTTTATGTAACATAAAGTACATGCGTTAACAACTTTATGGACATCAATTCCATAACGTTAACAGTTTAATGAAAACCAGTTTCATGCGTTAACCATTTTATGGACATCAGTTATATGCATACGGTTACCACATCCTCTCATTTACTTCCCCACTCCTTAATAAGACCAGGGTACGTTTTTACTCTGACTTGTATAAATAGGTCTTACATATTTCCATTGAACAACAAGTTCATACGGGAGATACAACACTCAGAAATACTTACTTGCTAGCTCACCTTGTTAGCTCTCTAAATTTTCTGATAACAAGTCGTAGCAACCCAACTATTCTGGTCTCACCACTTTCCTTGCTTCCCTCCCCAAAACCAACCCATTCTCCTCCACTTTGTGACCGAAGCAAGTCCGGAACAGCCATTTCTTGGTTTAGGATGGACTTGTACAGATTGATCTCTAGAACTTAAAGTACTCCCTTGCAGTACATTGTTTAGGGTTTAAATTTTTTCTCACCCATACACACTCGAAATTACCAAAATCAACAGAAACTATTTTCACCTATAAACACCTGGTTTTAGAAGAATAAGAAAACCAAAGGTTAAAGGAGAAACGACTCTAGCTTAGCAAACTAGTATCACACAGAATGTGTGGGGATTAGGTTTCCTAGTTGCTAGAGTTCTCCCTTATATAGTCTCTCAAATCAGGGTTTGCAATCAATGTTAGCTTACTAACAAAGCATTCAATATTCACCGTTAGATGAAAACCTGATCAGATTCAAGCTAAAATTTATCAACCATTATATCTAATACATAGCTTGTTATACACACATGTAATGCACGTTTGTAGGCTTGTGAAAACCGTACCCAAACTTGTACATTAGTTGGTTCAACAATAGTTAACCAAATGGTTAACCAAATAATAACTTTCATATCAACCATATTCTTCTTCACCATAACTAGTCCAAAAGACTCAAATGAACTAGTTAGAGAGTTGTTCAATTGCAAGGAAATCTCATGTACTACACAAGACACAATCGAAGCAAAAACGATGTGATAGCATCCCTTAGTTTATTAAGATAAGTTCACAAACATCGTTTTTAGACATAACCTACTCAAGTTCGCAGACTGGTTCGCGGACTTAAGTTCCTGGACAGATTTCACAAACTCCAGAAGAAATTCTCGGGTTCGAGAACTACGCCAGTTCACAGACTGAACTTGTATGCTGAGTTCGCGGAATGAGCTCATGCACTACTCTGATTTCACTTGATCAACAAAGTTTGCAAACTTTGGTTCAAGCAATAAGGACTTATACATATATGTGTTTCCACAACAATGCTTATATCCTACAATGGTTATATTTTCAAGCTCTCATTTCAATCATTGAAACATTCTCAGAGAGCGTTATATAGTTGTTATTCACAAACTATTTTCGTCAGAGCGATTTCCAAAATGATTGAAACATAACATGACTTTCGTCACTAGCTAAAGATGAACTTGGCTAAAGTAAAAGATTTACCAACACACATTTTGAGAAATAGATAAGCAAGATATACTCGGCTCGAAATATCACATGTGTATAATCTTAGTCTATATAGTAACACGATTTTTGTCTCAAAATAGGAGATAGAGTAGATAGACTTTTGAGTGATAGATAAGTTCAAGTCTCCACATACCGTTTAGTCGATGAAGATCCACTAGTTCCTTGAGTAGTCATTCGTCTTGTATGATGATTTCCATGGAGTTCTTGATATCAACTACAATTTCTATCCTAGTCTGAGACCTTAGATATATTAGACTAGAAATCAAGACTTTGTAGTTTTGATCATTAAAATTGACAAACATGCTTGAGATAGCAACGCATGCGAGTTCGACCTAGCAGTACTCTAACAGGAACAACATCATGGATTTGAGACATGATTTCCTTGACCCAAATATCTTCCTGCACATGCACGCTTTGCAAGTGATGCTCCCTTGGAGGAATTTTTATTTAAGCTAGGTAAACCCTTGAAAGTATCATGAGAAGATGTAGAAGACGACTTATCATCAAGGCAGCGTTTTCCTTTTTCAAGGTGTTACACTGTTCTCGGGCAAGTTAAAGGGATACAACAAGTTTCTATTTTTCAACACGAAAACCGTTTATTTCTGATGAATGATCCTTCACTAAACGTTTTTCTAATCGAGTCTTCTCTAACAGTATCTTCAAGAGTACTAATATTTTCACACTGTAGAGTAGTTTCTTGAACCAATTTTTCGATATTGTTAGAGAGAGATTCAATGAAGATGTAGAGTTCACGTTCCCTTTCAAGAGATTTCATAAATTTATCAATAAGCTGATAATTCTTTTCTTCAAGAATCTTAATTTTAGAAGCTTGAAGGTCAGCATAATTTTTTAATGATCTGGTGAGTTCCATTTCAGATTATGACACAAGCTCACAAAACTTGTTTTTCTCTCGGGATTCAGAAGAATATACTAAGGAGTTATCCTTTGAGAAAAACCCAAGTTTTTTTTGTTGTAATCATAATATATGGAAGACATATCAATATGCGTTATCTTGTGAGATACTTCTTAGGTCCTCAGAACAAAGATTGCTACAAACACAGACTTATAAGGTCTTAAATGTGTTTGCCTTCTCTGATAATTGAAAATGTGGGGGTCTGACAACCACAACCAATAATTCATTTGGAAATCTGAGAGTACTTACTCCAATACACTTTCTAGAGAATCAACTAGACGGTCAGACTCAATCTAGAGTTGTAGTTGCGGATTATCTCACAACTACACCCTCATTATAATCCATTAAAATGATTCCTAAACCTAATTAATTTGATATGAAACTAAGAATTAAGGTACTAAAATTATAAAGAGACACAAAGATTTTTACGTGGTTCGATCAATGTGATCTACATCCACGGTGTTTCACTAGTGATTGTATGTGATTACATGATTTTACAATTGAGACTCCATTAATGAATATTTGGAGCTCTAGAATTTTGGGGAAGAAGATGATAAAGAAAATAAATCCCTCTCTAAAATTTTCTCTCTCCTCCTAAAATCATCCCCTCTCAAAATGTGTCTCTCCCACTTCTCATGCCTAAATGGCTATTTATATGATTTTACAATAGATGACAATTGTGTTGTCCCGCCATTTCGGATTTGAAGATTATCTTGCGAACCTTCGTGGCTTCCTTTGCTCGCAAAATGTCCTTCTTGCTCGCAAAATATTCTTTGCTCGCAAAATGTATTTTCTCTCCACAATTTCGTAAGTTATTATTTGCTGTGATATTCCGCTCCTACATCTTGCCTCTTTTTTCTTGAATATTGCTTGAAGAGCGATCTTTAATAAAAAATCACTTGCTGTGGTTGTTGGAGTAGTCTTTGATCTTTGTTGATGAAGGAACGAGCTAAAGAATATCAAACTCAAAAAGTATATACTTGCCTCTATTCTTTTGCGAAGTTCTGAAGCTTTAAGAAGTAATTAGAAGTATCATCTTGCAAAGTATGAAGTATAAGAAATATAAAATATCCTTGAAGAAGTATAAGAAGTAATTAATCCTCGAAATATATAAGAAGTATGAAGTATCCTTAAGAAGTATAAGAAGTATTTAATCCTCGAATTATATATGAAGTATGAAATATCCTTAAGAAGTATAAGAAGTATTTAATCCTCGAATTATATAAGAAGTATAAAATATCCTTGATGAGAGTGATAAATATTGCCTCTGTTCATGTGAAATTATTATTCCACTTTTGGTGAGGATTCTTGCTGAGAAGATAAAGAACATTAAATTTTTTCTTGGGTATCCATAGTTGCCTTTGTTCTTTATCTATGAAGGATAATTCTTGAGAAAATGTTGAATAATTAAATTGCATCTCTATTGTTATGTTGCCTCTTCCTCAAGTGGTAACCCTGTTATCTTCTGAATATTTCTACGAATTCCTGAGTTTTTCTGCGCATTTCTGAACTTCTGAATAGTGCTGTGAATAGTGCTGCGAACATACTGTTGCGAATGTACTATTGCGAACATACTGTTGCGAATTATACTGTTGCGAATGTACTGTTGCGAACTATGAATAGTCCTGCGAATTATGAACTTTTCTGCGAAGTTTCGTGGTATTTTCCTGTAAAATTTTGTACAATACTTGTGCAAATATAATATTTATGTAATGATTATGTTATGAAATTTGTATGCGATTCTTATGCCATGAAATGTTTATGCAATACATTTATGATGCAAATATGATGCTTGAATGATGCGAGTATGATGCTTGTATGATGCAAATATGATGCTTGTATGATGCAAATATGATGTTTGTATGATGTGAATACTTATCTATTATAATGCATAGCTAATGTTTGTGTTACTTAGCTCATTTTGCTGCGGTAAAATTGATATATCTTTGAATTGCATCTATTCATATAATTATCTTCGTAAGTTTATTTGTGTATTTTCTTATAAATTCGTCTTTGATCGCGAATGAAATCGCCTCTTTTGCTATGACTTCATGATATATATTCTTGTAAAAATTCTTCAATGATATTGATGGAATTGTCTTCTTTGATATATATTGTCTTCAAAATTCTTCAATGATCTTGATGGAATTGTCTTCTTTGATATATATTCTCTTCAAAATTCTTCAATGATCTTGACGAAGTTGTCTTCTCTTCAAAACTTCATGATGTATATTCTTGTATAATTTCTTCAATGATTGTAATGAATTTCATTAGTTGATGTGGTCTTATCATGCCTTCCTAAGTAAAGGTCTTATTTTTCCACCTCTTTTGTAGTAAACTTTTGTATTTGCGATAATATGACAAGTCTGAACATTCTTGCGAACATACAACCTCGTGACATTATCGTCTTGCGATGAAATCGCAGGACGTTCTTACACTTTCATGCAAAAACCCATTGATCTCATCTTAACTTCTTTGAATAGTATTTTAGCCTCTTCAGGAATTGTTGCGACAATATGACAGGCCTAAATATTCTTGCGAACATAAAGCCCCATGACATTGCCGTCTTGCGATGAAATCGCAGGACGTCTCTACACTTTCATGTAGTGACCCATTGATCTCATCTTAACTTCTTTATTATGTTCTGCGAGTTCTTTATTCTTTTCTTTCTTTCTTTTTTTTTTTTTTTTTTTTTAGAAGGCTCGCAGAACTTCATTTGTTGCACAAATATGACAAGCCTTTATGTTTTCGCAAACAAGAAGCCTCGTGACATTTGCGTCTTATAGCACGTATCAGCTACCTAATGGAGGGTGCTGCCCTTTATCTTCCCCCTGATTGCCCCTTCAAGGAAGCGTACATCGACCATACAAGGTTAGCTCTTCCCATCCGGTTCTGCCAACAACCAGCTTTTGATCGAAACCTCTTATCCTTTTTGCCTATAGGGCTTATAGTTACGAGGTTGCACCCTATGGGGTATCTTTGGGCCAAGTGCATCATTTGCCAAGACTTGTCAAAAATGGCAGATGTGGTTCAACCTCACCCGGCACTCTTGACTCAACCGTGTACCTCGGCGCCTTGATCGTTTTCGCACTTCTTGGGAAAGACAAGATATGCCTTAGTCGCCCAACCTAAATCCTCTTACACCGCATTTTATATTGCGTAATGTCGCTAGATTAGGTGAGAATCCAAGGTGTCTAACCCGGATAGGTACCCCATTATTGGGTTGTACCCCTAAATTTTTACCATGTACTAAGGGTCCTTGGTGGTGTTCCGGTTACCCTTAGCCACGTTTATAGGTACCCCCTTAAATGACGTACTTTAGGACTTTGCCTCTTACGAAATATAGCTTCGCAAACTAGGGTGTACGCCACAAAGGTTTGCCTGTATAAAATTTTCTGCGGCTCTCTTTCTTTTTTGGAGGCTGATCACAGATTGCGGTCTTTTATTCGCAAGTTAATCGTAAATGGCGGTATTTTTTCGCCTTTTAAAAATTCATCGTAAATTTTTCATGTACATAAAATGTTGAATGTTTTCATGAAATGTTTAGTATAATAAGTATGAAAAGTATGAGAAGTATTAATCAAAATTGTTCTATAGAAATATAGGAATTTAATTTTCTCTATTTTTTGTAATTTTGAAGTCTTTGAAAATTTTGAGATCGTTAAATTTTTGCGATAAACTCATTTTTGAATCTTGCGATCGTATCACTTTTCACCAATCTAAAAAAAATAATCTTTGAAATGTTTTGAAATCTTAAAAATTGTAGAAATTTTTCGAATATATCGGTTTTAGTAAATAAAATCAAAAATCTTTTGTCTTCCGTAAATAAAGTATTCAAGGAAATGTTACTTACATTTTTACCGCTTGTTGTTTTCTCTTGCGAAGTAAATTGCTTGCTTGCAAAATGAGAAAGAATGAGAATTAAATTTTTGACCCGCCATGAAACTCATACTTCTGTTGGATTGCTTGCTGTTCACGAAGTAGTTTTCTTCTTCCCGAAGTAGGTTATGTTGATGCAAGCCTTGGAAAATATATACAAAGTAAACATTCACGAAGTTAAATAATTGCGGACTTAAATGAATATTCGCGAAGTAAATTTTCACGAAATTTTCAAAATTTACGAACAAAGAAAATGAAAATTCGGTACTTAAAGTAAAATTCCACGAAGTAAATGTTTACGAATTCCCTCTTTATTTCTTTGTCATGAGTGAAATATGACTGTCTCCCATCTTCATCGTACGTCTCCTTCTAGATTTGATTGTTAATGAAGCTTTGCTTGAATTTTAAATCCTTTTTTTGTTGAGAAGATAAATTTCACAGAACTTTTGTTTTTCCATAACCCCCTATTTTCTCTTCAAATGTAACATTGTTCTCACACCGGGCAGTGTGATTTCTGAGTTATCTTGTAAACTTCACGAGTAAACTTCTTCATTAAACTTCACGAACCACTACTGAGTTCTCTGAGTTCATAGTTCTTGGAAAGTTCTTTACTGCGAACCATTATTTCATGAGTAGTGTCTGGTGTACATTTAGACTTCTTCTCGCAATAGGGTTTGTGTGAACACCATTGTAAACTTCATTTGTCTTCTATGGTTGAATACCTATTGAGGAAGTGCTTGGGTATCACGAATTTCCTGAACTTCTCGAGTAAGTAACTCTTTCAAATTGAACCTGAGGTATCATGTACTCTTTTTTTTTTTTTTTTTTTTTATGCAGGCACTTGGGAAGAAGACTTCCCGTGAAGGACGTCAATATTCTGTTCTCAACAACCATTTTTCCATCTTTCCGTCAATTTTTACGAACAATCGTATAAGAAATTTCGCAAAGCTCACTAACAACCTTATTTCAACCTTATTTCATAACCTTATTTTTACGAACAATCGCAGCAACCTTCACCAACAGCTCATTCGTATAGGTGGTGAAACTTTACAAGAATTCACACGCTTCCCTTAACGATGTTGAACAAATACGTGCCTGGAATTCTTAGTTTCTTAGTAGAAGTATGATGTTGAACTGATGCATATACGTTTTGATTTCCCTCCTTTGCTGGTTTTTCTTCTTCGCAGAAACTATTAACTTCGCAGGAATTATTACCTTCGCAAATATTTTACAAACTCTCAGATGTCTTTCTTCATTCTTTATTAGTTGTTGAATAATTATCTGATGAGCCTTCACCAGACTTTGTTACCGGTGCTATACTCTGATTAACACGAGTTTGTTGTCTTGTCTTCGTTAGTTGGTATTCGATGGAATACTGCATTTTTCTTCTTAGCTCGTTGCTTTAGGATTTTAGCTGGCTTTGCCTAAACTATTAGGATGGTTGGCTCACATTTATGGCTCGTGAATCCGACTTCTTTCCATCTATCATTGTTCTACTTCATTTGTCTTCGCAAATGTCTTGCTAATAAATTATTCTATCTTCGTTAGTTGGTAACGAAGAAACTGACGACGTCCACTGCATCTTTACTTCCTATATCATGCGAAATGAACGCACACATTTATCTTCGCCTATAGAAATCTAGTAGAGTTGGTCTTTCATCTTCGCAGAAGTTTGCCACCTCTATTTCTTATCTATTTTCTGAGTCCACTTCATGAGTTTGTAGTCTTCTTGGATTTCACCATCCTTTGTTCCTCTCATCATGCAGCATCCACTTCTTAGCCATTTGGTGTGAAATTATATGTCTATCAAATTATTTCTTCGCATGAAAGCAATCATGAACTAAATTCTTCTTCGTATATTCGTTCCTTTTCATTTGACAGAGAAAACATACTTCTTCGCATAAAATGTTCTCAGCTATTTGCTTACGTATATCTCCCTGGACAGTTTATGTAACTCGAATTGTCTTGTGCAAAGTGAACTACTGAACTTCACCCCGTCCTACTGAATTTCTTCTTCTTCTCCGTTCGTAAGATTCGAACCCACGATGACATTTATCCTGTTTCTTCGTAGGAATGATATTTCTTCGTCGACGACGCAGAACTTTTGCAAAAAATTTGCTGCAAACGATTAGTAAATTTGGTTAGCAGTTTATAGATCATTAAGATGAGTAATGTTTGCGTATGAAGAATGAAAACTTTACATATATTCTTCTTGTTTTTGTTCTTGCGAAATGTAAATCTCTAAATCTCTAACCAACAGAAAATCTTGAAATTTAACTTTGCCAGAAATTCTTTAAACAAATTTGTAAAACGAGATTTAGTTACTACAAATTTATAGCAAAAACATTTTTAAATTCAAAACTTCCATAATAAATCCAATTTCTACAAAAAGCAAAGTTTAGATCGCAAACAATTTATTTTTCAATTTGTGTTTTGAAATTCCCAAATTTTGAAAAATGAAACAAAGAATAAGAAAAGTGAGAAGAAATTTGTCCCTTTTGGAAGCGATTGTTGACGTAGCATGTGTAAATTTCATTTTGCTTGACGATTTCTCCATATCCACATTTCTCTTCCTGAACTACTACTAATGTGTTTGTTGTTTGAAGATGCCAATAAAAGAACTTCCATTTCTGTCTTCAAAACTCATAAATCCAGTACAATTCATCACCATCAATAACCAATTTTTCTAACTTTCTTGAACCAACAAGATTGGGTCCCCTCCTTCTAGCGCCAATTATGTAGTTGCGGATTATCTCACAACTACACCCTCATTAGAATCCATTAAAATGATTCCTAAACCTAATTAATTTGATATGAAACTAAGAATTAAGGTACTAAAATTATAAAGAGACACAAATATTTTTACGTGGTTCGATCAATGTGATCTACATCCACGGTGTTTCACTAGTGATTGTATGTGATTACATGATTTTACAATTGAGACTCCATTAATGAATATTTGGATCTCTAGAATTTTGGGGAAGAAGATGATAAAGAAAATAAATCCCTCTCTAAAATTTTCTCTCTCCTCCTAAAATCATCCCCTCTCTCAAAATGTGTCTCTCCCACTTCTCATGCCTAAATGGTTATTTATATGATTTTACAATAGATGACAGTTGTGTTGTCCCGCTATTTCGGATTTGAAGATTATCTTGCGAACCTTCGTGGCTTCCTTTGCTCGCAAAATGTACTTCTTGCTCGCAAAATGTATTTTCTCTCCACAATTTCGTAAGTTATTATTTGCTGTGATATTCCGCTCCTACAAGAGTAAAGTATATCAAAGAGTTTAATATCTATATTTTACAATGTAATTAGCAAATCAAATAGAAAGAAATCCGCAAGCCTGATTATTATGTGAAACAACTTGAATGGTACCAAAGGCCAATGTTCAAGTGTCAATCAATGTAAATCAACAACCAAAGGTTGGATATTCTAATTCATTGATCTTAACGCACAACCTATGATATTTCAATTATATAACAAAATATAATACGGAAAACAAATAACATAGACACCAGAATTTCGTTAACGAGGAAACCGCAAATGCATAAAAACCCCGGGACCTAGTCCAGATTGAACACCACGATGTATTAAGCCGCTACAGACACTAGCATACTACCAATTAACTTCGAACTGGACTGTAGTTGAACCCTAATCAATCTCACACTGATTCAAGGTACATTTGCGCTCATTACGTCTTTGATCCCAGCAGGATACTATGCACTTGATTCCCTTAGTTGATATCACCCACAACCAAGAGTTGCTATGACCCAAAGTCGAAGACTTGATAAACAAATCTGTCTCACACAGAAAAGTCTTTAGGATTGAATAAATCCGTCTCCCACAGAAATACCTAAGAGTTTTTGTTCTGTCTTTTGATAAATTAAGGTGAACAGGAACCAATTGATACACCAGACTTATATTCCCAAAGAATAGCCAAGTATTATTAATCACCTCACAATAATCTTAATCGACTAGCGAAACAAGATATTGTGGAATCACAAACTATGAGACGAAGATGTTTGTGATTACTTTTATCTTGCCTATCGGAGAAATTAATCTCGAGTCAATTATTTCAATTGTACTCAATATGATAGAATCGGGAAAGATTAGAACACACAACTACAAGAGAATAGTTGGGTCTGGATTCACAATCCCAATGAAGTCTTTGAAGTCGTTAACCTACAAGGTCTCGATTAGAAACCTAAGGTTAAAGAAGAATCGACTATATTTATGCAACTAGTAACACACAAGAGGTGTGGGGATAGTTTTCCCAGTTGTTAGAGTTCTCCTTTATATAGTTTTCAAATCAGGTTTTGCAACCTAAGTTACCTTGGCAACAAAACATTCAATATTCACCGTTAGATGAAAACCTAATTCAACCAAGCTAATATATTTCAACCGTTATATCGAACTTAGCTTGTTACACACAAATAAAATGTACCCTCATTTAGGTTTATGTAACCGTACCTAAACGTGTACACCATGTTGGTTCATAAATAGTTAACCGAGGTTAGCCATATGATTACTCTAATATCAACCTTATTCATCTTAACCATAACTAGTTCAAATGAAACTAGTTAAAGATCCATTCAATTTATGTAGTCTCATAAAAGTATACAAGAACACAATTGAAGCAAAATCTGTTTGATTCACTCGAATCAACACATGAGCATTATAGCCACGGTTTGCAAAGATTACATTCCTTATTTTATAAATGTTTAGGTTCATGTACACAACCGATTTTAGAAAATAACCACTTAAATATGCATATGGGTATACGTGCTTAAGTAACCGGATTTGAGTTGTTTTTTTTGTTTTCAAACTCAGCAGACGTGAACTTTCCGCCAGTATGCGTATGTGTACGCATACTTTGGTAACTGATTTGAGTTTGTTTTGATTTGATTTCCAAACTCAGCAGAAATTCACAGACGTGAACTTCTGCCAGTATGCATACGGGTACGCATCAACCAATTAGTACACACACAAGTATGTATACATTTGGTTCCCAATTTTTAGACTTATACGCAAATGTGCGAACACAATATATGCTTATATCAAAAGATGGTTACATGATTCTAAGCTCTATATTTCAATCATTGAAACATTCTTAGAGGATGAAAATAGTTGTTTTCACACACTATTAGCATCAAAGCAATTTTCAAGATATCAAAATAATCATTATCGAAACATTCCAAGTCTTACACCAAATGATTGTATCACACAAATCATGTAAGATGTTACTCGACAATTTTCTCATGATATAAGATGAACTTGGTCGAAGCGAAAGCTTTCCAACACATTTTTTGAGAAATATGTAAGTGAGATAAACTCAGCTCGAAATATCAAATGTGTATACAAAAAACTATATCGTAATATGTCTCAATATAGGAGATAGAGTAAAAATAGACTTTCCAAGTGATAGATGAGTTCAAGTCTCCACATACCTTTTGTCGATGAAGTTCCACAAGCTCCCCTTAGTAGTTCTTCGTATTCAAATGATGAACGCTGTGAAAACTAATCTCAACTACACAATCTATGTCCTAGTCCGAGACATCTATAAGTAGGCTAGAAAATAAGACTTATAGTTTTGATCACTAACAATGAAAAACATGCTTGAGATAGCAACGCATGTGAGTTTGACCGAGCAGTGCTCTAACATTTTATGTTCAATAGTCCTTTGTGTTGCCTACAACATAAAAGCTTTTGAAGTATAATATCCGTAAGTTCGGCTGATAACTTGTCGGCCGAACCTAGAGTGTTGTGTATAAAAAAAATACAAATAAAATAAGACGTATAACGGAAGTTTTGCCGTTAAGCAGAATACACAGATAAGAGGCTTTTAGGATTATTATCTAATTGACACATTTTTTCTTTATTTGATATAGTGGAATTTCATTAAATTAATCCCACAATAACTTAATAAATTTGCTAAAATAATAGTATTAAAAATATCAGTGTACTAAATTATGACAACCAAACTTGACATACCAACGCTTGATGGGATCAATGCTCTAACAATCTCCCCCTTTGTCGATTTTATTAACAAAACTCTAATACATATGGAGATAAAAGAATTAAAAATAACTCATTCTTCGTAAGCTTGATTCCAATTTTAAACAACACAATTTTTAGAGCACTGATCAGTTGAACTCGCAAGCATTGCTATCTCAAGTTTAGTTGTCAATACTATAAGTCTTGATTTCTAGTCTACTTATATCTATATATGTCTCAGATTAGGATAGAATGTGTAGTTGAGCTTTAGACTTCACGACGTTCATCGATTGAAGATGAAGAACTACTAAGGGGATCTTGTGGAACTTCATCAACAAAAGGTATGTGGACACTTGAACTCATATATCACTCAGAAGTTTATTTCTATTTTATCTCCTATTGAGACAAAAGTCGTATAGTTATATAGAATTTACTTTACACACATTTGATATTTCGAGCTGAGTTTAACTCGCTTACATATTTATCGAAATATGTGTTGGTAAGCTTTCGCTTTAACCAAGTTCATCTTTTATTCTTGACGAAAGTCAAAATATGATCATGTAAAAATCGCCTGGTAACATATTACATGATTTGTGTGAGACGATCATTTGATGTAGACTCAAAATATTTTGTATTGATCACTTAAAAATTGATTTGAAGCTAATAGTTTATGTGAGACAGCTATTCCCGTCTTCTAAGAATGTTTCAATGATTAAAATGGTTCATGTTCACTTTGATTTATCAAAAGACGGAACAAAAACTCTTGGGTATTTCTGTGGGAGACAGATTTATTCAATCCTATAGACTTTTCTGTGTGAGACATATTTGTTTATCAAGTCTTCGACTTTGGGTCATAGCAACTCTTGGTTGTGGGTGAGATCAGCTAAGGGAATCAAGTGCGTAGTATCCTGCTGGGATTAGAGACATAAGGAGCGCAATTGTACCTTAAATCAGTGTGAGATTGATTAGGGTTAAACTACAGTCTAGTCTGAATTTAATTGGTAGTAGGCTAGTGTCTGTAGCGGCTTAATACAGTGTGGTGTTCAATCTGGACTAGGTCCCGTGGTTTTTCTGCATTTGCGGTTTCCTCGTTAACAATATTCTGGTGTCTGTGTTATTTCTTTTCTGCATTATATTTTGTTATATAATTGAAATATCACAGGTTGTGCGTTAAGATCAATCAATTAGAATATCCAACCTTTGGTTGTTGATTTACATTGATTGACACTTGAACATTCGTCTTTGTTACCGTTCAAGTAACTCCTCTTATATTCAATCAGGCTCGCAGATTTCTATTTGATGATTGCGGATTGAATTAAGAGTTATAGATATTAAGCTCTTTGATATACTTTATTCTAGATTGAGTCTGACTGTCTAGTTGATTCTCTAGAAAGTGTATTGGAGTAAGTCGTCTCAGATTTTCAAATGAATTGTTGGGTGCGGTTGTTAGACCCCCGCATTTTCAATTGATATCTGAGCAGGAAAACACGTTAAAGACCTCATAAGTCTGTGTTTATAGCAATCTGAGGATGGACGATATTGTCTCTGATAAACGCATCGCCAGAAATAAAAAAAATTGTTTCCTTAAAGTCTATTAAAGAGAAAGATTTGTCAATCTCAAATATAGAAGAACCTTGTGTTCAAAGGAAACATACATACATTGATAAGTGTTTTCCTGACTACCTTACCGACGAGTCTGACTCTGAAGTTGAATGGAGCCAGAGAGAGTGAAGTGATTCTAAAGCTTGTTAGAATCCAAAATGATAATGTCAATTGGTTGAAACACAAAGTCAATGTCCTAGTTGGTATGTTATGTAAGCGTGACTCTCGTTTAAAGATTCTTTAAGAGGAAAAACTCAAAAAAAATGCTTTGAAAATTGAACATTTCTTAAGTAAACTCTCATTTCAAGAGTGTTCAAAATAGTCCGCCATACCAACTGCTTCTCATTTAACCGGGAAATTGTCTGGTTCAGAAGAAAAACCAAAAGCCCTTCTTGTTAAAAAGGATGTGCCCGTGTCTTCCTCTAATCAAAGAATGTCCACATCACATGGAAGGAAGAATTCTCCCAACGATAGTGTTAATATTGTTGTGTCTAATCACTAAGGTGATCATAAAGTGTGTCTCTTTTGTGATTCGAAAGGGATTGGTAAACAAAAGAAGAATTCCAGGTTGAATGACAATTCTATCATTCATCTTCAATACACCTTAGATTTAGTTCTCAAAGGTGTGACTGACATTCATATGTCTAAACCAATTGGTTTTAGTACTCACCCTGTGTACCCCCACCAGGAAAGTCAGTTCAATATGTTCCTCAAATGTGCAAACACATAACAGTCTTCCTAAACCATTTCGACGAAGAAGGAGTCATGGATATTCTTCTGTCAAGAAGGGAGATTATGTTGTTCATGATGTGAAAATTTATCAGAAGAAGCAAGCAATGGAAAAATGGAAATCAACTTAAAAAGAATAATTGAAGGATATAAAGAAATTATCAACAGGCTGACGATTCCCTCCGGTCAAAACTCTTCAGGTAAGAATCATCACTATGTGTCATATTTTGACGATAGTAAGTTGTATGATAACTTTTCACATCATAATGGTTTTCCTCCAAAGATCAGGAAAAATAGGCTTAACCATAAGCAACGTTCATTTAATGAGCTCAAGGCTCATACTTGTGCTAATTAATCACAAAAATCTCACTCACAAAAATCCTGGTTGAGTGAGATATAATCAGGTATACTTTATGGCAAAGTGTTTTATGATTCTCTGGCTATTTTCTTATCACTTCTAGCCGGACTATCTGTCACAAACATGTTTGCATAAGTCTTTTTTTTTTTTTTTTTGCAAAACTTTTGTTCTTCAATTCGTTTGTTTTGAATCAAAAGTTCCACCTTTGCTCTAAAAATTGTTCTTCTGTAAGAATACAATATTTTATTGAGCAACAATCTGTGAGTTTTCTCACATAGGCATACATCATCTTTGTAGTGTGGGGGAATTTGATAGGTGTCTAAAACACCTAATTTTATATCTAGTATTTATGCTTTCTTTGCTACTTTTCTTGTAAATTATGTATCTTATGTTTACTTTTGAGCTTATTAGGTGAAATGGAGTCATTTGGAGCAAAACGAAGTGGAACTCTCCCAAATCTAGGATTCCTTATCATCATGTTGAAGAGCACAAAAATACGAAGTCATTGGCGAAAGAACGATTTTATTCCGACGTCGTATGAGAAGGTTACGAGCAAAATCAACCGTTAAGCTTGTCGGTTCCCAAGGACTGACAATACAAGAGGAATACTGGGTGGCCCTGCTGGGTGCCTATAGAAGTTTTGGCTATTACCAACACCTTGAATTGAGAGTGATTTTTCAATCTTTCATTCCCTAACTCAGAGAGAAAGAAATGGAAGTTCCATTAGAATTCAGTTGGAAATGGAGATCGAGAGATTGATGAAGAATTTGGAGAAATTAAGAGGTTTAGATGAATGTTAGGATAGGGGTTATAAAGCTGTGATAAGAAGGTAGAATGAGCTTTCGAATTCAAGCAGTACAGTTGAATAAATGAGTTACAGAAATTAGGGTTCTTAAACAGAGTCAAGAATTACAGATTAAAGGTTCAATTGTGATGAAGATGGTGAATACAAGTTCGTGATGCTATCTGAGATCAATTGAGCAGATGGGTTTGTCAGAAATTAGGGTTTGATTCAAGCTTATATCTGGAATAAATACATGGTGGTTTGAATTGGGAGCTGCAACAGATGGTGATTGCAGTTGAGTAGAAGCTGAGAGTTATGGATCCACAGATGGAAGATGCTTTGCCTTGTGTTGGTGAATTACAGGATTGAAGTTCTGGTGATGTTGAGAATGATGGTGAACTGGTTAGAAAGGGAATTATAGGTGGTTCAAGCTTGCAGTGGTGGTATTGGACTAAAATGGAGTCAGTGGCAAGTGATAGAGCTTAATAGTGTTGATATGGGAAGAAGATTGAATGGGTTCAAATTGCTGGTACACAGGCCGTGATATTGCAGCTGGGTCTAATAAAATTTCATTGCATGAATGAATCTATAGGTGATGTTGGGAGCTGACTGAGATGGTTTAGTGACCTAATTGGTTGTTGGACAACCCAGGTGGAACTGATGTTGAAGTATGGCTGGAGATTGAGCTGAGGTGAATGGGTAGGAAGAGCAGGTATTTCTTTTGGTTGAACTGAGAATGAGTGTATGATGTTGCTGTTGAGAAGTGAGTTGGTTGATTATTGGTAACTTACGAAGAAGCTGGTGGTATATTTATGGAGTGTACAGCGAGTTAAGAAGGTGTTGGTGGTCGGAATTTGCAGGGAACTACAAGTTCACCGTTGTCGATAATGGGATGTTTGTTGAGTCGAGTTCAAGAAGAAATCATAAAATAGAGATTTCCAAGAAGTTGAAGCTGCAGTTTGGTGGTAATTATGCTGTGTTGCAGGAAGGGAAGAAAGTTGTTGTTGGCTAGGAGGGTTTGGTTAATGTTGTTGGTCAGATGTTTAATTGAGAGGGTTCTCAGTGTATTAGCTTGATCTGATTTATTGAATCTCGGATGGGTTTGAATCACAGAGAGAGAAGAATTTTGTGATGTGTAATTCATGTTGCGGGTGATGGGTGCATATGACTTATTGGTTACAACTACAGAAGTACTAGACATGGCGAGATTGCAAGCGAGATGAGTAACAAATATGCTAGTAATGAAATTGAATTGGCACTGGAAGTTGGACTTGTGCAGCTGAGAGCAATTCCAGGTGTTCAGGGTTCATGTATGTAGAATCTGAGTTGGCATTATAGCTGGGAACTGGTGGTGTTCAGGTATGGAATGGCGGAAAAGCTAAATTTGATGGGATTTGTGCTGCAATATGAAGAGTGAGTGTTGGCGACGCTACTTCAGGAAACTGTAAAGGATAGCTATGAATGTAATGGCGGGTGGTATTTGATGATGGCATATGGCTCCAGAGTGGCTTTAAGGTTGCGGATTAGAATTGCAGGTGCAAGTGATGAACACAGGAGTTGTTTATTACTGGAGCTACATGGAAGACAGGGTGAGCAGCAAGACTGAGCTGGTGATGCAGATGCAAAGAATGATGATGAGCTAGAGAAGATATTGAACCTAGTGCTTTCAAGTAGATATGGGTGTGCAACTAACTGATCTGGTGAAATCAATGCATGATTTTATATGAAGTGCTACCGCTAAATAATTGTGCTATAATTCTGGTGGTGTCTGCAGCTGAGAAAGAACCAAGAAGTGTGAAGTGCAGTGATTTCAAGTTGACAAGAGCTTTGTATTGTTGTTGCTTTGAATGAGTTGCAGAAGGTTCAAATGGTGCATGAGTTGATATAGATGTATGATAGGATCTGAAGTTGCGCAGGGAAGACTTTGAAATGGCTGAATCGTCCGGAAATGACCAGAAACAATCAAAACTCGGAAGAAATCGGTTTTAGATGAGTTGACTCAGTGTGTTATCCCGAGTTGACATAGAAGGCTTGGACCAGTATTGAATGGACTATGGATGCTAATGGGCTCGAATGTGGACATTCCTTGGAAACCTACTCGCACAACATGAGAAGCAATATAAGCTCTCTATTCTAATAGTTGAAGAATCTTTTTCTTCTACTTTATGCTAGGGTTGACAACATGATAGATTTTCTCTTTATTCTTGTGATGAACTCTATTATGTTTACCTAGTTTTCTTTTGGTTAAGGAATAAGTTGTATTTCCAAACATGTGTTGTGTCCAATTAATTAGTTTTGTCTCCATACTTTATCGTTTATATTGTTACATGATTTGAATGCGTGTTTGATCGAGTCGCGAATCAGTTGAGTTTGTTTTTATCTCTATTGCTAGATTAGGATTTATTATATGCAAAAGTGATAGATTCCTGATTACAAGTAGCATAAATATGATTATAGTTTGTAGTGATATATTCTTATGATCATATGTGAACCATAACCTTTGTTAAATCAGATTAGTGCTTTTACACGTTCGATTGCTTTGATTGGCCTGATTTCATAGAACTTAATGCATCTAGGGAATTAAACTTGATTAGTGCTTTTACATGTTAGGTTGTGTTCTCTTAGATAGAATTCATATTCGCATATTTTAATGTGTATGTTGATGTTAAGAGGAAATTAGAGGGATATAATTGCGATCAAGATATCCTAGGGCTTTTGATTAAGTTGAGATTAAATATCAATTCTAATTATTGTGAAAAGCATGTTTGTGAATGAATATGAATCCTTAACCAATACCTTCACATCTTGATTTGTGTGCTTTATTTATTTGTTTTGTTTTTATTTTATTTCAGTATATAAAAATCAGAAAAATCCCCCCTTTGTTTATATAAGAAAATCGAAACAAAAGACAACCTAGTCCTCTCTGTGGGAACGATCATTTCTTGCACTTTCTATATTTATATTTTGAGTAGTAAGAAAGTGTAATTTATTTTTGACGCATACGACAGCGATCAAATTTTGGCGTCGCTTCCAGGGAGTCAGCGGTTGTCACTTGTTTTGGTTTCTTATTTTTTTTGTTTTTAGTTTTGTTTTTCTTATTTTTCTGGTTTTTAACCTTGGTTTGAGAACTCTTGTTTCGGGTACCTATTATGGAAGGAGCATATTGGAACAATGGATACGGTTTTCAACCTCCTCAACACTAAGACAATTTCCCACCATCTATGGGATACAATCAAAACCAATTTATTGGCTATGATGCATATCTTAGAAAACCTTACGGTGATTTTCATACATACCAACAACAACCTTGTAGTGGGTATGTAAGTCAAGCACCAAGGTGGGATAATTCTACTTCTAATTGGATTCATTGGAGTTGTATGTAGATTTTTAATGGATTACAAGACATGCAACAAAGACTAGACCAACTTTACCGTAATAGAGAGAACGTCGCACGAACCAATTTTTGCAACACTTTTTCTTACCTGACTTCAGATTGTAGTTATGGTCATTCATCCATTCAAAGGGAAGAGTCATGGGAAAGAGAGCCTATTGTAGCCAACGGTGGTAAGCGTGTGAACGTCAGGAAACTTGCACAGAAATTATACAAGTTGGAAGATGATGGAGCCTCGGAATATCTTGTCGATGAAATTAGTAGGACCATTCGTATGGAACTTAAACGACGTCGTGATAAAGGTTGGGAAACCGACGACGATTCTTATTATGGTGAGTCTGAAAATAAAGACGGAGATGATTGTGTTCAAAATGACCAACCTTTGGAGATATATGATGACATAAGTGTAGTTAACTCAACTCTTGATCTTTATAATGATAAAATACATATTCAATAGGTACATGAGTATGATGAAACTAGTGTTTTACAGAATTTTGCAACAAGGTTTGAGTCTAATGAAGAGGAGTATGTTGAGAATGAAACCGGTATGACCAATGTTGTGGAAGACCCAATTGAGCTTGCATATTATTGTAATGATGATGTTTATGTCGAGACTTTGGTTAAGGAAGAAACGGACGAAGAATGGTTTCAAGGTTTGATAGAGGACCATGATATACAAGAGGTGAATAATTCACTTAAGTTTTTCAAGGATGAAGAGGATTCCGTAATACAAAAGATTGAGCAAGGTTTGTCTAACCCGTTGCCTATTATTTCTTCTCCTTTACCTCTTATTGGTTTGAATATATGCGCTTTGATAATAATGTTGAATGACTTTGTTTCTCGATATCCTCCATTATAGATGCTTGATTCTCATACTATGCAGGTTTTGGAACAAAAAACTGTGGTAGTCCCTGACTTCTATATTCTTTATACACTTCCAAGTGTGGGGGAAACTTTTATCGGTTAATAGCTTCATTTCTGTTTTATATTACTAATATGTGTGCGAATCTAGTGTTTGCATAACAGGTGCCATGGGTGGATCCTCAACTTTTCCGATTATTGGTGTATGGGGAATTCGTCTTGCAAGTCGGGCTGACGACTTTAAACCAAGCTCTAAATGGGAAGAAACCCACTGGTTTTGTGTATCTATCTCTATCTTTTTATTTTTTAAGTCTTTTATCTATATTTTCTTATTTTGGATATCTTCATATCAAAACTCCAACTTTTAGAGATTTTTGAACAATTTAGAATAAACACTAGCCATTCTAAGAATATAGAACTTTTTCTTGACGATGAGGTATATATTGGATGAGTTGGGATTAGATGCCAACTAAATAGCTTGTTTAGTGTTTATCCTCTATTGTTCATAAATAGCTATGAGTTGGAGTATCAGTTTTTATTATGCATTTTATTTTCTTATTGTGTATATATATATCATGTTATGAATTTCCCATCTTGAACTTTACTTTGAATGACTAGATTTTACATTGAGGATAATGTAAAGTGTAAGTGTGGGGGAGTGTTCTCATATATAGTTTTTAGCCTTGTTAGTTTTCCCTAGTGTTCATAAAATAAAATAAAATAGAAAACTAGAAAAAATAAAAAATAAAAAATTTGCTTTATAAACTCCGAAATTTTGAGACTTGTGCCTTTAGGATGACACTATCAATCTAAATGGGTGGAACCATCTTGGCTGGAGGAGTTGAGGAACCCATTAACTAAAAGGATAGAATTATTCGAGTGTTAGAAATAAAATGATAGTTGTTACCATATCTTGGAATGTCACCATATCACGTTCTATTTTTATTTTTCCATATTTATCTATTATTTAAGTGATTTGATGGGTCACTAAACATCGAATTGTTATTACTGCTAGGATAAAATAGATTGATTGGGTTGCTAAAAAAAAAAAAAAGACCGACCAATTAGACCAATCGGAATAAAAATGACACTTGATAGCAATATGTGTGTGTTCTCCCTGTCTCCGTCGCCTAAACAAGCGTGGAACGCAGGATCCATGGGAACTATCATGTAATCTTCTGACAAGAAGCATGCGTTTCGATCCAAAAGATCTAATCATGTTGTCTAAAAAAAAGTGAAAAAAAAATAAAAAATCATTATTATTTAATAAAGTCGACTCCTGGTTCCCTTGTATATGTCAGTTGAGTTGATGCAGAATTATGATTGTTGACCGCTGGTTCCCTTGTATATGTCAGTTGTGTTGATATTAGAATTCAGACCAGTAGCTCAATCCAATAGGATGCATAGGTTCATCTTGGCGGTGACCTTCAGACATATATGGGATACACCGATCACTTGTTAACATTCGCAACCATCTACATTTTTATCCATTTTCTTAATCTATTCATGTGTGATTGTGGTTAGTTAGATTCCGAGCATTGTGGTTTGTTCAACTTTCTGAGTAGAGCTTAATTTACATATATATTAATTTGGATTCACATCATGGTACCTCCTCCAATATCCATTTTGGATTCGTTCATAGATTTGTCACATGTAGCTGGAGTTGGAAATATAGGCTTTGTAGGTACACCTCTTGTAAACCTTTACGAGACTATAACTCGTCCTCTAGGGACACCTAGAGGTTTAAAGGCTTGTTATTTATGCTAAAAGTAATCATAGCCTCGACGACACGGAGTTGTTGTATTTTAGTTTTGTTTTGATTTGCTCGAGGACTAGCAAAGTCTAAGTGTGGGGGAATTTGATAGGTTTCTAAAACACCTAATTTTATATCTAGTATTTATGCTATCTTTGCTAGTTTTCTTGTAAATTATGTATCTTATGTTTGCTTTTGAGCTTATTAGGTGAAATGGGGTCATTTGGAGCAAAAATAAGTAGAACCCGCCCATATCTCGGATTCCTTCTCATCATGTTGAAGAGCACGAAAATACGAAGTCAATGGCGAAAGAACAATGTCATTCCGACGCCGTATGAGAAGGTTACGAGCAAAATCAACCGTTAAGCTTGTCGGTTCCCAAGGACTGACAATACAAAAAGAGTATTGGGTGGCCCTGCTAGGTGTCTATAGAAGTTTTGGCTATTACCAACACCTTGAATTGAGAGTGATTTTTCAATCTTTCATTACCTAACTCAGATAGAAAGAAATGGCGGCTCCATTAGAATTCAGATGGAAATGGAGATCGAGAGATTGATGAAGAATTTGGAGAAAATAAGAGGTTTAGATGAATATTAGGACAGGGGTTATGAAGATGTGACAAGAAGGTAGAATGGGCTTTCGAATTCAAGCAGTATAGTTCAAGAAATGAGTTATAGGAATTAGGATTCTTAAACAGAGTCAAGAAATACAAATTAAAGGTTTAAATGTGATGAAGATGGTGAATACGAGTTCGTGATGTTGTCTGAGATCGATTGAGCAGATGGGTTTGTCGGAAATTAGGGTTTGATTCAAGCTTGAATCTGACAGAAATACATGGTGATTTGAATTGAGAACTGCAACAGATGGTGATTGCAGTTATGTGGAAGCTGAGAGTTATGGAGCCACGGATGTAAGATGCTTTACCTTGTGTTGGTGAATTACAGGATTCAAGTTCTGGTGATGTTGAGAATGATGGTGAACTAGTTAGAAGGGGAATTGCATGTGGTTCAGGCTTGCAGTAGTTGTTCAGGCTTACCGTGGTGGTATTGGATTAAAATGGAGTCAATGGCAAGTGATAGAGATTACTGGTGTTGATATAGGAAGAAGATTGAATGGGTTCAAACTGCTGGTACATAGGCCGTGATATTGCAGCTGGGTCTAGTGCAATTGCATTGCAGGCATGAAGCTACATGTGCTATTTGGAGCTAATTGAGATGGTTTAGTAAACTAATTAGTTGTTGGACAACCCAAGTGGAACTGATGTTGAAGTATGGTTGGAGATTGAGCTGAGGTGAATGGGTAGGAAGAGCAGGTATTGCTTTTGGTTGAACTGAGAATGAGTCTATGATGTTGCTGCTGAGAAGTGAGTTGGTTGATTGTTGGTAACTTATGAAGAATTTGGTGGTATATTTATGGAGTGTACATCGAGTTAAGAAGGTGTTGGTGGTCGGAATTTGCAGGGAACTACAAGTTCACCGTTGTCGATAATGGGATGTTTGCTGAGTCGAGTTCAAGAAGTAATCAGAAAATGGAGATTTCCAAGGAGTTGAAGCTGTAGTTTGGTGGTAGTTATGCTGTGTCGCAGGTAGGGAAGAAAGTTGATGTTGGATAGGAGGGTTTGGTTGATGTTGTTGGTCAGATGTTGAATTTAGTGGGTTCCCAGCATATAAGCTTGAGCTGATTGATTGAAGCTCGGATGGGTTTGAATCACAGAGAGAGAAGGAGTTTGTACTGTGTAATTCATGTTGCAGGTGATGGGTGCATACGACTGATTGGTTACAGCTTCAAAAGAACTGGACATGGCGAGATTGTAAGCGATATGAGTAACAGATGTGCTAGTAATGAAATTGAATTGGAACTGGAAATTGGACGTGTGCAGCTGAGAGAAATTGCAGGTATTCAGGGTTCATGTATGAGGAATCTAAGTTGGCATTGTACTGGGAACTGGTGGTGTTCAGGTATGGAATAGAGAAAAAGCTACATTTGATGGGATTTGTGATGCAATATGAAGAATGAGTGTTGGCGGCGCTACTTCAGGAAACTGTAAAGGGTAGCTATGAATGTAATGGCTGGTGGTATTTGATGATGGCATATGGCTCCAGAGTGGATTTGAGGTTACGTATTAGAATTGCAGGTGCAAGTGATGAACACAAGAGCTGTTGATTACTGGAGCTACATGGAAGACAGGGTGAGAAGAAAGACTGAGCTGGTGATGCAGATGCAAAGAATGATGATGAGCTAGAGAAGATATTGAACCTGGTGTTGTCAAGTAGATATGGGTGTGCAGCTGACTGAGTTGATGATAGCAATGCATTATTTTATATGAAGTGCTACCGCTAAATGATTGTGCTATGATTTTGGTGGTGTCTGCAGCTGAGAAAGAACCAAGAAGTGTGAAGTGCAGTGATTTCAAGTTGACAAGGAGCTTTGTATTGATGTTGCGTTGAATGAGTTGCAAAAGGTTCAAATGGTGCATGAGTTGATATAAATGTATTCTAGGATCTAAAGTTGTGTAGGGAAGACTTTGAAATGGCTGAATCGGCCGAAAATGACCAGAAACAATCAAAACTCGGAAGAATCGGTTTTGTATGAGTTGACTCAGTGTGTTGTACCGAGGTGACAGAGAAGGCTTGGACCAGTATTGAATGGGCTCTGGATGCTAATGGGCTGGAATGTGGACATGCCTTGGAAACTTACTTGCACAACATGAGAAGCAATATAATCTCTCTATTCTAATATTTGGAGAATCTTTTTCTTCTACTTTATGCTAGGGTTGACAACATAATAGATTTTCTCTTTATTCTTGTGATGAACTCCATTATGTTTACCTAGTTTTCTTTTGGTTAAGGAATAAGTTGGATTTCCAAACATGTGTTGTGTTCAATAAATTAGTTTTGTCTCCATACTTTATCGTTTATATTGTTACATGATTTGAATGCTTGTTTGATCGAGTCGCGAATCAGTTGAGTTTGTTTTCCTCTTTATTGCTAGATTAGGATTTATTATATACAAAAGTGATAGATTCCTGATTACAAGTAGCATAAATATGATTATAGTTTGCAGTGATATATTCTTATGAGCATAAATATTATTTATTGGAGGCCTAACATGCGGGACTCGCGTTGGGTCGGCAGTGAAATTTCCAATACCTGCTTGGGGTCATGGATTCGATCCGGGCCATCGAATCATGTTGGTGAAGTTGGATGATCATGATCATTCCTAAAATGCTACGGATAGTCTGGATGCTCAATCGGGCTAGTATAACACTCCAAGAGATGTATGCTCAATCGGGCTAGTATAACACTCCGAGAGTTACAGCCTGTACGGGCATTTCGTGCATGCCTCACTGTTGGCACTTGGATATTCATGTTACTCTGTTGTGAGTAACAATCAGTCATCATGTGACGAGGTGTAAAACTCGCAAAAATAATATTTCTCTACTTCTCTTTAAACTAACTAGTAGTATACGGATAAGCATGTTCGTTCCTAAGGGAGAGTTGAGTCTAAGTTGTCGATTCAATTTCTGAATAAGAAATGCAAATATGAGAATGAGAATGATCAAGGACTTCTTATAAGTCACAAAACATGAATCTTATTGATATAGCTATTTTCTGCAATCACCCATTACTAATAACCCTAGAATATTTAGTACGCTCAAATACTCTGCAATATCTTAATTCACCGGACACGGAAGCGCTCGACTACCGGATTCTACTTGCCAAGTTTCCTAGAGGTACGCTTACTAGGTGTGACTCAAACAAGTGCATTAAGTTCCGTGAGATAGGCTATTCCTAGTGACAAATACATAAGCTCGATTCATCTACTAGTGTCATTCAATACATATGATTATTTAACAAAATCCCATCGTCAATAACCACATATTACTACTTGTATTCGGAACATCTAGACAATTACGGGTCGAAGAATTCTCGAATTAGCAATCGAATCATCCACAAACCAATTTAATTTGCAACTTAACCGATTTAAGAATAATTCATAACCAATATTAGTACCGTAGAGAATGAACAATAACAATATAATTGCAAGAAAAAGGCTTTTTAAATATCAAATTGAGTTCATGCCCGGACGTTGAAATCATCCCTAATCAAGATGCTTAGATACTGGAGTTCATAACTATCAAATTCAAAGAGAGAAATTAAATTAAAAACCAACTAAGCAAACCCAAGCTAACAGCAGGTGGACTGGTGGAATGATGTTATTGCGGCAGAGAGATAGTGATGGTATTGTGCTGATGTTGTATGCGGATGGAATGGTGGCAGCGGAATATGAACTGTTGCTGGCTTGGTGCTGTAGTGAGGCCTGAAAACCGGTGATGTTGGTTTCTGCGAACAAGTAGCTAGTGCTGGTGGTATTGGAATGCAGCTGGTGGTATGCAGGTGGATGGAGATGCTGGTGATGAACTGGACGGAGGGTATTGGAGAGGAGCAAAAGATCCTCCCTATAGGTGGTGAAGCAGTCGCAGGGGTTATATCATGATATGATATAGCTTTCAAGGTTTCTTTATATCTCTCAATTACTTCTTCCAGATCCTACATACTCGCATTGGGTAACCGCCAGAGTTTCCAAATCTCATTCATATGCTAAGATAATTCTTCATCTCCTCCGTTTATCAACAAACCAACGGCTGTAACACACTTTCTTCAGCTGAATTTCAACCCAAGTTACAACACCGACCCAACACAGCCACCGAGCCACGGTTCTAAAACACGACTCCAAACTGCTCCATTGATGCACATTAATCGAAGGCAGAAATATAAATTTGCTGGATGGTTTCTCGGCACCAGACTTTAGCGAATCCAAAACAAACTTGAACCCAATCTTCGTCTCTCTCTCAACTGCAGTTTCTTCTTCTAACCCTTTGCATGCAATGACTGACCTGAACCTTGGAAATGACCCTCAATCCCATGGCATAACTTGGCAAAGGAACTGGACGGTGACATCTTGGCAACAGTGGTTCAGGCCTTTTAACAAACACCTGTTGTGTGTATTGCAGGCTGGTGAAGGCTATGTGCTTGCTGTTTATCATAGGTTGCACAAACTCCATCCCTGAAATTCAATTCCAAGATTTTAAACAAACCCATTCATTCACTCTTATCACTGAACTCAATGACCCATTAATCTCTTCAGTTGATCAGCAAATCCCACATTCAAATACATGAGTTCTCCAGCGATCTTAGGGCCAAGAATCCACTATTTCTGTTGCTGATTTTTCGAGTTCAACAGCAACCCAACTTCCCTTGTTAACTTTAGTACTCAAATCTATTCTTTCATCATCCATTTCCACGGCAAATAGCTCATCTTTCAGACCTGTATTCGGTTTGAAACTAAACCCAGACTTACCAGTTTGTACCACTTGATTCGTGTTTTCCTGAACTTCCGAAATGCTCTCTAAACCCATAGCGACCCATCAGACCTGAGCTTCCCGGAACTGAGAACTTGCAGCAACAAACTGGTCTTGAACTGTGAAGTAGTCGACCTAGCTGCTAGTTTAAATAAGAAGGGAGGTGGCCCTTAACTGACTGTAGTCTGTCTTTAGCGAACCTTCAAATGGTTGTCCCTTATCCTATGCTGGTCTCCTGATAGCACTTGCCTATGAAATTTAGTTTTGCTCCTTTTATACCTTTTCCTTCTTCTTTTACTCCGATGACTCCAAAATACCTACACAATGCAAAAAGAAAGCGTAATATACAAAAATACAAGAGAAATAACAGAGAAAAGCAAAAGAAATAGATATTCAAATGATATATTTTAGGCACCTATCAAATTCCCCCACACTTCATCTTTGCTAGTCCTCGAGCAAACAAAACAAAACTAAAATACAACAACTCCGTCTCGTCGAGATTACGGTTAATTTTAGTATAAATAACAAGCCTTTAAACCCCTAGGTGTCCCTAGTGGACGAGTTATAGTCTCGTGAAGGTTTACAAGAGGTCTACCTACAAAACCTATGTTTTCAACTCCAAATTCCAACTACCTGCGAAGAATCTATGAACGAATCAAAAATGACTGCAGGAGGAGGTACCTTGATTCAAATCCAGTTCATATATAAGTAAATAAATCTCTAATCAGAAAGTAGAACAAACCACGATACTCGGAATCTGACAAACCATAATCACACATGAATAGATTAAGAAGATGGATATAGAGGTAGATGTTGGCGAATGTTAACAAGTGGTTGGTGTTTCCCATATCTGTCTGAAGGTCACCGCCTAGATGAACCTATGCATCTTATTGGATTGAGCTACTGGTCTGAATTCTAGTGTCAACACACTGGCATATACAAGGGAACCAGTGGTCAACAATATTATTTCTACATCAACTCAACTGGCATATACAAGGGAACCAGGAGTGACTATATTCAACAAATATAATATTTTCTTTTTCTTTTTCACTTTTTCTTTTTGTGACAGCATGATTAGATCTTTTGGATCAAAGCGCATGCTTCTTATTAGCAAGTATGTGATTGTTGCCTTGGATCCTGCATTCCACGCTTGTTTAGGCGACGGAGACATGGACAACGTTTCACACATACTGCTATCCAAGTGTCATTTCTATTCCGTTTGGTCTAATTGGTCGGTCTTTTTTTTTCTTTTTTTTTTTTTTTTTTTTTTAGCAACTCAATCACTCTATTTCACCCTAGAAGTAATAACAATTCGATGTTTAGTGACCCACCAAAGCACCTAGAGAACAATAGATAAATATGGAAAAATAAAAATAGAATGTGATATGGTGATATTCCGAGATATGGTAACAACTATCATGTTATTTATAATTTCTGAGCTATGTCCGTCCTTTTAGTTAATAGGTTCCTCAACTCTTGTAACCAAGATGGTTCCATTCACTTATATTGGTAGTGTCATCCTTAAGGCACAAGTTTCTAGATTTTGAAGTTTATCATGCAATTTATTTATTTATTGTCATCAGACTCTAAAAATTATATACAAATTACATAACTACAAATGATACCCCAACTCATAGCTATTTCTGAACAATAGAGGATAAACACTAAACTAGCTATTTAGTTGGAATTTAACCCTGACTCAGCCAATATATACACCTCACCGTCAAGAAAAAATTTCATCTACTTAGAAAGGCTAATGTTTATTCTAAATTGTTCAAAAATCTCTAAAAGTTAGAGTTTTGTATACGTCAATTATTTTTTGTTCATATTATACCCTACCCCCACACTTAAATCAAACATTGTCATCAATGTTTTAAACCATTGCAAAAAGAATAAGAGGAATACTTGAAAAAGAAAAGGAAGTAAGAATTGGAATTGTTCACCTGATTGACGCATACGAGTAATATTCAAAATAGACTCCCCATATATCAACAATCTGAAAATTTGAGGATCCACCCACAAAACTATCTGCATATATTGCAAAAGCTTCACAAGAATATTAGCAAATTGTGGGAAAAGTGAAACTATCAACCCATTAGAGTTACCCCCACACTTAGTCTATTCTACACTCTAAAGTGTATACAAAACATAAGTGGAAGGTACCTCTATTTGTTCCTCTTGGCAAATCTGCATGGTGTTAGACTCAAACACATATGGTGGATACTTAGATGCAAGAAATTCAGATAAAACTTTAGAAGAACATAATTCCATCCCCAAATGAGGTATTTTCCTAAAAGATGGATTAACAACTCTTTGAGAAACTACTACTATTTTGGGAGGATCATCATTAGATAGAGATTCACATAAAGGGTTAGACAAACCTTGCAAAACCTCTTGTATTTCTGGATCCTTGGTACTACTGGACACTTCCATTCTCACATCACAAGTATCATCATTCTCACTCGAACTCTTGGCAAGACATTCATTGGTTTCTTCTATAACCAAGTCCTCCTCATCGGAAAAGAAATCAGGATCTTCCATAAGCAAATTATCGTAATCCTTATGTTCTTCATCACAAGTTGACTTCTCATTCAAAGTATCGACGATCTCTGAATTTGGAGTGGGATGCACAAAGAAGTTATAATCATCATCTCTCTCATACACAACATAAGTCTTACCATCAATAATTATAGTGTTTCTAGACTCAACTCTTCCTTTTGAATAGGAGAATGATCATTAAAATCATGAGTTGAACTAGTAGCACTATCATTATCAATATTTTCCAAGGGTTCATCATCCTCAGAATCTTATTCTTGGGGCTCTTCTCCATTATCAACACGGCGGTTAACCTCCATATGTATGGCCCTAGAAATTGCTTGAAGAGTCTCTTCTGTTGCTCCCTCTTCTTCCAACTGCTCATATTGTCTAAAGAGTTTCTTTATGTTAACACGTTTTCCGCTACTATTCACAATAGGTTCTCTAGACCACGCCTCTTCCCTTTGAATGGGTGAAGAATCATAAATACGATCCGGAACGGGTCTATATACACTATCATATATTGGTACGAAACTCGGTACGTTGGGAGTTGAGTTAATCTGGTTCCATGTACGTCGCAAATCCTTGAATTCCTCAAACATCTTGTAGTTGCAGATTATCCTACAACTACACCCTCAGTAGAATTTGTAAAACCTTAAGATGTTCTTGATGAAGAATGACAATTTTGATTAATATTCTCACCTAATTATAATGAATTATGTTAATGGAGCTAGAACAGTTACAACTTTCTCTGTTCTCTCTCCTAAGATATTTTCTAACACACACTCAAAGAACCTTCTCAATTTTACATTTGAACTACTATTTATAGTGAAATTTGTACAACTGTACATAAGGTGCGAAGTATCGCAACTTATATTCGTAAGTTTATCCTATATTCGTAAACCCCTAAAACTTCTCTCGTACTTCTTCTATCATCGCATTATCTTGTGACACTTTTCCTCTGTCCTTTGTTGCTACATTCGTAATCCAATATCTTGCAATATTCGGTACCTACATCTTGCCTCTTCTCATGTCATTTATGTGAAGAAGTAATGATCGTGAGAATATATTTCATGTCAATTCTGTGAAGAGTAATGATCGTGAGAATATATCTCATGTTATTTCTGCAAAGAAGTAATGATCGTGAGAATATAACCGTTACAGAATTCGAACACGTCTTTTATAACCGTCCCTTCCCTTATATATATTCCTTTTATTCCCTTCCTTATCTTTTATACTTTCTATTTTTGCCTCTGCAACTTCATCTTCTTTTCTCCTTACTTCTTCGATTATCGCCTTGTCTTCTTGTTAATTCCATCATGAGTTCTCCAAGGTAATTTTCTTTTATCTCTCGCATTTTTCACTTTCTTATCTCTTTGATTTCTGTCTGATTTATTGTTTGATTTTGATTTCTTTCAGCAAAACTACTCCTCAGGTGAAACCTTTAACTAAAAACTCAAGTTCCAACTTTCGAAGAAGGAAATCCGAGAATCAAAAGGTAGTTAAAATACTTTGTCTTCCTTTTTAAACAATATATTGTTGCCTCAGTTTTTAATCTACATTTTGATTCGTAGGTCGGTGAAAAACTCAACCCCAACAAGAGATCTCGTGTGATTAAACCCACGCCATTATTTTCAATCAATGATTTCCTTCCTAAGATTTATGAAGAATTTTCTTCTCCTCCTCGTGAAAGTACTTCTTTGCAAACTCCTGCCTCTACTCCATTACCCAGTTTTCAGTTTCCCACCAATGTCAATCTATCAACACTTCTTCAAGATCAACCTTCGCAAGATACTTCCTCAACCCCGTCTCTTGAAAAACCTATTTTTACCTTTAGTCCTTTGAGTGTTGTTGCTCCAAACAATTTACAACTTGCTCTTATTCCTTCGAATTCTTCCCCTCTTCCTCAAGAAGTTCGAGATGGAATTTACTCAACGTTCCACATGTTATCTGAGGTTTTGAGTAACACTGCGAAGTCTTCAAATGCTCGTTCGCAGTATGAATTTTGCGAAGTGCTCAATAACTTTATCAATCCTGATATTTCTATTTCACGTCAAACCTTGGAGAAAGAAGTTGAATTGCTTCGCCAATCTCAGGAGTCTTTGAAAGCGTAATGTGAGAATCTTCGTAAAGAGAATCATCAGCTTCATAATGATTCTCTAGATTGTGCGATCCTTCGCAAGAGGAATGATGCATTAAAAGGTATTACTGTTATCTTTATATTTTCTCCTTTTGTTTACTTCTATTTCTCACATGCTTGAAACACCCATTAAAATTCATTCCCCTTTATTGAATCCCACCATAAATGTAGAATGTTGGTACTTCACCATGAATCAGACGCAAAAGAATCTCAAGCCAAGCATGAAAGTATTTTGAACCAATTTTACCACTTATCTAGTATTCATTCATGTGCTCTTGATAATTTAGATGCCCTTTTCCAAGAGAATTCCCAACTGATTTACGATCAAAAATTCTTGAACGATGAAATATCTCAGCTCACTTCTTATTTTACTAAAGACGATTTAAGAATAGAAACCTTATTAGAAGAGAATAAAACCTTATCAGAAGAAAGATGTTCGTATTTGAATATAATGGCCGTTTCTTCGCAACAATTGAATATTCTTCAGAGTAAATGTTGCGATCAAGAAAATCTTCTTTATTTGTTAAAAAGTGAACTTGAGGAATTAAAGAAGTCTTCAGATGCAGAGAGAAGTTCTTTTCCCGCTGAGAAGAAATCCCTTCTTAATAAGAATATAATCTTAAACACCCAAAAGAATAAACTTAAAGAAGATTATTCTCAACTAGAAAACCTTAATGCAAAACTTGCGAAGGATAAAAAATTTCTTCTTTCCAAAGATCAAAAGCTTCAATCCAGACTTGGAGGATTAGTCGGTGATGGTTTTGATAAAGCTATGGATCAGATGAAGAACTGTTGTCTATCTTTAGCTCAATTTCTTACTTCACAAAGAGAAGGTAGTCATTAAAATTTGACTGCTTTTAATATATCTTTAAATTTTGTTATATTCGCATGATTGACCCCTTGAATTTTATTTTACTCGCAGAATCTGAAAATAACCTTCGAAATGCTAAAGCTGGATTAGAAACCACCTGTTCTAAGCTTCAATCCACCTGTTCTAAGCTTCGTAAGAGGAATACTTTGCTTTCTACTCGTTTGACTGATTCACATGATCGTGCCAATCGGAGATTCAACTATCTTGTTTATGCAAAAAACATGGAGGATACTAACCACCAAAAGGCTCTACTTCGTGAAAGTTACTTAAAAGCTCAAGTCTTCGCAAACAATATTATCTTATCAAGATCCTTGCCTCCAGTGAAAGTTAAACCTCTAGAAGTATCTGATGATGAAGTTGCTCACGATCCTGATAGTGATTTTGATTACGAAAGTGATGATGAAGGACTTGATGGTGAGGAACATTCTCTTGTTGCTGCTGATAAAGATGGTGGTGAGAAAGAATTTGTTCCTCAAGAAGAAGTTCATGTTGATGGTCCTACTCCTCCTAAAGATCCAGCACAAAATGTTGACGAGGAGCATCAAGCATGATGGATTATTCTATTGTTATTTCTTTTTTTTACGAACAATCTTTGTTTTTCTTTCTTTTGAGCCCTTTCTCTTGGTTACTGTTGATCCTGTTTCTACAAACAATCCTGCTTACTGCTTGTTTTCCTTAAGAAATATACTTTGTATTTTGCGATACTAATTTGATCTTTCTCTAGATTTGCGTGACTTGATCATATGAATAGAAATTGCATGACTTGATCATATGAAGAGAAATAATATATCTTGAAGACTTATCTTAGTATTCCCTTTCCCCTTATTATTGCTCTTCAGATGATCAATTATTGTTGTAAGTATTAGAACATCTGCCTCGGTATAACTTGCGAAGATTCAAGTTTTTTGGAAGTAAATAAGAAATATTCCTCTTTGAAGTATAAGAAGTATAAAATCTCCTTGAAGAATTATGAAACACCCTTAAAGAAGTATAAGAATTATGAAATATCCTCGAAGAAGTATAAGAATTATGAAATACCCTTGAAGAAGTATAAGAAGTATTCAATCCTTGAAGAAATATGAGAAGTATTCAATCCTTGAAGAAATATGAGAAATATTCAATCCTCGCAAATTTTAATGAGTATGAAATATCCATCTTTGTTTGTGAATAGAGTAAAATTGCCTCTTTTGGTAGGAATGAATGATATATGTTCTTGTTGAGAACAAACAATCTCCAATAATGTTGACAGAATTGACTTCATTAGTTTCTGTGGTCTTATCATGCCTTCCTAAGTAAAGGTCTTATTTTTCCACCTCTTTTATGATAATATTTTTGTGTTTGCGATAATATGACAAGTCTGAATATGCTTGCGAATATACATCCTCGTGACATTATCGTCTTGCGATGAAATCGCAGGACGTTATCACACTTTCATGTAATAACCCATTGATCTCATCTTAACTTCATTGTATGTAATTCTGCGAGTATGTATATATTTTTCTCTTCTTCTCTTTTCTTTTCTTTTTTTTTTTTTTTTTTACTCGCAGAAATACGATTGTTGCACAAATATGACAAGCCTTTATGTTCTTGCTAACAAAAAACCTCGTGACATTTGCGTCTTATAGCACGTATCAGCTCCCTAATGGAGGGTGCTGCCCTTTATCTTCCCCTTGGTTGCCCCTTCAAGGAAGCGTACATCGACCATACAAGGTTAGCTCTTCCCATCCGGTTCTGCAAACAACCAGCTTTTGTTCGCAACCTCTTATCCTTTTTGCCTATAGGGCTTATAGTTACGAGGTTTCACCCTATGGGGTATCTTTGGGCCAAGTGCATCATTTTCCAAGACTTGTCAAGAATGACAGATGTGCTTCAAACCCATCCGGCACTCTTGACTCAACCGTATACCTCGGTGCCTTGATCGTTTTCTGCACTTCTTGGGTAAGACAGTATGCCTTAGTCGCCCAACCTAAGTCATGTTACATCGCAAGATTAGGTTGAGAATCCAAGGTGTCTTACCCGGATAGGTACCCCGCTTTTGGGTTATGTACCCCGTAATGTTCATGTACTCAGGTTCCGTGGTGGTGTTCCGTTTTCCCTGAGCCATGCTTATAGGTACCCCCTTAAATGACGTACTTTATGACTTTGCCTCTTGCGAAATGTTGCTTCGCAAACTAGGGTGTATGCCACAAAGGTTTGCCTGTGTAAAATTTTTGCAGCTTTCTTTCTTTTTTGAAAGCTGGTCACAGTTTGCGGTTTTTTGTTCGCAAATAATTTTTTGCGTCTTTCTTTAATGAAAGATTATCGCAATAAGAATTTAAAAATTCGTAATTTTGGTATATTTTGTGCGAGCAAACGATATTCGCAAAATTTATCATGAGTTTTATGGATAATACCTTTTTAAATACAATCTATTCCAGGGCCGACCAAGTCTTAAACCCATGTCTCTCCCTTCTGGATCCATCAGCCGATAAGCTCCACTTCCTACAACCTCTTTGATGACATATGGTCCATCCCATTTTGGTGCTAGTTTTCCTCCATTTTCTTTCTGGTATGGAGGTATTTCTCGCATGACCAAATCACCTGGTTGATACTCACGTTCAATAAATCTCTTGTTATACTCTCGAGCTAATCTTTCCTGATAAATTTTCATGTGTCACAACACCTTTTCCCTTTTTTCTTCCAAATCATCCAGTTCACTTAATATCACTCCTGCACTTAAATTTCTTTCCCAAGCTTCTTTCTTTGTTGTCGGAATTACCACCTCTGTTGGCAATACTGCTTCTACTCCATATGTTAAGCAATAAGGATACATTCCAGTTTCCTCTCTTCTGGTTGTATTGTATGCCCAAACTGCACTAGGAACTTGCTCACACCACCCTTTGAGATTTCCTTCTAATTTCTTTTTGATTTATCTGTGATTGTTTTATTTGTTGCCTCTGCCTGTCCATTAGCTTTTGGATATAATGGAGTTGATTTCCCACATTTTATCCTAAAAGAACTGAGTAACATCTCTATGTTCTGCCCTTCAAATTGTTTCCCATTGTCGGATACTAACTGTGCTGGAACTCCATACCTGCAAATGATATTCTCAAATATGAATGTAAAAACATCCTTATCGCGATTATGTTGTACTGCTTTTACTTCTGTGAGCTTCGTGAAATAATCTGTTGCGACTATTAAGTATCTCCTCTGTCCAGATCCAGGTAGAAATGGGCCAACAATGTCCAATCCCCATTTCCCAAAAGGCCAGCAACTTGTCGAAGAATTTAATGGTGCCCTGGTGCATGAGTTATTTTCCCATGTCGTTGACATTCTTTGCATCTTCTTGCCAACAATTTTGCGTCTGTCTGCATGTAAGGCCAGTAATATCCTTGTATTTTTGCTCTATAAGCTAGAGATCTTCCCCCACTATGATTACCAGCTTCTCCTCCATGTAACATCTTCAATATTTTTTCTCCTTCTTCACGAGTTAAACATCTGAGAGGTGGTCCACTGAAAGATTTTATGTATAAAATTCCTTCTTGTAACTCATAATTTGTTGCACGACTCTTTAATTTATGCGCTTCTAGTCTGTTCCTGGGTACTTCTCCATTTGCGAGATATGCATGAATTTCCTTTCTCCAATCTGCGAGATCTTCTGCGATGTTGTTTGGTGGTTCCCTTTCTACTTCCATCACAACTGCTTCCTCAATTGTTTCTTCTTTGTTCACTGATGGATGTTGAATTGTATGGATTTTGATATTTCTTGTATTAGGATTTGTCATCATACTTGGAATGAATGCAAAAGCATCTGCGAGTCGATTGTATTTCCTTGTTATATGCCTCCATTTTAACTTTGGTATGTTCGCAGATAATTCATCTACGAGTTTCTTATATTTCTTCAAAGAATACTCATTTATGGTGTACTCCACTTTAATTTGACAAATTACCAGTTGAGAATCACTTGTTATCCTTATATTTTCGAGCTTCTTTTCTATTGTGATCTTCAATGCATGCACTACAGATTCATATTATGTTTCATTGTTCGTGGATGCAAATTCTAATCTAAATGAGAATGTTATTCTTTCCCCTTCTGGTAAAATCAGCACAACACCTACTCCATTCCCCTCACTGTTGGATGATCCATCTACTAGAATTTCCTATCTATTTGGTTCTGTTAATAGGTCTTTTGGATTCCCAAATTCTTCTTCAGTATCCATCATTTCTTCTACTGCCTCATCTTTTTCTAAAGGAAATTCTGCCAAGAAATCTGCGACAACTTGTGACTTTTGCGATAATAAAACTTCATACTTTATCTTGTAATGGTTTACTTGTGCATTCCATCTTTCTATTCTTCCTGATCTCTTTGTGTTCTTCATGACTGACTCAATTGGGACTTTGGTTACCACTTTTATCACATGCGCTTGAAAATATATTCGCAACTTAAATGACGCATAAACCAAGGCTAGGATTAACTTCTCCATTTTAGAATAATTCCTCTCTGCTGTGTTAAAAGTTTTACTGATGTAGCAAATGGGCCTTTCAATTCCAGCATTTGTTCGCAATAAAACTGCACTTAAAGCATATTGAGTTGTTGCGAGGTATGCCAATAATTCTTCATCTCTCTCTGGTTTCTGTAATATGGATGTATTCGTGAGATATTCCTTGACTCCTTGAAAAGATTTTTCACATTCATCAGTCCACTTGAATTTGGCTCCCTTCTTAAGTATGTTGAATAAATGTTTGCACTTATCTGACATTCACGAAATAAACCTTCCAAGTGAGGCTAAAAGTCCATTTAGATTTTGCACTTCTTTTACTATTGCAGGCGTTGGCATATCACGAATTGCCTGTACTTTTTCTGGATCGACTTGTATTCCCTCCTTTGACACTATGTATCCCAAAAAAATTCCTGACGCAACTCCAATTATACATTTTTCAGGATTCAATTTGATGTTGAATTTTCTCATTTGTTCAAATATTTCCTTCAAATCTTGCACATGATCTTTGGCCTCTTTACTTTTTATCAACATATCATCTACATATACTTCTAAGGTTTTATGTATCCATTCGTTGATATGTAGCACCCGCATTTCGCATACCAAATGGCATCTTCACATAGCAATATAAACCTCTTAGAGAAAAAAAGGCAGTATGTTCTTGATCTTCTCTGCGAGTGATATTTGATTATACCCTTTATATCCATCAAGGGAAGTGACTCTATCATGTCCTGCAGCTGATTCCACCATTTGTGGTATGTATGGCAATGGAAAGTTGTCTTTGGGACAGGCTTTGTTTAGATCAGTGAAATCTATACAAATTCTTATCCCTTTATTCTTCTTCGGAACAATGACCATATTCGCAATCCATTCTGGGTATTTTTCTTCTATTATGATTCCTGCATCCAGCATCTTTTGTAATTCTTCTTCTATTTGTGCATGATAATTTTGCGAGATCTTTCTTATCCTTTGTATGAATGGTCTCACACTTTTATCTATGTTCAATCTATGACACGCCACTGATGGATAAATTCCTGGTATTTCATCTACACCTCCTGCGAATATATATTTGTATTCTCGTAAGAGATCAACAGTTCTTTTTTATTCTTCTTCGTCCATCTTAGTTCCAATTCGCAAGATTAAAGGCTCCTCTTTACTTCCAATATTTATCTCTTTGGTTGGTTCTGCTGCGACATAACTAGGACTTTGCTCTCCCATAGGTGTTGGTTCTTTGATTACTTTCACTGGTTCTCCTTCTTTTTCTGGGATCTCACTTGGTATTCCTCTTCCTTCTTTTGCTCTTATTGTATACACTCTGAACTCCTCTTCCTTTTTGCTTCTTTCGTAAGTTTTCTATGGAATTGTTTCTTTCTTGATCTCCCTTCACACTGTTTTACTTCAGACTGCTAACAAAATTTTGCACTATCAAGATCACCTTTTAACTTTTGTATTCCGCTTGGTATAGGAAACTTAATTGATTGATGTAATGTCGAAACAATAGCTTTAATCGCATGAATCCATGGTCTTCCTATTAGCATATTATATGGAGATTCCATATCTACCATGCATAAAACTATACGTGTTTCAATTTCCCCCAGCGGTATTCGTAACATTATTTCCCCTTTGGATTTTGTTGTAGATTTTCCCAATCCATGGATAATACATTCTGAATTTGTGATCTCCTCATCTTTAATCCCTATCCCTTTAAGTGCATGATAGAATATAATATCAATAGAACTCCCTGTATCAATCAAAACTCGGTTTAATTTCCATTTTTGTATAGATTTTGTAGCTTTCTTCTTTTCTCGCATGATCGGAATTGTGACTACTAATGGTGAAGTGTGATTCAGGTCTTCATTTGGAATTTCTGCTACTGAAAATGTGATTTTCTGCTTCTCCCATTCTTTCAAAGTTGTTGTTTTTTTCACTTCCATAATTTTTCTTCCTCTACAATCTCGTTTGTATATCCTTCCTCTCATGTTGTTATGAAATTCATCGATCATTGTCTTTGTGATCATATTACATTCTCCTTTTTTGCAATCTTCATCTACTGACTCCATTTGATCTTCAAATTTCCAAAACTCCTTCAAATTTCTGCTATAACAATTTTACTCTATTTCCGTCCCTGTTTCTAGCGCCAATTATGTAGTTGCATATTATCCTACAACTACACCCTCAGTAGAATTTGTAAAACCTTAAGATGTTCTTGATGAAGAATGACAATTTTGATTAATATTCTCGCCTGATTACAATGAATTATGTTAATTGAGCTAGAACAGTTACAACTTTCTCTGTTCTCTCTCCTAAGATATTTTCTAACACACACTCAAAGAACCTTCTCAATTTTACATTTGAACTACTATTTATAGTGAAATTTGTACAACTGTACAAAAGGTGCGAAGTATCGCAAATTATATTCGTAAGTTTATCCTATATTCATAAACCCCTAAAACTTCTCTCGTACTTCTTCTATCATCGCATTATCTTGTGACACTTTTCCTCTGTCCTTTGTTTCTATATTCGTAATCCAATATCTTGCGATATTCGGTACCTACACATCTGCATGAAACTAGATTGGAACGTATGAGAAGTATAACTATCCCCCCATCTTTGTGATTGTCCACTTACATAACCACCAAAAGGTTGTTGTGATGTATGAGAATAATCACAAGGTCTTGTCGAATAGTCATCATAGCCAAAAGATTGGTTTTGATTATATCTGGCATATGGATGGAAGTTATTGTAAGAGTGAGATTGAAAATCAGAATTAACACCATAGTATGCTTGGTCTCTTGAACCATATATATTGTTCTCAAAGGGATTCATCTTGCACACAACTAGTTTAGAGACTTACCTCTTGTTCCAATTGTGAACACGCAAAAAGAATGATTTATGGTACCTGAAAATAAGATTCTAAAAGATAAATTAGTAAAAGATAAAAAATAAAAACAATATACAAAAATAGAAAATCAAATAACAACTCAAACTACCGACTGCTCCCCGGCAGCGGCGCCAATTTTTGACGAGGTGTCGAACTCGCAAAAATAATATTTCTCTATTTCTCTTTAAACTAACTAGTATTATAAGGATAAGCAGGTTCGTTCCTAAGGGAGAGTTGAGTCTAAGTCGTCGATTCAATTTCTGAATAAGAAATGCAAATATGAGAATGATCAAGGACTTCTTCTAAGTCACAAAACATGAATCTTATTGATATAGCTAATTTCTGCAATCAATCTTCGTCTCTCTCTCAACTGCAGTTTCTTCTTCTAACCCTTGGCGTGCAATGACTGACCTGAACCTTGGCAATGATCCTCAATCCTATGGAAGAACTTGGCAAAGGAACTGGACGGTGACATCTTGGCAACAGTGGTTCAGGCCTTTTAACAAACACCTACTGTGTGTATCGCAGGCTGGTGAAGGCTATGTGCTTGCTGTTTATCATAGGTTGCACAAACTCCATCCCTGAAATTCAATTCCAAGATTCTAAACAAACCCATTCATTCACTCTTGTCACTGAACTCAATGACCCATTAATCTCTTCAGTTGATCAGAAAATCCCACATTTAAATACATGAGTTCTCCAGCGATCTTAGGGCCAAGAATCCACTGTTTCTGTTGCTGATTTTTCGAGTTCAATAGTAACCCAACTTTATCAATTCACCTAGAATGGATACTCCTTCACTTTATCAATTCACCTAGAATGGAGCATGTGGCAACAATCCCATTCTGTGAATAAAATATACGAAATTCATCCAGGTTAGAGCATGTAGCAACAATCCCATATACCCTGTGAATTTCCAGCATTATTAATTAATGCGCAACCAGCCTTGTATTTCTTGTACTCATTATCAGTGCGGCATGATGACTGAGTGTTGCTCTCAGCAGAGTAACACGAATCTCCAAGCATTATAATGAAAGCATGTACGAAATACCCGTACAGGCTGCAACTCTCGGTGTGTTATACTAGCTCGATTGAGACACTCTCGGTGTGTTATACTAGCCCGATTGAGCATCCGGACTGACCGTATCAGTCTGAATATGATCACGATCATCCAACTCCACCAGCATGATTGGATGGCCCAGATCGATTCCATAACCCCCAAGCAGTTATGGAATATCCACTGCCGAACCAATGCGGGCCCATCATGGTCGAGCTCCCTTGTCCTATCTTGCAAAAACGTCCAAACCAAAGCAGTATGGACGAAAACCCTAAGTTAGGGTTTGTGGCACATTACATGTGTCGCAACATAGTCTCAACCATTCATCTTCGCAGATATAGATGGAGGGTGCAGATGTAGATTCAAAGGGCACGGAGTATGTCAACACAATCACCGTGAGCCCACCTACATACCTAACCAATCGGTCAGGACCAACCATGGTTGGTCATTCCAAATCGTGCGCATGAATGAAGCATGACACACGGCCTTGAAACCCAAAATTAGGGTTTTGAATCACGAGCGTCCATTTTCTCCGGCACGAATGAAGGGTCCGATATTAGATCAAAGCAGGTCCGGTCATACCAACATCACTACCGTGGACCCGTCTATCCCCTCACCCAATCGGCCAAGACCAAAATCCTTTTTTCTCCTCGGTTTGTGCGACTCCAACATACATGGTCGCTCCTTCCAAATTGCAAACTAATCTCAACCGCTCGATTTTGCTGGAAGAATTGAGTGGCTTAGATCATGTTTTCATGGGACGGTAAGGCATAGGCGTGAACACCAGCCTACCACCTACACGCTGGAGCAATCGGCCAAGGCCGACCAAGCCTGGTCGTCTTGGAACGCCCGCCCGAAGTTGGTACGGTATGCGGCTTTTGCAACACAAATTTTCTATCGCAATTCGATCTCGACCACTCAACTTCGCCGGACGAATTGAGTGGCCCATATCACATTTCCGTGGGACGGTCAGGTATAGGCACCTACACCGTCATTACATCTACACACATGTATGATCGGCCAGCCCAAAATAGTATTCTAAGCTTGGATTCGATCAGGGTGAAGAGTGGTGCTTGCGCACCTCCTTCGAAACCCTAATTTCACCAAGTGTCGCAGATGAGTGTCTCAAGGATCATCTCATCCGTCCAACTTCACCAGCTTGGTTATATAGCCTTGGTCAGGAGTTAATTGGTCAGTGCGGCGTCATGGTGATCACCACCCGTCGCTCTAGCACACCATGTGGTCGGCCAAGGGAGGACTTGCTTGTGCAACCTCCAAACCATCACATGAAGTAGGCTGGACATAAATTTATTACGCTCAAACAGCGATGCTTCATACATGTTGAATATATTCGATGCAGTACCTGCATAGTATACACACAATACTTCACAAGTATCGACTTCCTGAATAACACAGTTATTCTATCCAGTATTACATGCTATTTTTTATGGGTCTCATGATCCACACACTCAAGACATCAATCATGTCACAAACTCGGGGATACATACTGGGGTATTGGTCTGGCGGTTTACAGCGTGCAGCGCACAACGCGCCATCACAAGAATGTGTCAGGAAGTCATGGACGGTTAGTGATGATAGGAGAAGTGGGCAAGTCTGGTCTTGTGACACCAACACACTACTCCACTACTCCATCACTCCACTTTCTCCACTTCCCACGAGATAGGAAGGTTAGGCTAAAAGACTTGTATAAATAGGTTATCCGCCCTATTTTTCAACAAGAACAGAGAAAGGCAAGATAACAGGGGAAAGTGTTAATATAATCGTATTAAAACACCGGAACTAATAGATTACATCATGCAAGCCAGTTCAGCTTTCTGATACAAGTCCTGCATAGCCAACACCTTCGCATTCTCAACACCTTCTTCGCTTCCCTCCCTAAGATCAACCCCATCTCCTTCACTTTGTGACCGAAACAAGTCTGGAACAGTCATTTCTTGGTTTAGGCCGGACTTGCACAGATTGATCTCTCGAATCTACAAGCACTCACCGCGCAGTGCATTTTTTTTAGGTTTAGACTCATTTCTTATCCACACACCCCAAATTACCAAAACCGACAGAAATAGTTTTCACCCATAAATAATTTGCGACCACAGTGAGACATTAATCTCTCGGTTGTAAAGTCAATTTCTTCGAGATCCAGTTCGATTTTCTCAATTTCAAAAGGGTAGATTTTAGAACCAATTCAATCAATAATTCATTTCAAGATGGTGGAACTCAGGTCTGGATCAGCAATCAATGCTAATGGAACTAGTGTGGATAACACTCCCGGTGTAAATGTACCTGTCAGTGGAGCTACCGTGGTCAATACATCTCGAGGAGCCGTCACTTGTACCATCATCACTAGCGTAACAGGAAATATTCCAGTAAGTGTAACACCCCCCATCACCAGATCCAGAGCAGCCACTAATCCTGGCATTTCCTCAAGTGTAACGCCTCTGGTGGTCACCAAAGCAACAACTTTCACTGCTTCATCAGGACGAGGAGCCGGAGGGACAAGAGGAGGACCACCGTCCATTACCATTGCAGACTTTATGGAGAAACATGAAGTTCTGGCTAAGACTCAAACGGATATGGCCGCAAATCAGAAAGAGGTACTCACTTTCCTCAAAACTTTGACTGAACGATTACCACAAGGTTCACGACAACCCCGGGGAGACGTTTCCATCCTGGCCCACACGGATGAGGAAACTTGCATTTCTCCTGAACGCCCAAGAGAAAGGAACCAACCATCCAACTTCATCACACGCGAGGATCTGGAACGACTTCTCCAAAATCGAGGCAAGGGGGACCAAAAGGATGTACACAAGCATTAGCCGTCGTACCCTCAGGATGTGCAACGAATTCCTCTTCCCAGCGGTTACACCTCTCCCCAATTCTCCCTCTATGATGGTACTGATAATGCTCGTGAACACGTCTCTCGATTCTTAGAATCTTTAGGGGAGAATGAATACAATCATGTACTCCACCTAAAAGAATTTTCAAAGTCACTTACGGGAAGGGCGTACACCTGGTACAACAACATCGCACCTAACAACATATCCAATTGGAACGAGATGGTCAGTGCTTTCTACAGGAAGTATTTCTTCGTGTCTGAACATATCACCTTTTCATATCTGAAAAGAATTCTTCAGCGAAACAACGAACATCCCAACGACTTCGTTAAGAGGTTCAGAACCCAAGCACTGGATTGTCATGACCCGAACATCACCGAACGATAATTGGTAGAATTGTGCATCAATGGAATGATACCCATATACCGCGCTATATTAGAGAATCTGGGCTTTCAGATGTTCTCTGAACTCCAAGAAGCTGCCAAACGTTCAGCAACAACCACACTATCATAGCTAGAAAGTACCAGAGTTTTTCGAAGTGAAGATTCACGAGAAATTCGAGGGAGCAGGCATCTCACGAACAAGTAATACAACACTAGTCCCTCTGTGAGTATAGTGGGCGGAGGAGAAAAAAGGAAAGCTTCAGCGACGGAAAAACAAACCAAGCGGGCATCCCCGGCACGCAAGACTTCGTCTCGGAAAGGAGCGGACAAAACTCCCGCACAAGACACCGAAGATACGGGTTTTCCTTTCCCTATGAATGAAGTGATAGAACTCTTAGAAGCGTGGATCCAAGACGATACCATCAAGATGCCTCCTATTAGACGTCCTCCAACTGAGAAAGACATGGTGGATCCCAAATACTTCTACTACCATAGATTCGTTCACCATCCAACCAAAGATTGTAACAGGCTGAAACAAATCTTTAGGGAAAAGATAGAGATAGGAGAACTTCAACTTGGAAACGAAGGTGTTCATAGAGATTCTCTTCCTATCATGAACTGCATGATTTCTGGGGATTCTGTTCGCAAGAATGTACAATCTATGATGGAACACTTATGTGAAATCTTTTATTTCTCCAAGGGACAGCGCCAAGACATATTTACGGCCCTCAACCGCGTTGTATCAGGAATGCGTTTGTATCCAGAAGTAGTCTAGGATCCCCAGTCTTTCCTGAAAGAAGCGAACAAAAGAAACTGGGGATTCATAACCGTCACTCATTTGAGAAACGTTGAGTTCGATAACGCGTTGATTGATACGGCCTCCGAATTTAACATCATTACTATCAAGACCTTGAGAGCGGCAAAGATTCCAAAGAAGGAGGCTACTCGTCACCCAACTGTGGTTAAGGATCCAGAAGAAGAACTCAGAGATGCATATGGATACATTTATCTTGAAGTAAAATTGGGTGATGCCTCGACATAAGCAAAGTTCTACATAGTCAAAGATCATCCAAACTACGACATGATCATATGACTCCCTTGGATGCACGACAACAAGGAAATTCTAGGAGTCAGTCCTCTACCGGCTTCGATACCTGAAAGAATCTCCAACACGCCTTCTGGACCTGACGACTATTTGTTGCCGCATCAACAATTTTTCAATGTGACACAACTCCCTGGAGAGATCCTGTCGGCATACGTTGAAAGGTTCCGATCTCAAGTAAGTCTCATCACACAGCCCTCTTTATAATCAATCGTCCCTCATTCTGATAAGTCATGGGGACTGGCTCTAGACAAAAAACCAACATTGGCTAAGAGATGTGAATGGGGGGCGCCCCCTTTAAATAGTTTATCAGGAGTCTAGAAGCTATCTCGATCAAAGACGACAAAACAAAGACCCTGATGTCTACATGCCCAAACCCGTTCGGAATTGGAGACCTAGTAACGAAGACAACCGCGTTCAAGGTCGGAAGCATTACAGTAAAAATGGCCACCTCACCTGATTCACCCACCGAGAAGGAGGATGAACCGTACTTGGTAGCAGATGTCATCCTAGGCGACTACTGCAAACTCATCAACGCTAACAAGCTAGAGGCGTCACAATTCACTCTGTAGGAGCATAATATCGCAGCAACCTTCACTTGCGAATTATTAACGACGCAACAAATGATAACTTGCGAAGTTGTGGAGAGAAAATACATCTTGCGAGCAAGGCTGCGAAGACTCGCATGACATATTTTAAATCCGAAATTGCGGGGGAAAACGATTATCATCTTTTATGTAAAATCATATAAATAGCCATTTAGGTAGGAGAGGTCTTTTTAGAAGGGGAGGATAATTTTAGGAGGAGAGAGAAAATTTTAGGAGATATTTATTTTCTTTATCATCTTCTTCCCCAAAAATCTAAAGCTCCAAGTATTCATTAATGGAGTCTCAATTGTAAAATTATGTAATTACATATAATCACTAGTGAAGAACTATGGATGTAGATCACAATGATCGAACCATGTAAAAATATTTGTGTCTCTTTTACAATTTTAGTACTTTAATTCTTAGTTTTATATCAAAATAATTAGATCTAGGAATCATATTAATGGATTCTTATGAGGGTGTAGTTGTGAGATAATCCGCAACTACATAATTGGCGCTAGAAACAGGGACCTAATCTTGTTGGTTCAAGGAAGTTTAGAAAAATTAGCTACTGTTGGTGATGAATCTCACTGGATCTGAAATTTTAAGAGCAGAAATGAAAGTTTAAGCCAAGGATTTTTCTCTCCAGCAAAAATTATCATTAGTCATTCACAAGTCAGATGTGGAAATGTCTATATTATTAAATCTCTCAGAAGAAAGTTGCAGTCAAAGACTTCATCAACTATTAAATATAACAGCACGAAAAGAATAGAGGTGCTGGGCAAAGGAAAAAATTCAGCGTGTATGATTTGGGAATTTACAGCCGCGAAGAAACAGTTGCACGGAATTAATTGCCAATCTCAATTGTTATGGTTCGCAGCAAATCAATTGGAAGTAGTAATCTCAAGTTAAAAGGACTGTGAGTGAAGAAAATACAACATCAAAATTCAACATAGAGGGTTTACTTCATCAAATAACTAAGGAAGAAGAGCTTCTGCGAAGTAGTAGGATAGATATTTTGATTCTGTTCATATGAGCTGTCAAAAGGCAAAAGATGAAGAAATTTTACTCGCAAAACCACATTCTGCGAAGAAACATGAGGGATTTTTTTGATTTTACGAAAAACCATTCACAGACGCAAAAAAGGAAAACATAAAGAAATGGAGCACAAAGAATTCAACAGCATGAAGATTTGTCAACAATCTTGAGGGCGACTCTAATGCTGAACAGCAGGAGAAATAGTGAAATAATAACAAATTTTTATGCAGGAATAATGAAGAAAAAGAACAAGAAACGCTAAAAAGAAGTAACAGGCAAAAATGAAAAATTAGTAAAGCATCACCAACAACAAAGAGGCCACAGGGGCGTTAGAATACTATTTTTACATCTTAAGAATTATTATTTTGCGGTATGAGAACGATGGCGTAAGTCACCCAGTTTAAACACGAAGAAAATACAAAGAAAGGGGAATATATGAAGAACACGTACAGGAACAGCTAGAGGCTAAAGTATAGGGGACAGTGAAGAAAGATTTTTTGCGATGAAAAATCTACATCTTACGAAAGAATCACATCCAGAGCAGCTTTTTTTTCATGAAGAAATATAATTCATGAAGAGATCAATATTTCGGCCAAAGCTAGGGAGACGTCAGCAAGATTACCTTTGAGTGTTTCAGAGTACGAAGCAAAAATAGCTCTTCAGGCAGACATTGATCGATTTATACCGAATAAGATAATACTTGCAGATAAAGCAATAGTCGATCATGCTGTGTCAAAGATCACAGATGGGGATGTGCTATTGACGTATGGATCACCCACCGTTATTGAAATGATACTGATGAAGGCTCACGAAGTGGGGAAACAGTTTCGTGTAGTAGTGGTGGACTCACGTCCAAAGCTTGAAGGACTAGCGTTACTGCGAAGGTTGGTGGTGAAGGGGCTCAACTGCACATACACCCATATAAATGCTATTTCATACATCATGCATGAAGTTACAAGGGTTTTCCTTGGGGATTCTTTAGTGTTATCCAACGGAACTGTATACTCAAGGGTTGGAACTGCTTGTGTTGCTATGGTTGCTCATGCATTTCGTGTTCATGTCTTGGTATGCCGTGAAGCATATAAGTTTCATGATAGGGTATAGCTTGTAACATGCTCAAACGAAGAGGAGAGTCTATGAAGTTTACTGCGTCAGAAAATCTGCGAAGACAACGACCCACGACAAGAAAAAGAAAGGACGAAATGAGATAGTTGGTTCAACCATCAATGACTATTTTCACGAATCAAAGAGAATTCAGTTCGCATGACATTATGAAGCTCATCATCCGCTTCGTAACAATATCAACAACAAAAGATGAGCTTACGAGGGACAGTTATAAATCGATGAAAGATCCAGATACTTCTGAGGCAACCAAAAGAGAAGGTCAACAAAGAAGAAATAATTAGTTCTGATCCAAGATGTTTGAAGAAAATAAGAATGATGAAGGAGTAATGATGTCTTCGTTTTTGGGAAACTGCCGTAGGAACCACAGGCAAAGGAAAAGATAAGAAAAACATACTTTATCAATACAACAAACCAAGTGCAAAATCCAGTAAAGAAGAGAGATGAAGAAAGGTAGCAGATGGGCGCAAAAAAAGAAAAGGACAAGTACTCATCTCGCACGTGAATTGATTCCCAGCTAGAGAATTCAACTCAACAACGCGAAGAAATAGCTCCACAACTTCGCAAATGTTTACCTTGCGAACGTTCGCATCACCAACACTTCTACTCTTTGCACTTCGCAAATGTTTACATTGCGAACGTTCGCAGCACCAACACTTCTACTCTTTGCACTTCGCAAATGTTTACATTGCGAACATTCGCAGCACCAACACTTCTACTCTTTGCACTTTGCAAATGTTTACATTACGAACGTTCGCAACACCAACACATCGCAGATGATCGTTTACTTCATGCAAAGGTTTACTTCGCAAGATCTTTGGTTATTTCGCAAGAAGAAAATGGGAGATTATTTCACAGACATATTTCGCAAGAAATGGCTAGAACAGTTGGTAGAACGCAACATTATACAAGAGGCAGATCAAGAGACAACAACAAGCCGAAAACGGTAAGTACCATTTCCTTGAATATTTTATTTACAGAAGACAAAAGATTTTTGATTTTATTTACCAAAAGTGATATACTCGTAAGATTTCTACAATTTCTAAGATTACAAAACATTTCAAAGATTTTTAGATTGGTGAAAAGCGATACAATCGCAAGATTCAAAAATGAATTCATCGCAAAAGTTTAAAGATCTCAAAAAATTTCAAAGACTTCAAAGTTACAAAAAACAGAGAAAAATAAATTTATATACTTCTATAGAACAGTTTTGATTTAAAGACGCGATATGAATACTTCTCATACTTCTTATACTAAAGATCTTATGAAAACATTCAACATTTTTTGTACATGAAAAATTTACGATGAGTTTTACAATTTTAGTACTTTAATTCTTAGTTTTATATCAAATTAATTAGATCTAGGAATCATATTAATGGATTCTTATGAGGGTGTAGTTGTGATATAATCCGCAACTACACACTCGCGGTGGATCAAACCCTACCGTACTTAGAACGCTATGCTATCACTTTCCAGCATCCTACCCGCTTTAAGATGATGTGCTACTTCCTCCGGCATATTTCCCTTTACAATTTCACATCATATTTGTAATTCCTTTTGAAAATGATTGCAATACTTGCATTCATAATTAGGGTTTCAGTTTTCAAATTAATTGAAGTGTTACTTCCATCTGAGAACCTCTTTACCATAAAGACACAAAGTTCAGCCTAAATCAACCCACTGGAGTAGGCCAGGAAAGAAACCTGATGCGTGTCGTAACCACAACAAATTAATTAATATTTTACTACCTAATTAACAAGTAATATAGTGTAGTCAAGATCGTTCCCATGAGGAGCAAGAGATTTTTAGTTGTAAAATTGTCAAAAAGGGGGGGGGGGGGGTTCGGTTTTAGATTATATAAGCAAAGCAAAGTAAATAAAGCAATTAAAAAGATAAACGAAATCAATAAGAGAGATTAGATCAAGGAATCCTTCTTCGCTGAAAAACAATGATTCAAGTTATGTTCTTTTCCACTTTTTATTAGTCACAGATTATCACCAACCGTAGGATAGCAGGTTCGCTTATCTAACCCCAAAATTCCTTATTTCACTGAAAAACAGGTTCGCTTAGTTATCAGATTCTATGCAAAAGAACCATCTTGAGGTTCGCTTACAAGATGTAATTCCACGAATGCATTAAGATTTATGAATTTAGGTATAGTACTAGTAGTTAGACTCGATTCGCTTGGTCCACTTTCTAGCGTTGTTTTAACACACAATTGCTCCACGGAATCCCTCCGTAAGGTCTCGTGTTTTCTACTTATATAAAGAGTCAAGAAACTATTATGTATTCCCTAACTTTCACTAGCTTTAGATCAAATTAACAAATCAATTTAGCGTGCACTCAAAACAACCTATCAATCAATCATAAACATTAATATTAGCAAAAACAAACGATAATCATGTGAAAACTCAAAGTAGGTTTAAACAAAACTCAAATCATATGTTAAGAACTAGGAATTCATCCTCAATCAATAAGAAAATTATCTACTCATGCTTTTGAAATTCACACAATAATAATTAAAAGGAGAAGTTTTGAAGTTCACACAAATAATTAAAAGAAGAATTTTGAAAAAAAAATGCAAAAACACAAGTGTTGTGTGTGTAAAAAGGTGTGCAAAAGGTGTGTAAAGAAGTGTAGAGAACTCCTTTATTTATAGGCTTCAATGCTCTCCAAATATTCCAAGGAATAGAATCCCTTTCCTTTAGCAATTCAACTTCCAAATTCAAGTCTTTATCAAATCTTCCATCTCCTCTTTCCAAGTCCAAGTCCAATTCTTCATCCAATTTAAAGTCTAAGTCTTCACACCCATGAGAAGAATCCACATAGAAATCTGTAATTTTTGGTCACCGGAAAACTGGTGCAACCGCCAGAATTTGGCCGGAATCCGTCACCGCCGGCTACCTGAGATTTTGTCGCCGTCGACAGAATATTCTGTCACGGCACCGTTAGGGATAACGGTCAAACAAGTCACACCGTCAGTCAAAATGTCAAGGTAGAGGGTCAGCTCAATCAGCTGTCTTAGTCAGAGCTGAGTCGGCTGAGTCACTGAGCTGGGTTGGAGATAAGGATCGGTTATCGGACTCATCTGGATCGGTCATCGCCGGCTCGATTCAACTCGCCGGAGGGGAGAATTTGACAGAATCTCCTCTGTTTTCTGGGCATTTCCAAGCCAATTTACGGCCGATTTTCTTCCCCTATGACAATCCTAACATTCATATAATTCTCAAGCTCATATCCTGCTAGTGTTGACATCAACAACATTCACCATTCTCTGTATCTGCAATTACCATAACTCAATACCCTCTTCTCAAAATCCCAGATGCGATCCAAACCCATCTTCATATTTTATATTTTGCCTTAAACAACACCAACATCTTTCCATGGAAGTAACATCATCTTCATTCAGATACCCTTCTCGATTCAGTAATAGCTTCATCACCTTTACAGATTCGACTCAAATACATTTCAAAATCAAATTCAACCAAAACACATCTTCCATTCACTGCTTCACTCGATGATTGTAGCTCTATCTTCTTCAATCTCATATTCAAACACCCATCGTTACTCAGCAGCATCACTATCGTCTTTTAAACCAACAAACCCTAATCGATTCAAACCCCTGTAACAGCAGCACCACTGGTCATCAATTCTTGCTTCGATTGCAGCAACGACAGCTCTACTAACTCAAAATTGAACAAAACCCATCTCTTATCACTTGTATCTTCTTCTTCTTTCAATTTCCATCTTTCTTTTCTCAAACCCTATTACATCTAGCCACTAATTTATCCATCTATTCCATTATCAATTCATAGTAACAGCACCACCATCTTCTCCAGTAGCATCATCGCCATCTGTGTCATTGATCTTTCTCTTATATCAATTTCTCGATCTGGTCTGTCGAATTTAATAGCAGCGGCTGCTACTTTTTATTTCTTCTCAATTTCAAGTTTACAAATAATTGGAATGAATGAGAGACGACTCTCAAATTTAGGGTTATAAATTGGGGATGGATATTTGCACCCGTGTACTTCTGATAAGGGTTAACCAAGTTTCTAGCCCCTTATCCTCAGCTGGTTTATCTTTAGTACTCCTCCAAATAGAGTTTCCCCTTAACTTTGATTCGGCTCCCGATAGTGTTCGCCCATGAGATGACAATTTTGACCTTTTGGCTCAATTTGGGTGATTTCTTCTTCTATTTCTCTATGCGACTCCAGAGTACCTAATAACTCAAAAACACGCGTAAAGTACATAATTCACAATAAATATAGCAAAGAAAGCATAACCAATAGATAATAAATAAGATGTATTCTACACCCTATCAAAAACCTAAGCAAAAAAATATATCCTGAAAAGAGTTGCGCAGGAAGGGAAGAAGCTTTGAGCCGCTCACCCCAACAAGGACAAGAAGATCTTGCATCGGGAACACAGGTCCGTGGTATTCCATTATGGCATTGTTTCTTTTATGACAAAGAATTACATACATATGAAGGAGCACCCTTGCGCCTGAGAAGGTTCAGTTGTAGTCTTAACAAAAGATTATAACGTAAAAAACCTTTATTCAAACAATCAAATAATGGAAGAAAAACCCTCGAACTCAGCTGCCACTGAGTACAAGAAAGGTGTTCACAAATTACGGAATATGCTGGAAAAGAGAAGGAGAAAAAAGTTAAATATGTTTCAACCGTCAAGAGGGTCGACCGCGCCTGCACTGACATAAGGTTCTGCTTCAACGCCATCACCTGGTAATGCTCCTCCCTTTGGATCTGCCTCAGCCTCTGCATCAGATGTTTTCGCAGCAACGCACTCCATTCAAACATCATCGTCAGGAGCATCAAAGGCCACATCAACATCAGGAGTCGGGCCGACTGCTTTTAAACTTTCAGGTTCGTCAGTGTCAGAATCAAGAATTATCACACCATCCTGGATTGGGTAATCGAACTTATTTTCACTTGGAGGTCGTTTGTGCTCAACCCTCCGCCTCTTCAACCGCGATGCAAATCTCTATGCCCTTGCGCTTACTGGTGCTTGCAACGCCTCAACCGCTCTTTTATGTCAATCACAGATGAAAGTGCACAGATGCGTCCTCTAGCAATACGCAGGTGCAAAATAGAAATCCCATGTATAGCACGGCCAACTTCGCGAAGTGGAAGATCTTAGCCATTACTTCTTCATGCGCATGGTTTTCGAGCTTATCAACTTAGAAGCTTCTTTTTGGAGAGGTTCTAGGATGGTCGTCCACCGCCTCCATGATAAACTGCAAAGAATAAGAAGTTATATAAAAAAAAATCAATCGGTCAATCAGAAGATCAGATAAGTGTGGAGCAGTACCTGAGATGTAGAAGGAACAACTACGTGAGATGATTCTTTATAATCTCACAAGTCAAAAGAATCCCAGGATAAAAGAAGTCTTTTCTTACCACCTATAAAGGCTACTATTTTGGGATAACAATCAACGACGCTTATCGCATACATCTGAGGAAAACTATCGTATGATGAAATGGAATGCACCTGACCCAAGGAAGGGACCGAGCTCTGCCCAGATATGTACAAAAACCATGACTCCTAAGGTAACGCCCTGACAAGGTCAACCTATCTGGTAAATATACATTCACCTTATCTTGGTCGTTTCAGTGTACAAATTTGTCACCATCTCATGCCTACCCCACAATAGTGTAACCATTATGTGCTAGGCAGGGGACTTAATATTGATGGTGGATTTTCATTGAAGGCTAAGATTGTAAAAGCCAAAAAATTGTGCGCTAACATCTTGTAAAAGATAAGGCCATTAATAAGTGATGGATACTCCTTCACTTTATCAATTCACCTAGAATGGAGCATGTGGCAACAATCTCATTCTGTGAATAAAATATACGAAATTCATCCAGGTCGGAGCATGTAGTCACAATCCCATATACCTTGTGAATTTCCAGCATTATTAATTAATGCGCAACCAGACTTGTATTTCATTGACTCATTATCAGTGCAGCATGTACAAAATACTCGTATAGGCTGCAACTCTCGGTGTGTTATACTAGGCCGATTGATCCACTCTCGGTGTGTTATACTAGCCCGATTGAGCATCTGGACTGACTGTATCAGTCTGGATATGATCACGACCATCCAACTCCACCAGCATGATTGGATAGCCCAGATCGATTCTATGACCCCCAAGCAGGTATGGAATATCCACTGCCGAACCAATACGAGCCCCGCATGGTCGGTCTCCCTTGGCCTAGCTTGACAAAACGTCCAAACCAAAGAAGTATGGACGAAAACCCTAAATTAGGGTTTGCGGCACATTACATGTGTCGCAAAATAGTCTCAACCATCCATCTTTGCAGATATATATGGAGGGTGCAGATGTAGATTCAAAGGGCACGGAGTATGTCAACACAATCACCGTGATCCCACCTACATACCCACAACCATGGTTTGTCATTACAAATCGTGCGCCTGAATGAAGCATGACGCACGACCTTGAAAATCAAAATTAGGGTTTTGAATCACGAGCTTCCATTTTCTCTAGCACGAGTGGAGGGTCCGAGATTAGATCAAAGAAGGTCCGGTCATACCAACATGACCACCGTGGACCCGTCTATCCCCTCACCTAATCGGCCAAGACCTAAATCCCTTTTTCTCCTCGGTTCGCGCGCCTCCAACATACATGGTCGCTCCTTCCAAATTGCAAATTAATCTCAACCGCTCGATTTCGCCGGGCGAATTGAGTGGCTTAGATCATGTTTTCATGGGACGGTAAGGCATAGGCGTGAACACCAGCCTACCACTTACACGCTGGAGTAATCATATAAGACCGACCAAGCCTGGTCGTCTTGGAACGCCCGCCCGAAGTTGGTACGGTATGCGGATTTTGCAGCAATAATTTTATGTTGCAATTCGATCTCGACCACTCAACTTCGCCGGATGAATTGAGTGGCCTAGATCACGTTTACGTGGGATGTTCAGGTATAGGCGCCTACGCCGTCATGCCATCTACACACATGTATGATCGGCCAGCCCAAAATAGTGTCCTAAGCTTGGATTCGATCAGGGTGAAGAGTGGTTCTTGCGCACCTCCTTTGAAACCATAATTTCACCAAGTGTCGCAGATGAGTGTCTCAAGGATCATCTCATCCGTCCAACTTCACCAGCTTGGTTATATAGCCTTGGTCAGGATTTAATTGGTCAGTACAGCGTCATGGTGATCACCACCCATCGCTCTACCACACCATGTGGTCGGCCAAGGTAGGACTTTCTTGCGCAACCTCCAAACCATCACATGAAGTAGGATGTACATGAAGTTATTACGCTCAAATAGCGATGCTTCATATATGCTGAATATATTCGATGCAGTACCTGCATAGTATACACACGATACTTCGCACGTATTGACTTCCTGAATAACACAGTTATTCAATCCAGTACTACATGTTATTTTCTATGGGTTCCACGATCCACACACTCAAGACATCAATCATGTCACAAACTGGGGGATACATACTGGGGTATTGGTCTGGCGGTTTACAGCGTGCAGCGCACAACGCGCCATCACAAGAACGTGTCAGGAAGTCATGGACGGTTAGTGATGATTGGAGAAGTGGGCAAGTCTGGTCGTGTGACACCAACACATTACTCCACTACTCAATTACTCCACTTTCTCCAATTCCCACGAGATACGAAGGTTGGGCTAAAAGACTTGTATAAATAGGTTGTCCGCCCTATTTTTCAACAAGAAAAGAGCAAGGCAAGATAACAGAGGCAAGTGTTGATACAATCGTATCCAAACATTGTAAGCCAGTTCAGCTTTCTGATACAAGTCCTGCATACCCAACACCTTCACATTCTCAACACCTTATTCTCTTCCCTCCCTAAGATCAACCTCATCTCTTTCACTTTGTGACCGAAACAAGTCTGGAACGGCCATTTCTTGGTTTAGGCCGGACTTGCACAGATTGATCTCTCGAATCTACAAGCACTCACCGCGCAGTGCATTTGTTTTAGGTATAGACTCATTTCTCATCCACACAACCGACAGAAATAGTTTTCACCCATAAACAATAACAAAATATAATGCGGAAAAGAAATAATACAGACACCAGAATTTTGTTAACGAGGAAACTGCAAATGCTGAAAAACCCCGGGACCTAGTCCAGATTGAACATACACTGTATTAAGCCTACTTCAAATTAACTTCGGTCTGGACTATAGTTGAACCCCAACCAATCTCACACTGATTCAAGGTACAGTTATGCTTCTATGCCTTTGATCCCAGTAGGATACTGTGCACTTGATTCCCTTAATTAGATGATCTCACCCACAACCAAGAGTTGCTACGACCCAAAGTTGAAGACTTTAATAAACAAATTTGTCTCACACAGAAAAGTCTACAAGATAGATAAATTTGTCTCCCACGAATAAACCTATGAGTTTTGTTCCGTCTTTTGATAAATCAAGGCGAACATGAACCAATCAATAAAACCATACTTATATTCCCGAAGAATAGCTCAGTTTTATCAATCACCTCAGAATAGTCTTAATCGACGCAGCGAAAAAAGATATTGTGGAATCACAAACGATGAGACGAAGATGTTTGTGATTACTTTTATATATTGCCTATCGAAGATAGAAATCCCAAGCCAATTATTACAATTGTACTCGTACGATAGAAACAACAAGATCAGATCACACAACTACAAGAAAAGTAGTATCGGCCTGGCTTCACAATCCCAATGAAGTTTTTAAGTCGTTAACCTGGTTTTAGAAAAAGAAAACCAGAGGTTAAAGGAGAATCGACTCTAGATTAGCACAACTAGTATCACACAGAATGTGTGGGGATTGGATTTCCCAGTTGCTAGGGTTCTCCCTTATATAGTCTTTCAAATCAGGTTTTGCAATCAATGTTAGCTTAGTAACAAAGCATTCAATATTCACCGTTAGATGAAAACCTGATTAGATACAAGCTAATATTTATCAATCGTTAGATATAAAACATAGCTTGTTACACACACATGAAATGCACATTTGTAGGCTTGTGAAAAACGTACCCAAACTTATACATTAGTTGGTTCAACAATAGTTAATCAAATGGTTAGCCAAATGATAACTTTCATAAAAAAACACCTTAAGAATTCCAAAAATATTTATATATTTTCTAGATTCTTTATAAATGCACTTAATCTAACGGGTATGGATGTCCAACGGATTTTCACGGTTGCATCCACATCCATCCGCAAAAATACGGTTGGTCCCGGTTAAATCCACGAATTACGGGTCTAATGCTCACCCCTTGTGAGTGGGATGGTTTGATGGTTGTGTTATTCGTGTTACCTACTAGTAATAGCTAAATCACCTTCATCTTCCTATCATGTGTATTCAGGATCGTGAATAACCCCACCTCTAATGTGAAGCATTTTTGTGTAGATTAGTGAAGATGTCGTTAAGGTGTAGACGAATGTATAATCGTCAACCCAGTCTGTAATGATGATATGCTTTCAACCCAATGGAAAGCCAATGACGTGTTGCTAAAAAAATAGTTATCAATTTGCGTAAAAATGTAAAATTATTCATTTTTCATTACTCAAAAGTATAAAATAAATTCATTGTTGATTGAATCATTGCTCAAAAATGTAAATTATGGTTCATTGTCTCCTTTCCTAATAAGTAGAGTGACCTCAATTATAAAATAGTGATGTTATCACCAAGCCCATTCCGGAGTAGAGTTGTGTACACTTACTCATCATTATCCCTTTGTTTCTAAACATCTGTGGCATTTATACGGTTCAACACCGAGAGAATAACTGATGCGGCACAAAATATTCGTAATTTCCTGGTGTTATAAGTGAAACTGTTAAAGATCCGGACTTCTTCGGAGCTGCAATGGGAGACAACAAAAAATAACAATATCAGCGGCAAACATCCATGAAAAAAATGTGGACGATGATAGAATGAGGGCAAATACTGTACAAAAACCGCACACTTCAGCATCTGATCCTGGAGAATATACTTCACAATATTCTACCAACACATTTTTGTTACATATGATTTAATAAATTTATATTTCATTAATTGAAATTCTTTATCAAGCTTTCCACCCAATGTTGTAGTATTAATTGATGTGATTACATTGATTGAGATCCAGTCAACTCCTCCCACTTACAGGATATTTTTGTTCAAATAGACCATGGTCTCTTTGAATTTGGCCATTTCTTTCCTTCAATCTAGGGGGCAGTTGTTTCAAGGTCTTATAGATGGTGGTATGAGTTCTTTTCTTCTTTTGTTTTTTTTAGAAATTGCTATACATAAATCACAAAAGGTTATTGAATCAACAATATTTAGTGGTGGTTGCTGACTTGCTGTATTTTAGAATAGGTGATACATAGACAGCATGAAAAACCTACAAATTTCACATGAACAATTTGTACAAACGAAAAAAAGAGAACATTTGTGAAGGAGGAATACCTGCAATCAGACAGGTTGTATTGTGGGTGTGTTTAAAGCATAGGGAAGGGCATATTAGTGGTCCAATCTTGTGAATTCATTTGTGCCCATGAAGTCCACTTCCCTGCTTTCGGGATAATCACATCTTAAAGGTCCACCCTGCACCATCCTCCCTATCCTGAATTTTTATTCAAAGGACTGTAATGGTGGTTTGGAGTTTTTTTTTTTTTTTTTTGAGGATCGCCAGTAATCTATGAATCCATCTCCCTTTCATGTATTTGGATCATTTAACAAAGTGTTAGACATGACAAATAGGAATAAAATAATTTACAAAAATCATGGGTTAGTTAATTTCATTAGCAAAAAAATGAAATATGATACTTCTGAGGTGAAAATGAACTTTTACCTGAAATAAGATTCTAGGATTAGCCGAAACGGAGGGAGGATCAACATACAAAAATTGTGGTAGATATTATTCTTTCTCCGTCATTTTCCTGCAACACGATATCATAGTTTCAACATGAAAGAATCCAAGAATGTAAAACCACCCAAAAATAATTAGCAGTGGAAGAGATTAAGAATCATTGGGAGGAAGATAAGATTTGTCATGTTTTCTTATTGGTTTTGCAATATAGTTTTCTATAGGCTGAATAAAAAACATATCAACCTAAGGCGTAATTCTGTCAGACATTTTATGGTGCTTTCAGTATATTTCTAGTGTTATTGGAATATACAATTGAACTTTCAACTCTGGTCTAATACACATGTACAATGCCAATAATACAAAAGAAAAAGATTAGGAGTTCAATGAAGGACACATGATTACTTCAGTAAAAGAGTCTTCATTTTCCTTTACAGAGAACAAATTAGCAAATTTTCCCCAACTACTTCTCCTTTTTTTACTTCCGCTACATTTTTCTATCATGCTCTCTAGACTCGACAACAAAATGAAGGTAACCGAGAATTTTAACGTTCACCTTATACCCATGTCTTCATCATAGGACAAATTTACATGTTAGCTAGCAACATGATTTAAAGGACAAAAAGATCCGCAAACCTATCTACGTTAAAGTGACTACTGAGTTTAATTAGTAATAGATAAAATCGAACTCGGATAAAAATCACATTAATTATATGTTATAGGAACAGAAAGAACTTACCACAACAATTCAAGGCAATTGACCTATAAAACTAAAAACTAAACCTAGTGATTTCTCTCAAAATAATTTTCTATCGGCAAAAGACCAAAAAAAAAAGGCAAGGAAAAGATTGAGTATAGTTGCACAACTGCCGGTAACAGACTCATTACCATTAGAACATATTTGGAAGAAAACTTGCATGAACATATTTGCAAGCAACAAACTAAGTGCAATAATATGTATTTAGTCAAACTCTTCAACTTGTCCTGGTTTGATATTGATTTGGGATGCCATTTCGTCTTCCTTTTAGGTAGAATCTGAAAAATGGAAAACAAAATTCATCAAAAACATAATTCAAACAAAGATGTAATTTTCACAATCAGACAATGAACGGTTTTTAAAAATTCAGGGAAAATTAATATTAGGAAGGACATACCAAGATCCACAACAAAAACTTGTCACATGATTTGTTAAAAACTTGGATGAATGAACAGAAAAATAATCACAGCATAGAAAGTAAACGAAATTGAAAGCCAGGGAAAGAAAATTTACATATTCGGAACTGATGCTGATCTCGATTGGGATCGGCCATTTTATAAAGAGGACCCGATTAATACAAGGAACTGTTTTTTTTCTTTAGTCGATTGGGAATACCGTCTGCTATTGTTGAGAGAAGAGAAAGGCATCAAGGGTTTATGAATGATACATTACGAAATATGGAATTCAAGAGGAAAATATTTTGCAAGAACATGATGAGATTTTAATCAGTACATGAATGAAAACCCAATGAAAGAGTTGTGTGTTACCTAAGTTATGAATCCCTTTTTTGTTAGTAAGGGATTTACGATTCGCTTTTAAGACACATAATTAATACACAGCGTGGGACGGCCATCCATCAAATTAACAAAATCAAGTACGATATTCGAGGAGGGGAGAAGATCACAGCCAGTAGTTAGAAAATCTAATGTATCATGGCCGCTGGGTGACACACCAAACCCTCCTTTCATATAAGCATTGATTTCTACTTTATCTCCTATATTGAGACATGAGTCGTATTACGATATAGTTTTCTATATACACATTTGAGATTTCGAGCTGAGTTTATCTCGCTTACATATTTATCGAAATATATGTTGGCAAGCTTTCGGTTTAGCCATGTTCATCTTTACTCGTGACGAAAGTCACGTTGACATTTCAATAACTTGAAAATTTCTTTGATGCTAATAGTGTGTGAAAACGGCTATTGTCATTATAGAAGAATGTTTCAATGATTGGAATGTAGAGTTGATAATGTAACCATCTTTGGATATAAGCATATATAGTGTGTTCGCACATTAGTGTATAAATCCATGAACAGGGAGCCAAGTGTATGCATATGTGTGTATACGAAATTGATGAAGGAGACAAGATAAGTATACGTACCCGTACGCATACTGGCGGAAGTTTTCGAACCGAAAATATCTGCTGGGTTAGGGAATTACAAACTCCTAAACTAGTCACCTTAAGTATGCATACCCATACGCATACTGGCGGAAGTTTTCGAACCGAGAATTTTTGCTAAGTTTGGAAACTTAACAAACTCAAAATCATGTTGCTTAAGTACGCATACTTAAGCTAGTTATTTTATCAAATCAGTCTGTTCATGAACTTAAACATTTAAATCTTAAGGAATGCAATCTTTGCAAACGATGGCTATAATGTTCATGATTGATTCAAGTGAATCAAATCGATTTTGCTTCAATTGTGTTCTTGTATAATTCATGAGAATATAGCAATTGAACAACTCTTTAACTAGTTTCATTTGAGTCATTTGAACTAGTTATGGTTAAGATGAATAAGGTTTATATGAGAGTAATCGTATGGCTAACCTCGGTTAACTATTTGTGAACCAACATGGTGTACACATTTAGGTACGGCTACATAAACCTAAATGAGGGTACGTTTCATTTGTGTGTAACAAGCTAAGTTCGATTTAACGATTGAAATATATTAGCTTGGTTGAATCAGGTTTTTCATCTAAGGGTGTTTATTGAATGCTTTATTACCAAGGTAACTTGGATTGCAAACCTTGATTTGAAAACTATATAAGGGAGAACTCTAGCAACTGGGAAACCTTATCCCCACACCTCATGTGTGTTACTAGTTGCATAACTATAGTTGATTATCCTTTAACCTTAGGTTTCTTCTCGATACCCTATAGGTTAAAGACTTGAAGACTTCATTGGGATTGTGAAGCCAAACCCAACTATTCTCTTTGTAGTTGCGTGTTCTGATCTTGTTGTTTCTATCATATTGAGTACAATTAAAATAATTGACTCGAGATTTTATATCTTCGATAGGCAAGATAAAAGTAATCACAAACATCTTCGTCTCATCGTTTGTGATTTTATAATAAGTTTTTTCACTAGTCGATTAAGTTTATTGTGAGGTGATTGATAATACTAGGCTGTTCTTCGGGAATATAAGTTCGGTTTATCAATTAGTTCTTGTTCACCTTGATTTATCAAAATACGGAACAAAAACTCTTAGATATTTCTGTAGGAGACAGATTTATTCAATCCTATAGACTTTTTTGTGTGAGGCGGATTTGTTTATCAAGTCTTCGACTTTGGGTCGTAGAAACTCTTGGTTGTGGGTGAGATCAGCTAAGGGAATCAAGTGCATAGTATCCTGCTGGGATCATAGATGTAAGGAGCGCAATTGTACCTTTAATCAGTGTGAGTTTGATTAGGGTTCAACTACTGTCCAGTTCGAAGTTAATTGGTAGTAGGCTAGTGTTTGTAGCGGCTTAACACAGTATGGTGTTCAATCTGGACTAGGTCCCTGGGTTTTCCTACATTTGCGGTTCCTCATTAACAAAATTGTGGTGTCTATGTTATTTCTTTTCCGCATTAAATTTTGTTATATAATTGAAATATCACAGGTTGTGCGTTAAGATCAATCAATTAGAATATCCAACCTTTGGTTGTTGATTTACATTGATTGACACTTGAACATTGGTCTTTGGTACAATTTAAGTAACCCCTCTTATATTCAATCAGGCTCGCAGATTTCTATTTGTTGATTGTGGATTGAATTAAAAGCTAGATATATTAATCTCTTTGATATACTTTATTCTATATTTAGTCTGACAATCTAGTTGATTCTCTAGAAAGTGTATTGGAGTAAGTCGTCTCAAATTGCCAAAAGAATTGTTGGGTGTGGTTGTTAGACCCCCCACATTTTCAATAATCTATATAACTTGTTACTTGATTGTGTATTGGATATAGGTGTGATTTCATTGTAGGAAATTATGTTTCATTACATATGTTTAAAGGAAGAACATATACGAACTTGCTTCATAATCGAAAAGAAATCACTAGGTATTTTGGTCCAGTTTTCTATGAAGATCTTTTGGCTGAACAATTCGAGCTTAAGGTGGGAATTTAGGTAGAAACAATCTTAACTTATGTTGAAAGTCAAGGTAGAACCGATTCGTACCTATCTTGGGATACTTGGTAGAATCGATCCTAGATTTTGTTTGAATTGTTGTAGAACTGATCCCTATCTATACTAGGAGATTTGGTAGAACCAATCCTAGTTTTTGTTGGGAGTCATGGTACAAATGATCCCTACCTATATTTGGATACTTGGTAAAACCGATTTTAATCTTTGTTATGAGTCATGGTAGAACCGGTCCCAAGAGTAAAACCGATTTTCAACATTCACATATCCCTTTATGGTTTTGTGTGAGTTTGGAATTAGGGTTTGCTAAATAGGAAAGTTCTAGATTTCGACATAATTTGAACATGTACATAATTATTTTCATTGATTGTTCAAATATATTCCTTGATACTCAAGGTAATCCCAAACCAAAATATTGAAGAATCTTTTAATTAAGATTTTTGAATTATATGTTTTTGATTTTCCAGCAATCAAAACATATCTCTAGAAAAACAGTATTAGTTAAGTGCAAACTAATATTAGATATTTTTTAAGGAAAGATTTTGGAATTACAAGTTGGATATTAGTTGGAAATATGAAAACCGAAATTAGGTACTTTATTGCATATCTTGTGAATCTTTCGGTTTTGGAATTTCCTTGTTGTCAAAACAACCTTGGTCTATAAATAGAGAAGTTTTTCATTCTTACAAACTATCCTTAGCCAGGCGAACTTCATTATTTTTGGCAGAGCTGACTACTAGTATTACTTGTAATACTATACATGAGTGGAATGGCGAAATCTCTTACGTCTACTCATTTAAATACTTCTTTGTGATCAATAATCTCTAGCAAGTACCGTTGGTGGGAAACTAGATAATAACATTGTTATTTAATTTTTGATTATTGATTTGATTAACCGGGCGGTTGTTAAAAATTTGAGTGCACCTAGTTTGATTATACTTGAGATCCTTGTCTTCTGACATAAGTTCACTCAAACTAGATCAAAGTATCGACGGGATTTTCAGAACTATTTTTTTTAATCTAAAGACAACTTGTGATCATCCATTGTTAACAGATTCCATTCTATGCACAATCAATTATAAGTGGAATCAAGTTTTTGTGTGCAGGTACAATTGAATACAATTAAAGATTTGAAGACAAGAAGATTTTTCTTATTGGTTTCACATCTTGTGATATTACTTTAGGAACACATCTTGATTGGATGGGATCTGACTAAGATCTAATTCATATTTGATAGTTTTGATCAAGTAGTCGTATAGATCGGCAACTATCATTTGGTGGTATTCTTCAATATCTGGATCTGATAGTTGTGAATCTAGATTTGATTATTTCGGATTTTGATTGATCTTACCCGACAAAGGAGTTTACTTGTTTAAACGAAAGAACCTTTGTCAAAACTCAACATATTTTTTATTAAAAGATGTATAAAGGTGTTACCAAACAGCTTTGTTCATTTAATGTTTAGAATACGATCAAAAGGAGTTGAGTGCTTAAGACTTTATATCGGTAAAATAACTCAAGATAGTGAATTCTATCTTGGGATTCATGTGCGTTGATCAGATGGTTGTAGGTGCAGGGATACTGAGGGAACTAAGTAACTAGGGGTAGATTACTTGGTCTAAACTATACGAAGTTTGCTTTGTTCTTTGTATATCAGACTCAAAACCGGATTAGATCTCGAGGTTTTTCTGCATTTGCGGTTTCCTCGTTAACAAAATCTTGTTGTGTCACTTAATTTACTTTTACATTATAATTGTTTAAGTCATAATAAAGTAAATAACATTTGTACATTAATCCAACACACTTTATTATGATCTTATAGTATATCTGTTTCATACCGTAACTATTATCAAGTGTATACCTCGTTGTTGTATTGTCTCGACTTTTTCCATAAATGATCACACTTACTTGAATATCAGACTTATAGGTTGAAACGAAAAGATAGTGGTGTACTTTTGTACCCTCTTCAATCCTTGGGTTTATTTCCGTATCTTTTTAATTTTCTCTATGACCATATCCACGTTGTGAGACAATGTGTTTATGGGTGAAAACTATTTCTATCGGTTTTGGTAATTTGGGGTGTGTGGATGAGAAATGAGTCTAAACCTAAAATAAATGCACTGCGCGGTGAGTTCTTGTAGATTCGAGAGATCAGTCTGTGCAAGTCTGGCCTAAACCAATAAATGGTCGTTCCAGACTTGTTTCGGTCACAAAGTGAAGGAGATGGGGTTGATCTTAGGGAGGGAAGCGAAGAAGGTGTTGAGAATGTGAAGGTGTTGGATATGCAGGACTTGTATCAGAAATCTGGACTGGCTTACGGTATGTAAGCTATCGGTTCCGGTTTTGAATACGATTGTATCAATACTTGCCTCTGTTATCTCGTCTTGTGTTGTCCTCTTTGAAAAATAAGGAGGAGAACCTATTTATACAAGTATTTTATCCTAACCTTCGTATCTCGTGGGAAGTAGAGAAAGTGGAGTGATGGAGTAGTGGAGTAGTGTGTTGGTTTCACACGACCATGCTTGCCCACTTCTCCCATCATCACTAACCGTCCATGACTTCCTGACACGTTCTTATGATGGCGCGTTGTGCGCTGCACGCTGTAAACCGCCAGACCAATACCCCAGTATGTATCCCCCAGTTTGTGACATGATTGATGTCTCGAGTGTGTGGATCGTGGGACCCACAGAAAGTAGCATGTAATTCTACGTTATTTAGGAAATTGATACTTGTGAAGTATCGTGTGTATACTATGCAGGTACTACATCGAGTATATTCAGCACGTATGAAGCATCGCTGTTTGAGCGTAATAACTTCATGTCCAGCCTACTTCATGTGATGGTTTGGAAGTTGCGCATGCAAACCCTTCCTTGACCGACCACATGGTGTGGTAGAGTGACGGATGGTGATCACCATGACTCCGCACTGACCAATTAACTCCTGACCAGGGCTATATAACCAAGCTGGTGAAGTTGGACGGATGAGATGATCTTTGAGACACTCATTTGCGACACTTGGTGAAATTAGGGTTTCGGAGGAGGTGCGCAAGCACCGCTCTTCACCCTGATCGAATCCAAGCTAAGGAAACTATTTTGGGTTGGCTGACCATACATGTGTGTAGATGGCGTGACGGTGTTGGCGCCTATACCTGACCGTCCCACAGAAACATGATCTGGGCCACTCAATTCGTCCGGCGAATTTGAGTGGCTGAGATCAATTTGCGACAGAAAACTGGTACCGCAAAAGCCGCTCCTCATGCATTCTTCGTGCATGTGTTCCAAGACAACCAGGCTTGTTCGGTCCTGGCCGATCAACCCAGTGTGTAGGTGGTAGGATGGAGTTCATGTCCATACCCTGACATCCCATAAAAACATGATCTAAGCCACTCAATTTATCCGGTGAAATCGAGTGGTCAAGATTAGTTTGCAGCTTGGGAAATGTGACCACACTTGTTTTGGGCGCGCGAATCGAGACATATAGCCAAGTTTGGTCTTGGACGATCAGGTGAGGGGATAGACGGGTCCACGGTGGTTATGTTGATATGACTGGACCTGCTTTGATCTAATCTCGGACCCTCCGTTCGTGCAGGATAAAATGGACGCTCGTGATTCAAAACCCTAATTTTGGGCTTCAAGGCCGTCCGTCATGCTCCATTCAGGCGCACGATTTGGAATGACCAACCATGGTTGTTCCTGACCGATTGGTCAGGTATGTAGGTGGGCCCGCGATGATTGTGTTGACATACTCTGTGCCCTTTGAATCTACACTTGCACCCTCCATCTATACCTGCGAAAATGGATGGTTGAGGCTATTTTGCGACACATGTAATGTGCCGCAAACCCAAATTTAGGGTTTTCCATCCATACTGCTATGGTTTGGACGTCTTGGAAAGCTAGGCCAAGGGGAGGCAGACCATGCGGGGTCCGCGTTGGTTCGGCAGGTATTCCATACCTGCTTGGGAGTTATGGAATCGATCTGGGCCATCCAATCAGGCTGGTGGATTCGGATGGTCATGATTATATCCAGACTGATACGGTCAGTCTGGATGCTCAATCGGGCTAGTATAACACACCGAGAGTTCAGCCTGTACGGGTATTTCGTACATGCTTTCATCATAATGCTTGGAGATTCGTGTTGCTCTGCTGAGAGCAACACTCAGTCGTCATGCCACACTGATAATGAATACGTGGAATACAAGGCTGGTTGCGTATTAATTAATAATGCTCGAAATTCACAAGGTATATGGGATTGTTGCTACATGCTCCAACCTGGATGAATTTCGTGTATTTAATTCACAGAATGGGATTGTTGCCACATGCTCCATTCTAGGTGAATTAGTAAAGTGAATGAGTATCCATCACTTATTAATGGCCTTATCTTTTACAAGATGTTAGCGCATAATTTTTTGGCTTTTACAATTTTAGCCCTTAAATAGAAAACCACCATCAACACAATGTCTCATCGTAATGAAATTGGGTGGGCATGTATAAGGGATCCGTCTAATTTGGATAGTGTCTTGTTCTCCTGGTTCCTTTTGGTGGGTGAAACCTTGGTGGGTTGAGACCACCCCTTCGGTGTGACCGGTTGTCAGCCGACACAAATATAATTACACTTTCTTACTACTCAAAATATAAATATAGCAAGGGCAATAAATGATCGATCCCACAGAGAGGTCTAGGTTGTCAAATTTTTGTGGTTTCCTATATAAATTACCGGGTGTTTTCTGATTTTTATGAAACTACACAAATATAAAAGCAAAGAAACAAATAAACAAATAGATTCAAAGATAAGAGATATTGGTTAAGGATTTCGTTTTCATTCACTAACATGCTTTTCACAATAACTAGAATTGATTTTTAATCTCAATTTTTTATCAAAAGCCCTAGGATACCTTGATCGCAAGAATATCCCGCAAATTTCCTTTTATCATCAACAAACACATTAAAAGATGCGAGTATGAGTTCTATCTAAGAGAATAACCTAACGTGTAAAAGCACTAATCAAGTTTAATTCCCTAGATGCATTAAGTTCTATTAAATCAGGCCAATCAAAGCAATTGAACGTGGAAAGCGCACTAATTCAATTTAACAAAGGTTACGATTCACTTGTGATTACTAGGATGTATCACTACAAGCAATATTCACAATTATGCTACTTGTATTCAAGGATTATCACTTTTTCGTATAATAAACCCTAAACTAGCAATAGATGTGATATGAAGTTCTACCAATTTGCAACTTGTCAAAACAATCAATCAAATCATGTAACTATATTTTCAGAGAATCGTAAACGATAAATATGAGACAAAACTAATATATTGAATCAAAGAATCATGCTTTGTGAAATCCAACTATTCCATAACCAATAACAAAACTCTAACTCATGTTAATGGAGTTCATAACAAGAAGGAAGAGAAACCCTAACATGTTTCTAAACCGTAGAACAAAGTAGAAGATATATGATCAAAGATAGATATGTGCCTAGGCTTCCCTATATATAGAATTTTGTAACCTCTTATTTAAGAAAACTAGGAAACCTAATAAAAATAGGAAAGTGCACCTCCTTAAGAATTATTTCCCGTGCATCAAATCCCGGACCAAAGCAGGTTGCCAAAGTCACGGCCAAAGTTGGAATAGCCGCAACCTTAATTTTGTTCGTGTTAATATCTTGGCTCAAAAGCCTATTGGGTTTGCACCCAACTGATTAGCCGGCCCACTTAAATTCTCACAACTTAGACTCGGAATTCTGGCAAAGCCCAGCCCATTGTTTTAACTTCAACTCGTTACTACATCTCGACTTCTCCCTGGCTTGATCATCTCATGTTATCACAGTAACTTTCCCTGAGTATGCTATGCTCGGTCAATATCATGTCCAACTATGCCATGGATTTCTTCTCGTTCACTCCATTTTTCTCGGGCTAAACCCATGCTTCTAGCAAGGGAAACATCGATCCCCATCACTCTTCAGTTCACCAGACCTTTGCATCAACCCCATCACCACAACAAACTCCATCTTTGTCTCCTGTCCTGGATCCAATAACAACAACTTCTATGCTCACCTCAAGCTTCTATTCTGCTCCCATTCCAGTAGTCGACAACAACATCTCAAGAAAATCCATCGTCCTTTGTAGCTCAACAGCATTTCTGACCAGTTTCTCTCGCCACTGTCACAACTCAGCTCGAATTCTCTCGAGATCAACTTCTCCCTTTAGTACCTCAAACCCATTCCAAGCTATCAATAGTCACCATTACTCTCTGCTCTGACTTCCATTCCCTATCGACACAACTCCTAATTAATCTCACTGCCATCATCACCTCAGTTCCGCCATTCACAATGGCAGAGGCATTATAACCCTGAATGTTCTTCTTCTTAGCGTCTTCCAATCAGTTCTCGAGCTCAGCTCCATGTCATTGCTCACCAGCAACCCTTCCTGCAAACCTCCATTCTCTCTGCGGTTAACTGATTCGAACTCCACCATTCACTATCACAGAACTCACCATGCAAACATAACAACTCCATTACCATCTCTGCTCATTCAGAATAATTTCCTTCATCGTCGAGAATCAACAATATCAACCTAACTTTCTCGGGTTGCAGCAAACTCTATGTCGAGCTCCAACCTCTTATGTTCTCTCCACAGTCACCGGAACATCCCATCAGCATCCATGCATATACGCACTGCTTCCACCTTTCTCTCCTGAGTTAGTCGACTCCAATGCACAGCATTACTGCCATACATCCCCTCTAGTCTATCAACCAACATCAGCAACGTCCATGCATGCCATAATCTTCCCTCGGACTCAGCCAACTGCCCCAGATAGCAACAATAATAAGTTAATTCAAGCCCAGCTTAATCCCATATTTTCTTGAATTCAAGCCCAGATAGTAACACAGTAAGTTAATCCTTGTTCTTTAGGCCCAATACACCTTATGGGCTAAGCAGCTCACATAACTCCAGTTTTAACTTGTGGCCTTCAAATTATTGACACGAGCTTCTAGCGTCCGATACGCCTACGCGACTGCCCGTAGTAGATTTCATGCAATGATAATTCCGTCTCTCTTTTGGAAAATTGTAAGATTCTTGTTCTTTTCGCTCGTAATGACTCCAAAGTACCTATGAAACTCAAAAGTGAACATAAGATACATAATTCACACGAAAAATAGCAAAGAAAGCATAAATACTCGATAGTAAATACGGTGTATTCTACACCTATCAGATTCCCCCACACTTAGACTTTTCTAGTCCTCGAGCAAATCAAACAAACTAAAATATACATACAACTCCGTGTCGTCGAGGCTACGGTTAATTTTAGCATAAATAACAATCCTTTGAACCCCTAGGTGTCCAGAGTGGACGAGTTATAGTCTCGTGAAGGTTTACAAGAGATATACCTACAAAACCTATATTTCCAACTCCGTCAATTTGTGACAAATCAATGAACGAATCCAAAATGATTACAGGAGGAGGTACCTTGCAAATTCAATTCATATATTAGTAAATAAACTCTACTTAGATAGTCTAACAAGCCACAATACTCGGAAACTAACAAACCACAATCACAATGAAAATATTAAGAAGATGGATATAGATGTAGATGTTGGCGAATGTTCACAAGTGATCGATGTTTCCCATATCTGTCTGAAGGTCACTGCCAAGATGAACCTATTCCTATTGGATTGAGCTACTTGGTTTGAATTCTACATCAACTCACTGGCATATACAAGGGAACCAGAAGTGACTTTATTCAACCAAAATAAAACTTTCTTTTCTTTTCTTTTCTTTTTCGCTTTTTTTTTCTTCTTTTAGACAACATGATTGGATCAAACTGGATCCAAGCGCATGATTCTTGTCAGCAAGTACATGATAGTTGCCTTGGATCCTGCATTCCACGCTTGTTTAGGCGACGGAGACAGGGACTACGTTTCACACATATTGCTATCCAAGTGTCATTTTTATTCCGTTTTGGTCTAATTGGTCGGTCTTTTTTTTTTTTCTCTTTTTTTTTTAGCAACTCAATCACTCAATTTCATCCTAGCAGTAATAACAACTCGATTTTTAGTGACCCACCGAAGCACTTAGAGAACAATAGATAAATATGGAAAAATAAAAATAGAATACGATATGGTGATATTCCGAGATATGGTAACAACTATCATATTAATTGTGATTTCTGAGCTATATTCGTCCCTTTTAGTTAATTGGTTCCTCAACTCCTGCATTCAAAATGGTTCCATCCACTAATGGTGTCATCCTAAAGGCACAAGTTTCTAGATTTCGGAGTTCAAAAAGCACAATTTTTTTTTGGTTTTTCTATTTTTATGATTTTTTTTAAAAGGCATAAAACAAACTAAAACAAACTATACAAACATATAAATGCTCCCCCACACTTAAACATCACATTGTCCTCAATGTGAAAAACCGAAAGTTCTGAATTCTGACGTAACAGAAGATAAAACGCAACAAATGTGCAAATTGGTAAGGAATTTGGAAAAACTCCATTTCACAAAAGTTGTTCACCTACGTGTTTTCTACACAGTGTTAAAATATCAAAGTGTTCTGATAAACGGTCTTACGGTTATGGTCTCTGGACGGAACTATGCGCAGTCTGAAATTTTCTGACGAAAATGTATTCGTCATAATTCTCTTCTAAGATAGATTAGGGACTCAATGAAATTAAACATGGGGATGAAAATATGATATGAAAACAATAAAAAATAAATAAACGAAACAAAAATAAAAAGCAAAAGGATAAGAGATACAAAACCGGTGGGCTGCCTCCCACTAAGCGCTTGGTTTAAAGTCGACGGCCCGACTTAGCTTCTTGAAAGATTCATTCCCCATATATTAGCAATCTGAAAATTTGGGGATCCACCCATAGCACCTGTTTTGCAAACACTAGCTTCACACAAATATTATTAATATAAAACAGAAATGAAGCTATTAACCGATAAAAGCTTCCCCCACACTTATTCTTGTCCACACTTGTAAGTGTATAAAGAATATAGGAGTCGGGTACTTCCACGGTTTCTTGTTCACAAACCTGCATAGTATGAGAATCAAGTATCTCCAATGGAGGATATCGAGAAACAAAATCATTCAACAATGTTCTCGAAGAACATATATTCAAACCAATAATAGGTAAAGGAGAAGAATCAATATGCAAAGGGTTAGACAAACCTTGCACAATCTCTTGTATTACGGAATCCTCTTCATCCTTGAAAAACTCAAGTGAATTATTCACCTCTTGTATATCATGGTCCTCTATCAAGCCTTGCAACCATTCTTCATCCGTTTCTGCCTTAACCAAAGTCTCGACATAAACATCATCATTACAATCATTCACAAGTTCAATTGGGTCTTCCATAATATTAGTCATAACGGTTTCATTCTCAACATACTCCTCTTCATTAGACTCAAACCATGTTGCAAAATCTTGTAAAACACTAGTTTCATCATACTCATGTACCTTTTGAATAGGTTCTTGATCATTATAAAGATCAAGGATTGATTCAACTACACTAATGTCATCTAATATCTCCAAAGGTTGGTCCTTTTCTACTTCACCTTGATTGCAAAAAGACTCCATTGTACACTCCTCGGGGATGTCACCATATATTGGTTCAAGCGATGTACTTTCATAGTCATCGTCACTATCATAAGATTGGCTACCACTTCCCAAAGATTGGTCTTTCGCAGAATTGTGCATGTCCTCTTTGTATTCTTCAATGCCTTGTCGTAAATATGAAACACTTTGTTGAAGCTCTTGGATTGATCCATGCAAGTTCTGAAAATAACATTCCATTTGTTGGTAAAACTCATTCGACATAGACAAAGTAGAATCACTTACCTCAGTATTGCTAGGCCAATTATCTTCCCTTTGAATGGGTGAATGATCATAACTACGATCACAAATTGGACTAAACATACTATTAGCACATTCGGTTGATGAAAGTTGTTCCATGCTTGGTTGTCTACAAATTGACTCCATGTTGGCCATAAATCGTTGCATCTCATCTACCAAACTCGAGGAAAAATTAAGAGAAGCACAACTATTCTCCCCTCTTTGTGGTTGCTCACTTACATAACCACCATAAGAAGGTTAATATGTATGAGAATAACCCAAAGGGTACGTGGAGTATTGACCATAACCAAAGGATTGGTTTTGATTGTACTCCCCATAAGGGTGATAGTTGTTATATTGTTGTTGAGGTTGATAACCGTATCCATTGTTCCAATACGCTCCGTCCATAATAGGTACCTGAAATACGATTCTGAAAACTATGTCAAAACCAGAAAATAAGAAAAACTAAAAATAAGACTAAAAACAAAAACAAAACAAAAATAAGAAACCAAACAAGTGACAACCGTTGCCTCCCCGGCAACGGCGCCAAAATTTGACCGGTTGTCAGCCGACACAAATATAATTACACTTTCTTACTACTCAAAATATAAATATAGCAAGGGCAAGAAAGGATCGATCCCACAAAGAGGTCTAGGTTGTCAAATTGTTGTGGTTTCCTATATAAATTACCGGGTGTTTTCTGATTTTTATGAAACTACACAAATATAAAAGCAAAGAAACAAATAAACAAATAGATTCAAAGATAAGAGATATTGGTTAAGGATTTCGTTTTCATTCACTAACATGCTTTTCACAATAACTAGAATTGATTTTTAATCTCAATTTTTTATCAAAAGCCCTAGGATACCTTGATCGCAAGAATATCCCGCAAATTTCCTTTTATCATCAACAAACACATTAAAAGATGCGAGTATGAGTTCTATCTAAGAGAACAACCTAACGTGTAAAAGCACTAATCAAGTTTAATTCCCTAGATGCATTAAGTTCTATGAAATCAGGCCAATCAAAGCAATTGAACGTGGAAAGCGCACTAATTCAATTTAACAAAGGTTACGATTCACTTGTGATTACTAGGATGTATCACTACAAGCAATATTCACAATTATGCTACTTGTATTCAAGGATTATCACTTTTTCGTATAATAAACCATAAACTAGCAATAGATGTGATATAAAGTTCTACCAATTTGCAACTTGTCAAAACAATCAATCAAATCATGTAACTATATTTTCAGAGAATCGTAAACGATAAATATGAGACAAAACTAACATATTGAATCAAAGAATCATGCTTTGTGAAATCCAACTATTCCATAACCAATAATAAAACTCTAACTCATGTTAATGGAGTTCATAACAAGAAGGAAGAGAAACCCTAACATGTTTCTAAACCCTAGAACAAAGTAGAAGATATATGATCAAAGATAGATATGTGCCTAGGCTTCCCTATATATAGAATTTTGTAACCTCTTCTTTAAGAAAACTATGAAACCTAATAAAAATAGGAAAGTGCACCTCCTTAAGAATTATTTCCCGTGCATCAAATCCCGGACCAAAGCAGGTTGCCAAAGTCACGGCCAAAGTTGGAATAGCCGCAACCTTAATTTTGTTCGTGTTAATATCTTGGCTCAAAAGCCTATTGGGTTTGCACCCAACTGATTAGCCGGGCCACTTAAATTATCACAACTTAGACTCGGAATTCTGGCAAAGCCCAGCACATTGTTTTAACTTCAACTCGTTACTACATCTCGACTTCTCCCTGGCTTGCTCATCTCATGTTATCACAAAGAACTTTCCCTGAGTATGCTATGCTCGGTCAATATCATGTCCAACTATGCCATGGATTTATTCTCGTTCACTCCATTTTTCTCGGGCTAAACCCATGCTTCTAGCAAGGGAAACAACGATCCCCATCACTCTTCAGTTCACCAGACCTTTGCATCAACCCCATCACCACAACAAACTCCATCTTTCTCTCCTGTCCTGGATCCAATAACAACAACTGCTATGCTCACCTCAAGCTTCTATTCTGCTCCCATTCCAGTAGTCGACAACAACATCTCAAGAAACTCCATCGTCCTTTGTAGCTCAACAGCATTTCTGACCAGTTTCTCTCGCCACTGTCACAACTCAGCTCGAATTCTCTCGATCTGAACTTCTCCCTTTAGTACCTCAAACCCATTCCAAGCTATCAATAGTCACCAGTACTCTCTGCTCTGACTTCCATTCCCTATCGACACAACTCCTAATTAATCTCACTGCCATCATCACCTCAGTTCCGCCATTCACAATGGCAGAGGCATTATAACCCTGAATGTTCTTCTTCTTAGCGTCTTCCAATCAGTTCTCGAGCTCAGCTCCATGTCATTGCTCACCAAAGAACCCTTCTGCAAACCTCCATTCTCTCTGCGGTTAACTGATTCGAACTCCACCATTCACTATCACAGAACTCACCATGCAAACATAACAACTCCATTACCATCTCTGCTCATTCAGAATAATTTCCTTCATCGTCGAGAATCAACAATATCAACCTAACTTTCTCGGGTTGCAGCAAACTCTATGTCGAGCTCCAACCTCTTATGTTCTCTCCACAGTCACCGGAACATCCCATCAGCATCCATGCATATCGCGCACCGCTTCCACCTTTCTCTCTGAGTTAGTCGACTCCAATGCACAGCATTACGCGCCATCTGACCCCTCTAGTCTATCAACCAACATCAGCAACGTCCATGCATGCCATAATCTTCCCTCGGACTGAGCCAACTGCCCCAGATAGCAACAATAATAAGTTAATTCAAGCCCAGCTTAATCCCATATTTTCTTGAATTCAAGCCCAGATAGTAACACAGTAATTTAATCCTTGTTCTTTAGGCCCAATACACCTTATGGGCTAAGCAGCTCACATAACTCCATTTTTAACTTGTGGCCTTCAAATTATTGACACGAGCTTCTAGCATCCGATACGCCTACGCGACTGCCCGTAGTAGATTTCATGCAATGATAATTCCGTCTCTCTTTTGGAAAATTGGAAGATTCTTGTTCTTTTCGCTCGTAATGACTCCAAAGTACCTATGAAACTCAAAAGTGAACATAAGATACATAATTCACACGAAAAATAGCAAAGAAAGCATAAATACTCGATAGTAAATACGGTGTATTCTACACCTATCAGATTCCCCCACACTTAGACTTTTCTAGTCCTCGAGCAAATCAAACAAACTAAAATATACATACAACTCCGTGTCGTCGAGGCTACGGTAAATTTTAGCATAAATAACAATCCTTTGAACCCCTAGGTGTCCCGAGTGGACGAGTTATAGTCTCGTGAATGTTTACAAGAGATATACCTACAAAACCTATATTTCCAAATCCGTTAATTTGTGACAAATCAATGAACGAATCCAAAATGATTACAGGAGGAGGTACCTTGCAAATTCAATTCATATATTAGTAAATAAACTCTACTTAGATAGTCGAACAAGCCACAATACTCGGAAACTAACAAACCACAATCACAATGAAAAGATTAAGAAGATGGATATAGATGTAGATGTTGGCGAATGTTCACAAGTGATCGATGTTTCCCATATCTGTCTGAAGGTCACTGCAACAACAGCTATTCACTGCCAAGATGAACCTATTCCTATTGGATTGAGCTACTTGGTTTGAATTCTACATCAACTCACTTTTTCTTTGCACTTTATTTTGGCATATACAAAGGGAACCAGTGACTTTATTCAACCAAAATAAAACTTTCTTTTCTTTTCTTTTCTTTTTCGCTTTTTTTTTTCTTCTTTTAGACAACATGATTGGATCAAACTGGATCCAAGCGCATGATTCTTGTCAGCAAGTACATGATAGTTGCCTTGGATCCTGCATTCCACGCTTGTTTAGGCGACGGAGACAGGGACTACGTTTCACACATACTGCTATCCAAGTGTCATTTTTATTCCGTTTTGGTCTAATTGGTCGGTCTTTTTTTTTTAGCAACTCAATCACTCAATTTCATCCTAGCAGTAATAACAACTCGATTTTTAGTGACCCACCGAAGCACTTAGAGAACAATAAATAAATATGGAAAAATAAAAATAAAAAACGATATGGTGATATTCCGAGATATGGTAACAACTATCATATTAATTGTGATTTCTGAGCTATATTCGTCCCTTTTAGTTAATTGGTTCCTCAACTCCTGCATTCAAAATGGTTCCATCCACTAATGGTGTCATCCTAAAGGCACAAGTTTCTAGATTTTGGAGTTCAAAAAGCACAATTTTTTTTTCTTGGTTTTTTCTATTTTTCTGATTTTTTTTTAAAAGGCATAAAACAAACTATACAAACATATAAATGCTCCCCCACACTTAAACTTCACATTGTCCTCAATGTGAAAAACCGAAAGTTCTGAATTCTGAAGTAACAGAAGATAAAACGCAAACAATGTGCAAATTGGTAAGGAATTTGGAAAAACTCCATTTCATAAAAGTTGTTCACCTACATGTTTTATACACAGTGTCAAAATATCAAAGTGTTCTGATAAACGGTCTTACGGTTATGGTCTCTGGACGGAACTATGCGCAGCCTGAAATTTTCTGACGAAAAGGTATTCGTCATAATTCTCTTCTAAGATAGATTAGGGACTCAATGAAATTAAACATGGGGATGCAAATATGATATGAAAACAATAAAAAAAAAATAAACGAAACAAAAATAAAAAGAAAAAGGATAAGAGATACAAAACCGGTGGGCTGCCTCCCACTAAGCGCTTGGTTTAAAGTCGACGGCCCGACTTAGCTTCTTGAAAGATTCATTCCCCATATATTAGCAATCTGAAAATTTGGGAATCCACCCATAGCACCTGTTTTGCAAACACTAGCTTCACACAAATATTAGTAATATAAAACAGAAACGAAGCTATTAACCGATAAAAGCTTCCCCCACACTTATTCTTGTCCACACTTGTAAGTGTATAAAGAATATAGGAGTCGGGTACTTCCACGGTTTCTTGTTCACAAACCTGCATAGTATGAGAATCAAGTATCTCCAATGGAGGATATCGAGAAACAAAATCATTCAACAATGTTCTCGAAGCACATATATTCAAAGCAATAATAGGTAAAGGAGAAGAATCAATATGCAAAGGGTTAGACAAACCTTGCACAATCTCTTGTATTACGGAATCCTCTTCATCCTTGAAAAACTCAAGTGAATTATTCACCTCTTGTATATCATGGTCCTCTATCAAGCCTTGCAACCATTCTTCATCCGTTTCTGCCTTAACCAAAGTCTCGACATAAACATCATCATTACAATCATTCACAAGTTCAATTGGGTCTTCCATAATATTAGTCATAACGGTTTCATTCTCAACATACTCCTCTTCATTAGACTCAAACCATGTTGCAAAATCTTGTAAAACACTAGTTTCATCATACTCATGTACCTTTTGAATAGGTTCTTGATCATTATAAAGATCAAGGATTGATTCAACTACACTAATGTCATCTAATATCTCCAAAGGTGGTCCTTTTCTACTTCACCTTGATTGCAAAAAGACTCCATTGTACACTCCTCGGGGATGTCACCATAAATTGGTTCAAGCGATGTACTTTCATAGTCATCGTCACTATCATAAGATTGGCTACCACTTCCCAAAGATTGGTCTTTCGCAGAATTGTGCATGTCCTCTTTGTATTCTTCAATGCCTTATCGTAAATATGAAACACTTTGTTGAAGCTCTTGGATTGATCCATGCAAGTTCTGAAAATAACATTCCATTTGTTGGTAAAACTCATTCGACATAGACAAAGTAGAATCACTTACCTCAGTATTGCTAGGCCAATTATCTTCCCTTTGAATGGGTGAATGATCATAAATACGATCACAAATTGGACTAAACATACTATTAGCACATTCGATTGATGAAAGTTGTTCCATGCTTGGTTGTCTACAAATTGACTCCATGTTGGCCATAAATCGTTGCATCTCATCTACCAAACTCGAGGAAAAATTAAGAGAAGCACAACTATTCTCCCCTCTTTGTGGTTGCTCACTTACATAACCACCATAAGAAGGTTAATATGTATGAGAATAACCCAAAGGGTACGTGGAGTATTGACCATAACCAAAGGATTGGTTTTGATTGTACTCCCCATAAGGGTGATAGTTGTTATATTGTTGTTGAGGTTGATAACCGTATCCATTGTTCCAATACGCTCCGTCCATAATAGGTACCTGAAATACGATTCTGAAAACTATGTCAAAACCAGAAAATAAGAAAAACTAAAAATAAGACTAAAAACAAAAACAAAACAAAAATAAGAAACCAAACAAGTGACAACCGTTGCCTCCCCGGCAACGGCGCCAAAATTTGACCGGTTGTCAGCCGACACAAATATAATTACACTTTCTTACTACTCAAAATATAAATATAGCAAGGGCAAGAAAGGATCGATCCCACAGAGAGGTCTAGGTTGTCAAATTGTTGTGGTTTCCTATATCAATTACTGGGTGTTTTCTGATTTTTATGAAACTACACAAATATAAAAGCAAAGAAACAAATAAACAAATAGATTCAAAGATAAGAGATATTGGTTAAGGATTTCGTTTTCATTCACTAACATGCTTTAGTACCTCAAACCCATTCCAAGATATCAATAGTCACCAGTACTCTCTACTCTGACTTCCATTCCCCATCGGCACAACTCCTCATTAATCTCACTGCCATCATCACCTCAGTTCCGCCATTCACAATGGCAGCGGCATTATAACCCTGCACGTTCTTCTTCTTAGCGTCTGCCAATCAGTTCTCGAGCTCAGATCCATGTCATTGCTCACCAGCAACCCTTCCTGCAAACTTCCATTCTCTCTGCGGTTAACTCATTCGAACTTCACCATTCACTATCACAGAACTCACCATGCAAACATAACATCTCCATTACCATCTCTGCTCATTCAGAACAATTTCCTTCATCGTCGAGAATCAACAATATCAACCTAACTTTCTCGGGTTACAGCAAACTCTATGTCGATTTCCAACCTATTATGTTCTCTCCACAGTCACTGGAACATCCCATCAGTAGCCATGCATATACACACTGCTTCCACCTTTCTCTCCTGAGTCAGTCGACTCCAATGCACAACATTACTGCCATACAACCCCTCTAGTCGATCAACCAACAGCAACAACGTCCATGCATGCCATAATCTTCCCTCGGACTCAACCAACTGCCCCAAATAGCAACAACAATAAGTTAATTCAAGCCCAGCTTAAGCCCATATTTTCTTAAATTCAAGCCCAGATAGTAACACAGTAAGTTAATCCTTGTTCTTTAGGCCCAATACACCTTATGGACTAAGCAGCTCACATAACTCTAGTTTTAACTTGTGGCCTTCAAATTATTGACACGAGCTTCTAGCGTCCGATATGCCTACGCGACTGCCCGTAGTAGATTTCATGCAATGATAATTCTGTCTCTCTTTTGGAAAATTGGACGATTCTTGTTCTTTTCGCTCGTAATGACTCCAAAGTACCAATGAAACTCAAAAGCGAACATAAGATACATAATTCACACGAAAAATAGCAAAGAATGCATAAATACTCGATAGTAAATACGGTGTATTCTACACCTATCACGGTGTCCGGAGATAGCTCCTTGATCACGCCTCTTTAAGGGAGGGTGAGTTTGGGAACCTTCAATCTGTACTGCCAGCAAATCTTTGAAGTTTTGGTTATCTTGAGCCATCACATGCATTGTGTCCTCATGTTATTTGTTGCACAATAGCAGAGCTGCCACCTGCGCTGCCATTTTCTCTTTGTTGTGAACTCCGTCACCCAGAGGAGTACTGTCGGCCGATTCCTTAGAGTATTCTATGTCTTCTTCTATTATTGGGGCATCAGGATTGATCTGAACTGGTGTTAGGTTTCCCAATCCTCGTTTGTTATGAGCTAAGGTTCTGGGTACCCTACGTTATCTACATGGGCTTGCGTAACATTAGCAGGTTCCGGTAACGGCATGTCGTGAGGTGGTTGCACTCAAGATGTTTTCCCCATCCCATCAGCAGGAATAGGTGGTCGGTTGGTTGTCGTTCTTCTTGTTATCTCGTTTTGTCTGTCCTCTGCTTTATTTCTTTGATTTACACTGATGGGGGTTTGGACCTTCCTCTGGTGACAGGGGTTCTTGAACTAGATGATACTTTACTTGGTTTCTGCATACCTTTGGCTTTGTTGTCCTGAAAACACAGAGTAAAATGACATGGTCTGCTACTTTGGGCCTTCATTAAAGTAGCAATTAATGCTCTGACATAAAAGACGGCTAAACATATTTTTTTGGAAAAACAACCCAAATGAGATTTGAAAAGATGGGTAATTAATTTTGGATGACACCTACTTGAAAAATCGATAATAAATGTTGACAACAACTAAAAAAGGTGTCAGATCCTTAAAGATTTGAAGCTAGTTAATGCTTTTTAAGATTTTTTCTCCTTACTTGAAAATTGCTTATAAGATAATATTTTGTGTGAGACAACTATTGTCGTCTTCTAATACTATTTCAATGATTGAAATGGGAGTTTAGAACAATTAGTCATTGTCTGGATATAACATACTATGCACACCAGGATGCGAACTGTTGTATATGATTCAGGTCCAGGAACCAAGTATGCATACCCATATGCGAACGGTTTTAACAGTCAAAGTCCGGGAACTAAGTTTGCATACCCATTTGCAAAATGTTTCACCTGAATTCGGTCCGGAACGATAGTATGCGTACCAGTTTTCGAACTGTCGGAAAATATCAAAGTCCAGAACTTAAGTTTGCGTGCCTGTTTGCAAACTTATGTGGTTAAGTTCTAAAATCGGTTAAGTACGATTTCATACTCATGAATAAATACATTTATAAATTAAAAAATGCAATCTTTTTAAACCGTGGCTAAAATGTTCATGAACTGATTCTTTGGAAATAATCCGATTTTATTTCAATTGTGTCTTGTACACTTCTATGAGAATATAAATAATTGAACAAATCTATGAGTAACACAATTAGATTCATTTGATATAGAAGTGCTAAGATGAACATGGTTAATACAAAAATGTTCATATGGCTAACTTCGGTTAACTGTTATTGAGCCAACTCAATATACACGTTTAGGTACGGTTAACCATAACTTCGATAAAGGATAAAATCATAAACCCATAATTATACGAACTTCTGATCCAACAATCAGACGCGAGTATTGTAACAATCTAAGATCATCTAACGGTAGAGAGATATTGCTTTGGTTTTAAGAAAACTTAGCTTGAATCTTAAATCAGGTTTTCATCTAACGGTGAATATTGATAGATTTGTTTCAAAGTTATCAAACCATGATTTGAAGACTATATAGGGGAGAAAAATAGCAACTGGAAAACCTAATCCCCACACCAACTCTGTGATACTAGGTGCGACTAGAGTTGATTCTCCTTTAACCTAGGTTTTTCCTAGAACCATTATAGGTTAACGACTTAAAGACTTCATTGGGATTTTGAAACCAGACCCAACTATTTTCTCTGTAGTTGCGTGTTCCGATCATACTTTTTTTATCGTATTGAGTACTATCTTCTCTAAGATTTTCTCAATATTTATCTTCGATAGGTAAGATATAAAAGTAATCACAAAGCTCTACGTCTCATTCTTTGTGATTCTACAATAACTTGTTATACTACCATATAGTTAAGTTATTATGAGGTGATTGATATTTCTAGGCTGTTCTTCAGGAATATAAGACCAGATTATCAATTGGTTCCTGTTCACCTTAATTTATTAAAAGACGGGAAAAAAAACTTCGTAGGTATTTCTGTGGGAGATAGATTTATCTATCAGATAGACTTTTCTGTAGGAGGCAAATTTGTTTATCAAGTAATCGACTTTGGGTCGTAGCAACTATTAGTTGTGGGTAAGATCATCTAATGGAATCAAGTGCGTAGAGTCCTGTTGGGATTCAGAGGCGTAAGGAACGTGAATATACCTTAATCGGTGTGAGATTGGTTAGGAATCAACTACATTCTAGTCAGAAGTTAACTTGTAGTAGGCTAGAGTCTGTAGCAGCTTAATATAATACGGCGTTCATATATGGACTTGGTCCCGGGGGTTTTCTGCATTTGCGGTTTCCTCGTAACAAAAATTCTGGTGTCTGTGTTATTTATTTTCCCCGTTATATTTGTTTATATAATTGAAATATCACAGGTTGTGCGTAGTTCAATCAATTGGTAAATCCAACCTTTGGTTGTTGATTGAAATTTATTGACACTTGAACCTTGGTCACTGAAACCATTCAAGTTGTTTCTCATAATAATCAAGCTCACGGATTCTATCTGTTTGATTTGCTGATTACTTTGAGAAACAAAGATATAACTCTTGGATACATTTTCCTTGATTGAGTATGATTGTCTAGTTGATCCTCTTGGAATTATATTGGAGTTAGTTCATACAGATTTCCTAACGAAATACTGGGTGTGGTTGTTAGACCCCCACTTTTTCAGTTGGTATCGGAGCAGTCAAATACGTTAAAGACCTCATAAGTCTGTGTTTGTAGCAATATGACTCTATGGACATAAATGTTATCTCTATAAACGTACTGCTAGTATTCGATGGCTCTAATTACTTATGGCGGAAAATTTTTATGCGTGCTTTTCTCCAAGCACGTATTTTCAGTCATGGGTTTATGTTGTTAATGGCTATAGTCCTCTGTTGGTTATAGTAGACGGTGTAACAGTTGCAAAGGATATTGGTAGGTATGAGCCCGGCGAGATTCTTGCTGCAAAGCAAAATTTTGACGGCTTGAATGCTATCATACATGCCATTACCTCAGATCTTCAACACCATTTGACTACGTGCACTCGGTATAAAGATGATTGGGATATTTTAGAAACCGTATTTTAAGGGAATATCTCTGAAAATGAAGATGGGCTTCAAAACCTAAATTTTTATTGGGAAAACCTTTGTATGGCTGATGAAGATTCATTTGATGAGTTTAATCACAAAGTATCTGAAATTGTTAATGCATCTTTTGCACTGGGTAAGACTATTCCAGAAAAAGACATTGTGATGAAAATTCTCAGATCGTTGTCAGCTAGATACGATTCTAAAAAACATGTCATCGTTAAAGGAAATAACCTTGATACACTTTCCAGAAATAATTTGTTGGGATGTTAAAGATCTTTAATCATAAGCATACATCAAAATCTGGAAAGGATATTGCTTTCAAAGCACAAAAGAACACTAAATTTCTTGAAAAAAGTAAAAGTATTGGAAACTCTATAGTTGATCCTATTGAGACTGATTCATCATATGAAGATCTTGACAACTCAGTCTCACTGATCATAAGACAGTTTAGATATCTTCTTTTGAAGAGAAGTAAATGGATCATTGATGTAATTTTACAGTGGTAAGAAAGTTGTCGTTCACTCGGACTTGATGAGATTGATTTTAGACTTAGTATTAGAAAACTAAAAATAATAAAAATATATTTACAAGACTGTCACGTTATCGAGAGATACTAGGACTCAGGATTTCACCAATTTTCATACTCATGTGGTTCAAAAATCAATTCTACACAATTATAGCTCATATGATAAAGAGTCATTGACTTTGATTCTTAGCCAAGGTAGATTCTAAAAGTAATGAATGTAAATCTAAAACATGGGACATCAAAACACTTAAGCTAAGCATGATCCATCAATTGAAATCACAACCATTCAAGTAAAATAATAAATCAATTCAATTTTAGTGCAAATAGCCATATAAAGAATTAATAGAATTACCAAAGTGATAAAAAGTGCTTCCTCCATCGTCCCAGTGTTGGGGTTTATCTCCTCATATTATTCACGTTCTCAAAATAGGTGTTCATAGCTCAAAAGTGTGAAAAACAAGAGAAAACCAATAAAGCAGTGAGTTTGTAACAGATATAATTGTTACAAAACTCACTGTTACAGAGAAAACCCTAACTAAAATAATTATTGCAGAACTGTTACAAAGGTATTGAATTTGAAAGAATAACTAACGGTTTCTACGACTATTTAAGTGTTGTTCTCTGATTCTTCTTCCTCTTATCCAGAACTCGCCTGCAGCTTCAGTTCTTGACTCTGCAGCTTCCTATACTTCTCCCAACGACCCCAAAACTCTCGAAACTCCCCTCTTAGACTCCCAGAACTTGTTTTATACAATAAAGAGTCCTAAAATCCCGAGTGTAAATCTTTTTCCTTCTCCTCAAGACACAAAAATATTTCTCTTTCTTTTATTCTCACGTGGCTCTGATTTGGTTAAAACTCTTCTAAATAGAGAATACAATATCTCGACCACTTTAACTTCACACGTACATTTCCTTTAATGAACATGAATTCCCGGAAATATGCTAACTTCCCTGTCTTATCTAACTCGAAGATATTTCCTTTTATTTCTCTTTTGAACGCGTTAAACATAGCCTGAGCCCTTCTAAACCTTCTCTTATTCGAAAGATACGAATCCTGGAGGAATATCTCTTCTTCTTGTTAAATGCAATTCTCATATTTACACACATAAAAATCACGAGACTTACCACTGCCTGTTTTTTTAAGAAACCCGATAATCCAGCCCTGTCCAATCGATCCAAACAGTATTATCATTCCTGTTTAGCATTAAAAGGCCTAAAGAAATCAAATTTTGTGCTTGAGTCTCTGTCGCTCATATCCAAAAATCAAATCCAACTATGCCAGTTGCTTTCCTGCCAAAATAAAATTTAAACGGGGAAGAAAGTGGTGTCCCTTAACCTGTTCTGGTGTGCCAATAATAGCTGCCAGGGGAATGCCCCTTATCAACAGGGTACCCCTTATCCATTTGAGGGGTTCCGTTAGTAATTTATCTGGGGTGTTTTCAACACTTTTCCTGGGTGCGTTTAAGACTTTGTCCGGGTGCCTCCAACATATTTCTGGGGTGCCTTTAGTAATTTTCTCTAGAGGTTGATATCGCAAGATAATAGGTCACGAGTATCGTAATAAATAAAGGAGAAAAGAATTATAAAATGTTACGATGATGGAAGAAACGCGAGAAATATGAAGTTTTGCGAGGATGGAGTAATTGTGCGAGCATGAGTTGCGATACTTCGTAACTCATGAACAACTGTATAAATTTTACTATAAATAGGAGTTCAAATGTAAAATTCGAGAGGTTCTTTTAGTGAGTGTTAGAAAATATTTGAGGAAAGAGAATAGAGAAAGTTGTAACTATTCTAATTCCATTTAGATACTTCTTTGTGATCAATTGAGAACATTAATAAGAAAATTGTTATTCATCATCAAGAACTTCTTGAGTTTTTACTAATTCTATTGAGGGTGTAGTTGTAGGTTATTCTGCAACTACATAATTGGCGCTAGAAACAGGGATTGAAAGAATTCCTGTACCAGAAAAATGACAAGAAGAAGAAACACATCAGAACCATTAACTGAAGTAAGGAGAAGTGTAAGATTAGCAGGAGGAGAAGCAAATATAACAGGAGAACCTAGTAGAAGAAGGAGCAATCGAAGAAATCAAGCTCAACAAGTAGAAGATCATGATCAAGTAAGTATACACACTTGGAGAACTAATACACCAGAAGAAGAAGATAGAGAACCACAAATCAGAGAAAATGGAAGGTTGATGGGAGGAACAATTCTTGAAAGAGAAAGGGAGATGCTAGAAACATTGAGACAAGGAATCCAAAAAGAACGAATGATCGAAGCTGAAGAACGTGCTAAATTGACAAGACAAAATCAAGAATTGAGAATGGAAAATGAGATGTTACAAAGGAGGAAATCTCAAAGTGTTGCAAGATCAAATGTTAGAATAGAAAGAGAAGGACAAAATTCACCAATAATCAATAATGAAAATGATATGCAAGAACAAACGCAGAATCAAGGTGATAGAAATCAAGAAAATCGTTTCATTTTAATACCAAACCGCGAACAAAATATGGAGAATTTACGAACAAGACCAAATCATAAAGAAAACAATCAGAATCGAGAGGAAGAACAACAACTTATGGAAGAAACTGAGAGACAACAAGCAATACATCAAAATAATCACGAGAATGGAGTAAGAAGACATGAAGAAGTTCGTAACAAACAAAATGTTGAATATGAAAGAATTAAGAGAAGAATTGTAAATCAACAAACAGAAGTGGAAAGGAATGAACCAAATTCTCGAATCAGAGTACAAGTAAATCAAGAAGAAATAAGTCACAGAAGAAGGAGAAATGAAGAAGAAGAAATTCTTGATATTCGCATGAGAAGAATGAGAAGAATAGAAAGGGAAGAACAAGAATTCCAAGATGCTTTACAACTGAACAATTATGATAATTTAGAAAGAAGATATTTGCAGAATTATGCGAATGAAAACATTAATGAAGAATATGATAGAATGCGAAGGATCGCAGGGGAGGAAGTGCAAGAACGTAGAAGAAGAGAAGCTGCATTAAAAAGACCAATGGATGAGAATTCTGAGGCAAATGCACGAATCTTTCGAGAATTAGCAGAAATGAGAGGGATGATAAACAATAGAAGAGGAGGAGATAGAAGGCAATTAGATGAAGCAATAGAAGAAGTTGCGAGGACTCCATTTGCTAGAGAAGTACAATTGGGAGGAATTCCACCAAAATGTAACTTGCCCACACTTACCAGTATTTTTGATGGGACTTCATGTGCTATTCAGCACATTAAAGCATACATAAGATGCATGTTACAATGGGAGAATCATGATGTTGTGTTATGCAAGTACTTCACATCAAGTTTAACAGGGGAAGCTCTAAAGTGGTTCGAAGGACTCCCTAAGAACACTATTACGTCATTTAATCATTTGCAAGCAGTTTTTCTTGGAGCATATATCACAAATCACTCTTCACGGCTTGGTATTGAAGATGTATTTGGTTTAAAACAAAGAGTGGGTGAAAGTTTGAAGCATTTGGTAAGACGATGGAAGACTATGTGCAGTGATATGGCAGGGCGTGTAGATGAGAGATACTTGATTCTGTCCTTCATAAATGCGATGTTCGCAACTGAACAATTATATGTTCAAATCTTCAGAAGAAATAATTCCATAATGATGACAGAATTACGAGAATTGCAAGAAGAATACATTACACTAGAAGAAAAGCAAAACAATATGGAGTCATATCCAGTAACAAATACTAACAATCAAGAGGGAGGAGCAAATTTACTTCCCAAAATAATCAATGTAGTAGCAGGTACTTCGCAAACATCCTCACAAACTTCTTCGCAAATTTCAGAAGAGAAGAAAATCAATGATAGCCAGCCAAAGATGGTAGCAATGGGCAGTAGAGATCAAGAAGAATATGATAGAGAGAAGAATTTCTATAATCGGATAGGAAATAACCAAATTCCAAGATTAGATCAACAACAAGAAAATTATGGTGGACAAAGGCAAAATTATTTTGGACAAGGAAACCAGAGACAAAATTATAACAACGGTCAAGGAGGTCAAAGAATGGTAAGGGAAGAGATAAAATTGCCACCTTTGAATACAAGTATAGAAAAGATATGGCAAGCAATTATCCTGGTAGAGAATGTACCAACTCCATGGAATATGGGAAAGGAACCACCAATGGGTCCAAGAAGTCATGAATTTTGTTCATATCATCATTTTCATGGACATTCTACAAATAATTGCCATAATATCAAGAGGATAATTTTGCGAATGATTGATCAAGGAAAACTAAATCAATTTTTACTTAAGCAGACACAGTCGCAACAATTACCACAGGCTCCAGCCATAACTCGCAGGGAGAACACGACAAAAGAAAAGGGAGAAGAAATCCTACATATAGAAGTGGGGTCAAAAGCAAGGAATGTTTTCTGTAATTCCATTGTTCATTCATATAAAACCATAGAGGATTTTCATGATAATGTGTTAAGTAGGGTATATGCGAGGGATGGTGAAGGAAAGGAAGTAATGAACATCGCAAAGATTTCACGACTTGAAGATTGGCAAAAACGTGAAATTTCTTTTGAAGCCACTGAAATTCCAGAAGGTTGTGAAGTACATGATAATCCATTGGTGGTAAGACTGGCAATCTACATGAATATGGAGGAGAACGAAGATGATATGGAGGAAGAGTCAATTGGTCTTAATAGGATTTTGATTGATACGGGAAGTTCTGTCAATATCCTCTTCTATTCTGCTTACAAAACTATGGGGGGAAAAGATGCAGATTTAATACCTTCTACTTACAGAATTTATGGTTTTAATGGAACTGCCAACAAGCCCAAAGGAGAAGTGAGCATGCGAATTCCATTAAGTGGAATGTGTTGTTGATGTTGAATCACCATATAATGCTTTGATAGGAAGGCCATGGCTTCACGGAATTCTAGGCGTAGCTTCCACTCTACATCAGTGCATAAAATTCCCTCATATGAAGGGTATTGGAATTATCAAGGGTGATTGGGCTGAGGGAAAGAAATGTTACGATACAGAAGTAGAAGTTTGCGAAGGAAAAAACTGCTGAGAAGGAAAATTGGAGAAAAAGAGCAAAGGTTGTGAAAAGAAGTGAAAATTTAATGGCAGAAGATTAAGGAAAAAGAGAATAAAGTTACGATGATAATAATACAAGAAATTTACGATAATAATAAGATTGTGATTTGCGAGGAAAAAAGAAGCTTATCAGTATGTTTGCTCGTGAAAATGAGGTATGTGGCAAAACAAAATTTTTATTTCATGATAAAATTTTACGAATATTGTTTGCTCGCAGGAATTAGGGAAAAAGTTACAAATTTTCAAAATTTATATTCCAATTAAAATTTCATTAATTTGCGAATAAAAGACCGCAATCTGTGATCAGCCTCCAAAAAAGAAAGAGAGCCGCAGAAAATTTTATACAGGCAAACCTTTGTGGCGTACACCCTAGTCGCGAAGCTATAATTCGTAAGAGGCAAAGTCCTAAAGTACGTCATTTAAGGGGGTACCTATAACGTGGCTAAGGGTAACCGGAACACCACCAAGGGCCCTTAGTACATGGTAAAAATTTTGGGGTACAACCCAATAATGGGGTACCTATCCGGGTTAGACACCTTGGATTCTCACCTAATCTAACGACATTACGCAATATAAAATGCGGTGTAAGAAGATTTAGGTTGGGCGACTAAGGCATACTGTCTTTCCCAAGAAGTGCAGAAAACGATCAAGGCGCCGAGGTACACGGTTGAGTCAAGAGTGCCGGGTGAGGTTGAACCACATCTGCCATTTTTGACAAGTCTTGGCAAATGATGCACTTGGCCCAAAGATACCCCATAGGGTGCAACCTCGTAACTATAAGCCCTATAGGCAAAAAGGATAAGAGGTTGCGATCAAAAGCTGGTTGTTGGCAGAACCGGATGGGAAGAGCTAACCTTGTATGGTCGATGTACGCTTCCTTGAAGGGGCAATCAGGGGAAGATAAAGGGCAGCACCCTCCATTAGGGAGCTGATAAGTGCTATAAGACGCAAATGTCACGAGGCTTCTTGTTTGCGAAAAACATAAAGGCTTGTCATATTTGTGCAACAAATGAAGTTCTGCGAGCCTTCTAAAAAAAAAAAAAAAAAAAAAAGAAAGAAAGAAAGAAAAAAGAAAAGAATAAAGAACTCGCAGAACATAATAAAGTTAAGATGAGATCAATGGGTCGCTACATGAAAGTGTAGAGACGTCCTGCGATTTCATCGCAAGACGGCAATGTCATGGGGCTTTATGTTCGCAAGAATATTTAGGCCTGTCATATTGTCGCAACAATTCCTGAAGAGGCTAAAATACTATACAAAGAAGTTAAGATGAGATCAATGGGTTTTTGCATGAAAGTGTAAGAACGTCCTGCGATTTCATCGCAAGACGATAATGTCACGAGATTGTATGTTCGCAAGAATGTTCAGACTTGTCATATTATCGCAAATAATTAATACAAAAGAGGTGGCAAAATAAGACCTTTACTTAGGAAGGCATGATAAGACCACAGAAATTAATGAAATTTATTGCATCAATATCACTAAAGAAATTATTCAGTGAATATACATTATGAAGATTGGAAAAGAAGACAACTTCGTCAATATCATTGAAGAAATTTTACAAGAATATACATCAAGAAATTTTAAAAAGAAGACAACTTTGTCAATATCATTGAAGAATTTTTACAAGAAGACCTATCAAAGAAGAAAACATCATTGAAGAATTTTAATGAAGACTTAACAAAAGATGCGATTTTGATAACAATCAAATACAGATAAGTTCATATTCGTAAATATTTACGAGAATTACATACTTCTTATACTTCTCCATATATTGAATACTTCCCCAAAAAAGTTGAATACTTCTTATAATTCTTCAAGAATATCTCGTATTTATTATACTTCTTCAACGGATATTTAATTTTGCGAAGGTTAAGTACTTATTATACTTCTTCATACAATGAGTAATAATTTTCTATACTTCTTCATATATTGGGCAATTCTTCATAAATTGAATGCTTCTAATACTTCTTATACTTCTTAAGGGTATTTCATATTTTATATACTTCATACTTTCTATACTTCAAGGGGAGATTTATTATTTACTTCGCAACATTCCGTAAAAAGCAAAAGGCTTATATTCCTTATACTTTGAAGGGAAGATTTCTTATTCATAATCACAATAAGAAGAAAATTCGTAAGATAAATTCAGAAGGATATTCTAATACTTCCAGTGATAGTTGATCATTTGAAGAGAAATAATAAGGGAAAAGGGAATACTAAGCTAAGTCTTTAAGATATATTATTTCTCTCCACATGATCAAGTTATGCGAATAAGGGAAATAAACATCAAAGAAAGATTAATTCAAATTAAGCTTTGAAAAATAAATTGATGGATTGATTAAAAGCATAATCAAGAAGAAAGTGTTGTATGGAAAAGTTACAGAACAGATATACAAAAGAAAAAAAAAATGAAGTTATTCTTCAGGCGATCTGTTCCCATCAAAATGATCTTCTTCTTCAACTTCACTATCATCTTCAACTTCACTTTCAGAAATTTCCAGATATGGAGTATCTTCAGGAATTTCTTCAGAAAGGAGTGTATGGTACTTCTTGAGAGGAATTTCATTATCTTCGCAAATCTTGCGAGTCATCTTAGCTCGAAAACGCTTGACATATAAACTATGGTTATGCTGGGAAATTAGAAGCTGAGATCTCAAGTCAGAAATTTTCTTATTACGATTAGCAAGGAGAGTTTCCAGATTATTATTTATCTTCGCAAGATTTTCTGCAGCAAGAAAAGAAATTAAGGGATTGGTTAGCAAATTATGAAGGAAAAGTAACCAAAATAATTATCATCGCAAGGAATTTACCTTCTAGTTGCTTCTTATCATCACGAAGAGAAGAAATTTCAAGCTTTAATTGATTATTCTCCTCAAGAAGAGAAGAATTATCAATTGCGATGCTCGCAGATTGTGAATTATCTTCGTGACGAGATATTAACTCTGCGTTATCAATATTTAGATCTTCTATTTTCTGACGAAGACTTGAATTCTCAACCTCTAACTTCTTACAACGATTTAAAGTTTTCTTCTCAGAAATAGAATGACGTCTTTCCCAATCAGAAGCAGCTGCACAACTAACTCTTCCAACCTAAACAAGAAAAAAGGGGTTAGAAATCGATAAAATAAGGAAATAAACAAGGAATAGAGAAGAAACTTACCATGCTGCCTAAAGCATATAATGAAGCAGGAGAGACGAATCTTGAAATTCCTTTGAGGGAATTATTATCAATAACGGTAGGAACTTTACAAGCCTTCGCAATAAGTTTGCGAGCATTCGCTGTAGGAGAATTCCCTAATCCACGAGAAGAATGGAGGAAAGCCTCAGAAATGCTAACCATTGCTGAGGCAAAAGTTTCTGGGATGCTATAATCTTCATTCCCACCTTCATCGACATCATCATCATCTCCTTTGTCAGAAAGGGTATCAGAATTAGAACTAAAGTCCTTCTCAGGAAATTTATTATCTTCATCACCAAGATCTTCCTCAATGTCCTTATCATAGGAAATTACATTGGAATGGGATTTGGTTGAGAGTATCTTCTTTTTCTTTCTCTCGTAAACAATATCTTGAAGTTTTCTTTTCCTTTGCGAAGAGCATCATCTTGACTGTCAGAAGCTTGAGAGACCTTCGCAGAACGAAGAGTTTGTTGCCTCGCAGTAAGCCTTTTAGAAGAAGTGGAACTTTTATTTTCACTCGCAGCAATCTCAGGAAGAAGTGGAACCTGTGAATTCAAATGAGGATAAGAAACAGAGGCAACAATATATTGTTTATAAAAATACAAGAGTGTTTCTTATCTCATTTGAAATTAAAGGGTAACAAAAAGATAAGAAAGTGGAAATACATACATTTCTAAAAACCCAAGGTTGATAATAGCGGTTACGAAGATTCGCAGGAAGTTCTACTATCCCAGTAATATAAGAACCTGATAACATTAAAGGGTACTTATACCAATCTTCATCATTAGAACGACGAGGTGTCTTATTATTTCCTGAAGCATAATCAATATCGTGCATGAGAAGATCATCTGCTGCGATATTGGCTTTACGATGAAGACGAACACCCCAACGATTATCTTCTTTTCTCGCAGGAATTGGTGTGTAATTTTTGAAGAAACCCTCAACTGTATAATTCGCAGCAACAATTTCTATATTCTCAAACCCAGGTTTTCTAAGATCAGTTGAATATAAAGATTTCCCAAAAGCAGCACGATTTGCGAATTCAACTAAGAGGCGAATGCAATCACCAGTCAATTGATAAATGGCACAAGAAAAATTGGGGTGGGAAATAATTTCGTAGAATAAAGGAAAGTTAACATCATAAAGAGGAAGAGGAAGACCTGCGAGGATTTGACCTCGTGAGATTAAAACTTTCTGATCATCCCAAACATAATTGGTAAAGAGCTTCACACAGAGAGAAGACTTATTATCATAACCTTCAATCTCAGAAAGAATAAGGTCTCTATCAGCAAGTTCCGCATTAAGTTGTTCAATAGTTTTCTTCTTTGGTGCCATTGAATATAAAAGGGAAAATAGGAAAAATAGAAGAGGTTGCAGAGGCAGAAGCAGTGAAGAAGATGAGTAAGAGAATAAAAAGCAAAAACAAAGGATAATATTTATAAGAGAGTTTGATGAAGATAAAAATTCATTAATACGAGTAAGCGTGAACGGTTGAAAAGAACGGTTACGAAGGAACGTGTCAGAAAGATGAGGGAAAAGTAAAAAGACGTGTTGCGAATCTGAAGGGTGGTAATAACTACACTAAAATTACGAGAATAGGGATTCTCATGACATTTCTTCTTCAAAGAATTGACATGAGAAGAGGCAAGATGTAAGTACTGAATATCGCAAGATAATAGGTCACGAGTATCGTAATAAATAAAGGAGAAAAGAATTATAAAATGTTACGATGATAGAAGAAACGCGGAGAAATATGAAGTTTTGCGAGGATGGAGTAATTGTGCGAGCATGAGTTGCGATACTTCGTAACTCATGAACAGCTGTATAAATTTTACTATAAATAGGAGTTCAAATGTAAAATTCGAGAGGTTCTTTTAGTGAGTGTTAGAAAATATTTGAGGAAAGAGAATAGAGAAAGTTGTAACTATTCTAATTCCATTTAGATACTTCTTTGTGATCAATTGAGAACATTAATAAGAAAATTGTTATTCATCATCAAGAACTTCTTGAGTTTTTACTAATTCTATTGAGGGTGTAGTTGTAGGTTATTTTGCAACTACATTTCAAAGTTGTGAAACAATTGAACTTTGATGCTGTATAATAATACTATGACACTGTATAACAATAATTGAGAACATATTTTTTCTTATTGTTATGGCTACAGATCTTCAACAACTATTATGTTGAGTTGAACACGTTCAGAATCACTGGAGTACTTGAAGTGACGAAGAATTCAAGGAATGTTGAAGTACCAAGGAAATCAGGCATTTGGATGAGAAGCTACAAAGTTATTTATTTTTTAATCCATATGTATTGATAGTTTTGTCACTAAAATTGACAAAGGGGGAGATTGTTAGAGCACTGCTCAGTTTAACTCGCAAGCGTTGCTATCTCAAGCATGTTTGTCAAGTTTAGGTGTCAAAACTATAAGTCTTGATTTCTATTCTACTTATAGCTATGTCTCGGATTATGATAGAATGTGTAGTTGAGCTTTAGTTTAGACTTCACGGCTTTCGTCGATTGAAGAAGAATAAAAAATAAGGGAAGCTTGTGGAACTTCATCAACAAAAGGTATGTGGAGACTTGAACTCGTCTATCACTAAGAAGTCTATTACTATTATATCTCCTATTGAGACAAAAATCGTATAACTATATAAACTTTTACGTTATACACATTTGATGTTTGGAGCTGAGTTTAACTCGCTTATATCTTTATCGAAATATGTGTTGGAAAGGTTTTTTCTTTAACTACTTTCATCATTATTCTTGACGAAAGTCAAAAGATGATCATGTGAAAATCGCCTTGTAACATTTTACATGATTTGTGTGAGACAATCATTTGATGTAGACTCGGAATGTTACGTATTGATCATTCTATTACTTGAAAATTGCTTATAAGCTAATAGTTTGTGTGAGACGGCTATTTTAGTCTTCTAAGAATGTTTCAATGATTTAAATAGGAGTTTAGAAAAATTAATCATTGTCTGGATACCAGTATGCAAACTGTTGTAAGAATGTTTCAGTTCCGGGAACCAAGTATGCATACCCGTATGCGAACGATTTTAAATGTCAATGTCCGGGAACTAAGTTTGCATACCCATTTGCAAACTGTTTCACCTGAATTCTGTCAGGAACGACAATATGCGTACCCATTTGCGAACTGTCATTTAACATACAAGTGTGCATACTGTACTATATCCAATCAATGGTTAATTGTTCTAAACTCCATTTTAATCATTGAAATATTCTAGAAGATGGGAATAGATGTCTAACACAAACTATTAGCTTCAAAATAATTTTCAAGTGATCAATTGACCAATACGTAACATTCCGAGTCTACATCAATGACTATCTCACACAAATCATGTAAAATTCTACCAGGTAATTTTCAGATGATCATCTTTTGACTTTCGTTAAGAATAAAAGATGAACTTGGTTAAAGCGAAAGCTTACCAACACATATTTCGAGAAATATGTAAGCGAGTTAAACTCAGCTCGAAATATCAAATGTGTATGAAGTAAAGTCTATATAGCTATACGAATTTTGTCTCAATAGGAGATAGAATAAAAATAGAATTCTGAGTGATTGATGAGTTCAAGTATCCACATACCTTTTGTTAATGAAGCTCCACAAGCTCCCCTTAGTAGTTCTTCTTCTTCAATCGATGAACGTCGTGAAGTATAAAGCTCAACTACATATTTTATCCTAATCCGAGACATAGGTATAAGTAGACTAGAAATCAAGACTTATAGATTTGACAACTAAACTTGACAAACAAGCTTGAGATAGCAATGCTTGCGAGTTCGACCAAGCAGTGCTCTAACAATCTCCCCCTTTGGAAAATTTATTGACAAAATTATCAATACATAGGGATTACAAAATAAATAAATCAACATTACTCGAAATCTTTGTCACTTCCAAGTACTCCAGTGACTCTGAACGTGTACAACTCATCATCGTAGTTGTTGAAGATCTGTATCCATAACAATAAGAAAACAGTTGTTCTCAATCATTGTTATACAGTGTCATAGTATTATTACACAACATCAAAGTTCAATTGTATCACAACTTTGACAATAATACTATGGTGATATGTATCACTCCCGCTTAGTCAATACTTCATCTCACAATGAAAACCACTCCCCCTTACATAATGATCCGTAAACTATATGTATTTGTAGTGTGAACTACACAATAATTCTCCCCCTTTTTGTCAATATAAATTGGCAAAGGTGAGAAAACTAGCGGGATCATAATGAAATCCTCATAGAGATACTTCACGACTAAAAGAGGATATATCAACTTTGTTTCGATGATTTCACATAGTCGAAACTTAGTGTATTCATCAAGGAGTTTATAAAGATACAAGATAACTCCTACAATATTACAAGATAAAAGATAACCCCACAAATATTTAGCAATTAAGCACAAGTTCAATTAAGAACTCTCCTCCATAAAATGTCATTCCCGAAAGAACAATAAGAGCAACCTTACTTTCACAAGAAAAGAAGGATTTCTCTGGATATTAACAAATCACATGAAACATGAATTTGTATCCAGAAAACTCAATTAAATTAACCACAAGAGAACCCATGATTAATTTAATCGGAAATGCTCAACATAAGAAAACTTACGGAGCCATACAGTATTTTCACATAGAAGTGGATCAGGGAAAGATTAATACTGCGGAATATTCAAAGATTCATTTTTTTTACATCAATATTTGCATAATGACACAATAGACTTAATCTTTGACATCAAAATTTCATTCTATTTTCCATCAATATTTGCATAATGACATAATAGACTTTAACTTTTGACATATATGGGACAATCATAGTTCACGGACACAAACACACATATCCTATAACATTATTTGCAATATATAAAACCAATAAATAATACTACAAAATCATCTTCCAAATAGATTTTAGAATTAAATAAATAAATCTAAAAACATTGAAAGATGAAAATCATTGGCAATAGCTATGTGTAATCACAATATAGGTTATTTCAAACCCGAGTTATCCTTCTTAAAACACAAGAATAAATTCTCATAAGAAGTTTATAGACAAAATAAAAATCAACAAGCTAAAAACAAAAGGACTCATAAGCCTGCAAAACTGCTCATGAAATGAAATCAAATAGCATATCCGGAACCCACACGAGTCTTGAGACCTTTGAGCTTGTGATTGACGGCATCCACTGCTTCTTCAAAGAAGATATCCTCATTAAGAAGATCTTTAACATGTGTCTTCATGAGAACAAGGTCAGATTTAACCTTTTTCAACTCAGTTTTTAACACATCGAGACCCTTCATAGTATCAACGAGCTGCAATTTTTCTTCCTCAAAGTATTTAAGAAAATCATGAACCACTTCGGCCGAAACCATCTCATCATTCTCAATATCTTGATGAGTATAGGCATAATAGCATGAGGCATTAGGATTTTAACCCTCAACTTCTACTGGGGTTCTTTTTTTCCTCCCTTTGGACTTGAAACCAATACCTTTATCAAGAAAACCTTTTGCAAAATCACAAGTGCGATAAGGTGAAGACATTCTTGACAAAAAACATAACCTAGAGTACGTGTAAATGACTCAATAGGTTCGGTATTTAAATGGTTTCTTAGGGACGGTAAATTTTAGGGTTTGTAGGAATGGTTCATGGCAAGAAATATTTGAGTACTCATACGAACAAAATCTGAACCCAAAATATAGCAAAACTAAAACCGTAACGTACCCTTTTACAAGGTAAAACGAAACTGCACAATTTTGCTACGTGAATATTTTCTTTCACAATTTTGGCTCAATAAATTTTATATTTCCACAGAGAGAAAAAATTTAGAGCACAAGATTAGCAGACAACTTAGTTGCAATAAAAAAAGTTCAAGAAGAAAAAAAAATCGAAGAAATTCTCGAGACACAAACAATACTTAGGAAAATATTATCTGTAGACAATAGTTTAGCTATGGACGATAAGAAAATAACTCAACTAGCAGAAAGAATTTTACCAATAAGTATACCTGATTATTAGTAAATCTTACTCAACAGGATTTTTATGAGTAAGAATTCAAACCTTGTGATTAATTAACACAAGTATGAGCTTTATGCTCATTACATGAATATTGTTCATGGTTACTCCACTTTCTCCTTCTAATTTTCTGAGGTAACCCCTTTTGATATGAAAAAGTATCATAAAACTTACTGTCATCAAAATATGAGACCAAGTTTGAATCCTTACCAGAAGAAGTTTGTATGGAGGGTTTTGACAGCCTGTTGATAAGCTGCTTGTATCTTTCAATTATCATATTGAGGTTGTCCTTCATATCTCCATTTTTTGTTCCACTTAATGATACCTTTCTAACATCTTGAACATTATTCTTCTCATTAGGTTGAGAAGAACCTTTCTGAAATCTCCTTGATCGATTTGTATTAATGCTACAATTGGTTCGAACGTTCGATGAGCATATTAAACTGACTTTCCTGGAAGAATTCATAAGGTGAGTACTAAAACTAATAGGTTTAGACATCCGATGTCAGTTACACCTTTGAGTATTAGATCTAAGGTGTGCTAAAGTCGACCAAAGTAATTGTCATTCAGCTTCAGTTTACTCTTCCGTTGAACATGTCATTTTGAATTGCAAAAAAGACATACTTTATGATCACCAGAGTGATTAGAGACTGTAGCGTTAGAAACATAGTTAGAAGACTTCTTCCTTCCATGAGATGTAGTAAATCCATGACCAGTGGAAGAACCAATCACATCTTTAGCAATAGTAAGGGTTTGTAAATTAGCTTCTGAAGCTGGTTTCACAGCAGAATTAGAAGTAATTGGTATGACTGACTCTATAGAATGACCTTTATCTTGAATAGAGAGTTTACTCAATAGGCGTTCCATTTCAAGGGCATCTTCTTTGATTTTAGCCTCGAGTAAGATACAGGTGGGACAAACTATATCATTTTCTTCACGAAGAACCCTTAATTGGGAATCACGATCGTTTACCATACCAACCATTGTATTGACTTATGTTTCAGCCTATTGATTTCAACTTCCTGGATTCTAACAAGTTTTAGAATCGTTGCACTCTGTTGGGCTGCTTCCCTTTCTACTTCATAATCATATTCGTCAGTAAGATAATCAGGGTAACACATATCAATACTAGTCTGTTTTGTAGGAACAGAATGTTCATCTATACGTGAGATAGACAAGTCTTTCTCTTTAGTAGATTTCATAGAAACAAAACTTTTGTCTCTGGTGATGCGTTTTTCAGAGATAGCCTTACCATCCATAGATTCAGATTGCTACAAACACAGACTTATGAGGTCTTAAACGTGTTTTACTGCTCAGATACCAATTGAAAAAGTGGGGTCTAACAACCACACCTAATATTTCATTTAGGCAATCTGTATGGACTAACTCCAATATATTCCAAGAGAATCAACTAGACATTTAGACTCAATCAACAAAAATACTTCCAAGAGTTATATCCCTGTTTCTCAATGTAATTAGTAAATCAAACAGATAGAAATCCGTGAGCCTGATTAAAATTAGAAATAACTTGAACAGTACCCAAGACCAATGTTCAAGTATCAATCAATTTATATCAACAAACAAAGGTTGGATTATCTAATTGATTGAACTATGCACAACCTGTGATATCTCAATTATATAGAAAATATAATGTGGAAAAGAAATAACACAGACACCAGAAATTTTGTTAACGAGGAAACTGCAAATGCAAAAAAAACCCGGGACCTAGTCCAGATTTTAACACCACATTGTATTAAGCCGCTACAGACTTCATCCTACTATAAGTTAACTTTGGGCGGGAATGTGGTTGATCCCTAACCAATATCACACTGATTAAGGTACAGTCACGTTCCTTACGCCTCTGAATTCCATCAGGAATCTATGTACTTGATTCCATTAGATGATATCACCCACAACAAAGAGTTGGTATGACCCAAATTCGAAGAATTGATAAACTAATTTGTATCACACAGAAAAGTCTATTAAATAGATAAATCCGTCTCCCACAGAAGTACTTACGAGTTTTTGTTCTGTCTTTTGATAAATCAAGGTGAACATGAACCAATTGATACACCAGACTTATATTCCCAGAGAATAGCCTAGTAATATTAATCACCTCACAATGCTCTTAACCGTATGGTAACGTAAAAAGATATTGTGTAATCACAAACGATGTGAGAAGATGTTTGTAACTACTTTTTATCTTACCTATCGGAGATTGAATCTCGAACAAATCTTAGAGAAGATAGTACTCAATACGATAGAACAAAGTAAGATCAGAACACACAACTAACAGAGAAAATAGTTGGGTATGGATTCAGAATCCTAATGAAGTCTTTAAGTCGTTAACCTACAATGGTTTTTGAAAAACATAGGTTAAAGGGGAATCTACTCTAGTCATAACTAGTATCACACAAGAGGTGTGGGGATTAGGTTTCCCAAATGCTACTCCCTTATATTGATACGTATTGATCTCTATACCTTGGTAGCTATTACTATAAAGGCGGAATTCAGAATAATAATAGACGAGAAACTTAGAAAATAGAGATACAAGTAGTAATTCGAAGAAAATATCTTCTTTAGATTATGAACAAGAAAACGATTGCAATTCTCTCTTTGTTACTCTCACAATCTTCTCAAAACAGTGGGTTAACCTTAAACTGTTTGCTAAGCTTACACAAGTATTTTTCCAAGCTTTCTCTAGGTTTTCTTTTCCTAGTTTTCTGTGTAGGTGCGTCTGTATCAAGAACACACTAACTAGTTGTGTTTAGTTATGAGATAAACATGCATATTTATAGGCTTGGTTTGGTTTCCCAAACCTCTTAGGAATCTATTTCCTTTTGTAGGACTAAATCCTTTTCTAGGTATATTACCTAACTAAGAATACTGTTTAAAACAATACTCCTTCCTAAACTAGGAATTTATCCTAAACAAGGAATCCTTCCTAATATAGGATTTTATCCTCAATTCGCCTTAAGGATCACTAGTTCCCAGGGAAAGGAAGATACACATGTATCATATATAGTCTTCAAATTAGGGTTTGCAATCAATGTTACCTTGGTAACAAAGTATTCAATATTCAGCGTTAGATGAAAACCTGATTAGATTCAAGCTAATATCATTCAACCGTTAGATTGTCTTAGCTTGTTACACACAAATAAAATGTAACTTCATTTAGATATGGGTAACAGTACCTAAATGTGTACACTTAGTTGGCTCAATAATAGTTAACCGAAGTTAGCCATATGAACACTTTCATATCAACCTTGTTCATCTTAATCACAACTAGTTCAAATGACTCAAATAAAACTAGTTATAGAGTTGTTCAATTGTTTATATTCTCCTGGAAGTATACAAGACACAATTGAAGCAATATCGATTTTGATTCACTAGAATCAATTCATGAACATTATAGCCATAGTTTGCAAAGATTGCATTCCTTATTATATAAATGTATTTGTTCATGAATAAACCGGTTTTAGAACTTAACCCACTCAGATATGCAAACGGGTACGCATACCTAGAGTTCCCGGACCTGGCCTGTTCGTCAGTATGCAAACGGGTATGCACACTGTCGTTCACGACCAACATCAGTTGAAATAAGTTCGCATACGTCTATGCATACTATGGTTCCCGGACTTCAACTGTTGAAACAGTAAGCATACGGGTATGCATACTAAATTCTCGGACTTGGAATATATATACAACACTTAGCATACAAGTACGCATACTATGCCATATCTAATCAATGGTTAATTATTCTAAACTCCATTCCGGACTTATATTCCCGAAGAATGGCCTAGTATTATCAATCACCTCACAATAAACTTAATCGACTAGCGAAACAAGTTATTATGGAATCACAAACGATGAGACGAAGATGTTTGTGATTACTTTTACCTAGCCTGTCGGAGATATAAAATCTTGAGTCAATTATTTCAATTGTACTCAACACGATATAAACAGCAAGATCAGAACACACAACTACAAAGAGAATAGTTGGGTCTGGATTCACAATCCCAATGAAGTATTCAAGTCGTTAACCGACAGGGTCTCGATAAGAAACCTAAGGTTAAAAAAGAATCGACTCTAGTTATGCAACTAGTAACAAATAGGAGGTGTGACGATTAGGTTTCCCTAGAGTTCCCCCTTATATAGTTTTCAAATCAAGGTTTGCAATCCAAGTTACCTTGGTAACAAAGCATTCAATAATCACCGTTATATGAAAAACCTGATTCAACCAAGCTAATATCTTTCAACCGTTAGATCGAACTTAGCTTGTTACATACAAATAAAATGTACCCTCATTTAGGTTTATGTAGACGTAACTAAACGTGTACACCATGTTGGTTCACAAATAGTTAACCGAGGTTAGCCATATGATTATTCTCATATCAACCTTATTCATCTTAACCATAACTAGTTCAAATGACTCAAATGAAACTAGTTAAAGAGTTGTTCAATTGCTATATTATCATGAATTATACAAGAACATAATTGAAGCAAAATCGGTTTGATTCACTTGAATCAATCATGAAAATTATAGCCATTATTTGAAAAGATTTCATTCCTAAAGATTTAAATGTTTAAGTTCATGAACAGACCGATTTGATAACATAACCATCTTAAGTATGCGTACGGGTATGCATACTTAAGCAACCAGATTTTGAGTTTGTTAAGTTTCCAAACTCAGCAGAAATTCTCAGTTCGAAAACTTCCGCTAGAATGCGTATGGGTACGCATACTTAAGGTGACTAGTTTAGGAGTTTTGATGAGTGCCAAATATTGCATATTCATACACCTTTTCATTGGCAGTTAACTCATCTTTCGCGGTTCAAAGTCATATATTATCCCAAATTCTGCATTCTTACCATCTTCAAGAAAAAATATTTGTATTAATTAATTTTGTGTTTTTAAGTACTAAATAAAGCTTGGAAGAATTGAGAAGACAAAAGAGAAGAAAGTTGGAAATGTTGCAACCCGCTCGCGCATCAGTGACAACATGTTTACAAATTCATGGGATTAAAAAACCCATGATCCAAAACCCAAGACCCAAATCCATTTCCACCTCACCCCCATTGGATTCTTTCCAAAACATCCACCTCACCCCCGTTGGATTCTTTCCAAAACATCCACCTCACCCCCATTGTATTCCATTCTATCCATCAATTAAGAAAACATGTTTTGTTTAATTGTTGAGTGGTTGCTACAGTAAAATTCGAATCCAAAGTGTGAGAGAGTTTTTGTGTATAAATAGAGAGGGTTGTTGTGTTGAAAACTCATCCAAGAATAGCTTGTTCATGTTAGTTTATCAAATTTCAATTTTGTTGTAATGTTCTTCATGTTCTAATTTCATTTACTAGGGTTTAGATGAAGCCCTAATCTCATTGGTATGTATTCATATCTTGTATCTTGTTCTTGAAAGTTTAGAATTGTTTAAAGATATAATTTAATCCAAGTTTTTCAACATCTTGCTCTCACAATGTATGCCATGTATCCATTGTAGTTAGAATATCTCTATGTTGATTATGCTACAACTCATGCTTAACCAAATATTGATCTTTAGATTAGTTGTGCTTAATTAGACAATTAATGCTTTGGAGAAATACCTTAGTTGTGATTAAATTATCCATTGGAGAAACACCTTAGTTATACGGTAGACTTGAATCTACTATAAGGACAAGAATAATATTACAAGTTGAATGCATATCATAGGTTATTGGTGGATTTGAATACCCTAATATCCATATTATCATTGTTTACATATCTTGTTATTTGCATCTTTTACTTTTATTATTTCAGTCACTTGAAAATCATATCGTCGTATCGACAAAATCAAACCCCTTTTGGTTACTCTCTGAATCAGGATTTAGAATCAACTTCTACACTCTCCAAGTCTCTGTGGTTCGACCTGTGCTTGCCCTGTGTTGCTTGTCGACACTGTGCTTGCCCTGTGTTGCTTGTCGACACTGTGCACTTGCAGTTTATACAATAGTAGGTATCTTTCCGAGCCTACCAATTTTTTGGCGCCGTTGCCGGGGACTCGGTAGTGGTGTAGTTCATTTTTCATCTCCTGTTACTATTCATTTTTCATCTCCTGAAACTGTTCACATATCACTGTATCATAATTACTGTAGCAGCACAACTATTCACAGTCAATTTTACACTTATTTTTGTTAATTTTTTTTTTTTTAATTTTTGCTTTTGCTTTAAAACTTCGAAACCCTAACTACCTCTTTTGAGCTCAACAGGTGCCGGAGTAGCTGTTGTAAAGGCGAAGGAAAGGAAGCGAAAGAAGTTTTTATTTTAAATTAAAAAAAAAAAGAGAGTTTATTTTATTTATTTTTAGATTGTATTAGGATTCCTCTACTCTTGTAATTTTATTTTTCTTTTGCACTTTATTTTGGACTTTGGACTTGGACATTCTATTTTTATTGTTATTTTTAAACCCTACGGAAGGGTATTATTAAATATCAACTGTTTGCAGAGAAGGACGGTGATTACAATATCACCTCGGCCCCTCGGGTTCGTTCATGACATAGGAGTCGTGGCCCGAGTCGACAACAACGATTCATCCCCCGTCTGGAACGGGAGGTAAGTTTGTCGAAACACTCGCGAATCCCTTGTTAGCGAGTTACTGTATTCCTTCGTTTGCATATATGTTGAGGAATTGAATACGGCTGCTTTATTTTCCTAGTAAAGGGCAAGGACTGGCCATACAAGATAAGGGTTCGGATTTCATCACCGTTCTCTTCTTTCCTGCCTTAGGAAAACGATACATACGCGAACCTAAGCTTTAAAATTTGAAATAGAACAAGACCTATAAGGTAACGAGCTTAGTAGGAAAGTCGTTTGAAAAATATTGGTTTCTCTTTAAGCATACTTCGAAGTTCATGACGGTTTCTGTAAATTGAATGCGTGACTGCGCCGCCTTGTATTGCGGTTAGGCCTTGGGTATCAAAGCTCCAACAGCTTCCCTCGCCTCTATTCAATTCACTTAAACTCAGATTGATTCCAGAGGGGTTTGCTCAGATTGTAACGAATTCCCTTTCGAAGGATTAGAAGCTGGTCTAGAAAACAATCTAAGTGGAGCCAACATGTTTTTTGTTTGCTAGAAATCAGTAGGTATACTGTGGTGAAGTCAGACTTGTTTGCGATTGCATAGAACTCCCCTTCCGTTTATGATTTTTCTTCTTTTATTTTGTTTTTCTAATGTATGTCGTAATTAGAGAACGGGCTTAAAAAAAAAAAAAAAAAAAAAACCAATAATGAAAAAAATATATATTGGTCTGTTTTCAGTGTGTACATCCCAATCTCTGCAACAAGCCTAGTGCTAGTTAGAGATCATGTCGATTCTGGTCTGCAGTGGGGATGGAAACAAATCCATCGAGAGCTTGCTTACGGGCATGCTTCACATTATGAAACTCCAACAGACCATGATGTCAATAGTTATAGGGATTTTTATGGACATTTTCACAGTCCTGAGCATCAATACATGGACCCTATTAACTACTCACACATGTATCATCCACCACAGGGTGAAAATGAACACCTTTACAGTGCCCAACTCTCACAATCATCACTTTTGGACTAGTTAGAAGCTGGAACTGCATATTTAGAAATGCAAATGCATGAATCTGTCGTATATAATTCGTCTAGGCAATCTGAAATCTATGCTTGTACCTTATGTGGAGGCTTAGGCCATCCTGCTGAGAATTGCTATATTTTGCATGATTTTAGGCAATCTAGAGAATATCATGAAAATCCAAAATATGAAATGCCAACAGATTACAAAGATGATAGTCATTGGGACCATAATCAACCTTTCGAAGGTTGCGATCAGTATTTTATAGACCCTAATGACCCTGCACTCATGTATCATCCACCACAGTGGGAAGTTGAACAATTTTGTACTTCTCAATCTCTGGAGGAAAATCTCATCGAACAAAATAATGCTAGGAGTGTATTGCATGATAAACCATATAACATTGATTATGAATTTCCTACTATTGATGACTCTCCTTTCATTGAACAACATAATGAAATTTTAGAATTTAATCAAAACCTTGTGCAATATCAAACGTTAACTGACCAAAGGTTTGCGAGTTTAGAACTCAAAATGAGTCAAATCCTTGATGCACTAAATGAGGAGAGGGAGGAATTTCAGGGTGAAATGAATGTTAGTCCTAATGAATTGCATTCTGAAAATAGTGTGTTTAGTCCTACTCAGGCTGCTAATGTTAAAAATGAGCCTAATTTAGAGGTAAATGACTGGACTAGAGACACTAGGGTTTTGAATAGGACATTGCATTCATGTATTTTTGATGATGTGGATGATGATGATGTTATGTTAGAAGAACATGTTTTTGCTGAAAATATTTTCGAACCTTTGGGTTCAGAGACATTTGGCTTCTCTGCCTCGACCTTAATGAATGATGTTTCTTCTAGTGTTCCATATACATGTGATACTGATCTTGAGCCTGTGGAATTGTCCTGTGAAAAAGATCATGACACATATCTTGTGTCTGACTTAGAAAATATTGAATCTTCTGTAGACACCAATGATATTATGCATGAAAATAACTTTGATGTGTCTGATTCTATGCCTAAGTCACACTGTGATGTTTCTTGTGATATTCCTATGCATGAAACTAAAGTTGTAGTGGATGATTGTGAACTGGGTCTTATTGATTTGTTTTATGAGCATGAGCATGATGTTGTACTTGTTTCTGACTTAGGGAAATCTGAATCATATAGTAACACAGATAAAAATAACTTGGAGAGTTATGATTCGATGCTTAAGTCACAACATGACTGTCTTAGGGTAAACCGAGAGGTTGTCAAACCCATTTTGTGGACAAGTCAAAGCTTTGGATTGGAACTGTGTGCCTCTCAAGTCCTCTTGGACTATTTTGCAGCTAAATATAATACCTTTGATGAGCCACAGTTCGAGTTTACTCATGTCTCCCCATCCATCCATGAAAAAATCCACTTTGAACTAGATCTTGTGCATGATGCACCACTAAAATTATTAAATTTTGTGCCCAAAAGTTTATCTATTGAAAAATCTAGGTTTGGGGGTAACTCATTCACATATGCAGTCTCACTTGCATTGTTGTCCTGTTATAAATATGTAAGGTTGTTGATGTTTCCGCATTCCGTCTTTTGGGTTGATCCTCAACTTTTTAGATTGTTGGTGTTTGGGGAGTCATCATTGTATAATCTAGTAGGTAAATTTTGAATCTTGTTGATATATTTGTGTGCTAACCGAACTTTTTGTCTTGCGCTCATATTGTTTGCTTTCATAGCATTCATTCAATTATGGTTAGCACCAAACTTTTTGCATCTCGTATTCTCTTTCATTTGAATCTGTTTTGTTCTCACGTTTTGTTGTTGTTTCTGTTATCTTTTGAAACATTGAGGACAATGTTAGATTTAGGTTTTGGGGAGTATTTTCATATGGCGTTTTGTAGACTTTTGCATCTTTTATGACCAGCTGTGGAGCGGGTCTTTTGTAGGATCCTTTGTAGTCTTTTGCATTTTTTATGACCAGCTGTGGAGCGGGTCTTTTGTAGGATCTTTTGCATTTTTGTGTTGTTGATATCTGATGACCAGCTGTGTAGCGGGTCTCTAAAAAAAATGATGACCAGCTGTGTAGCGGGTCCCTAAAATATTTTTTGTCTCGGATCTTGTGTATGATATTTGATGACCAGCTGTGTAGCGGGTCTCTAAAAAAAATAAAAAAAAAATTATGATCAGCTGTGTAGCGGGTCTAAATTTTTTTTTAAAAAAAAAAAAAAATTGGTTACAAATTGTCAAGGTTCTACGAAATTCCGAAGTTCATCATCTACAGTTGAAGACGAAGACATTTCTATGGATGCTCTGAAATTGGAGAAGGTTTTGTGGGTACATATTTGGTAGGCCCTCACGAGACTACAACTCGTCCACTAGGGACACCTAGGGGTTTAAAGGCTTAGTGCATACGCTAAATGCATTCGAGAGACCAGCGACAGTGGAATAGTTAGGATTTCTAGATTTCTGTTTCACTTGAGGACAAGTAAAATTCAGGTTTGGGGGTATTTGATGAGTGCCAAATATTGCATATTCATACACCTTTTCATTGGCACTTAACTCATCTTTCGCGCTTCAAAGTCATATATTATCCCAAATTCTTCATTCTTACCATCTTCAAGAATAAATATTTGTATTAATTAATTTTGTGTTTTTAAGTACTAAATAAAGCTTGGAAGAATTGAGAAGACAAAAGAGAAGAAAGTTGGAAGCGTTGCAACCAGCTCGCATCATCAGTGACAACATGTTTACAAATTCATGGGATTAAAAAACCCATGATCCAAAACCCAAGACCCAAATCCATTTCCACCTCACCCCCATTGGATTCTTTCCAAAACATCCACCTCACCCCCATTGTATTCCATTCTATCCATCAATTAAGAAAACATGTTTTGTTTAATTGTTGAGTGGTTGCTACAGTAAAATTCGAATCCAAAGTGTGAGAGAGTTTTTGTGTATAAATAGAGAGGGTTGTTGTGTTGAAAACTCATCCAAGAATAGCTTGTTCATGTTAGTTTATCAAATTTCAATTTTGTTGTAATGTTCTTCATGTTCTAATTTCATTTACTAGGGTTTAGATGAAGCCCTAATCTCATTGGTATGTATTCATATCTTGTATCTTGTTCTTGAAAGTTTAGAATTGTTTAAAGATATAATTTAATCCAAGTTTTTCAACATCTTGCTCTCACAATGTATGCCATGTATCCATTGTAGTTAGAATATCTCTATGTTGATTATGCTACAACTCATGCTTAACCAAATATTGATCTTTAGATTAGTTGTGCTTAATTAGACAATTAATGCTTTGGAGAAATACCTTAGTTGTGATTAAATTATCCATTGGAGAAACACCTTAGTTATACGATAGACTTGAATCTACTATAAGGACAAGAATAATATTACAAGTTGAATGCATATCATAGGTTATTGGTGGATTTGAATACCCTAATATCCATATTATCATTGTTTACATATCTTGTTATTTGCATCTTTTACTTTTATTATTTCAGTCACTTGAAAATCATATCGTCGTATCGACAAAATCAAACCCCTTTTGGTTACTCTCTGAATCAGGATTTAGAATCAACTTCTACACTCTCCAAGTCTCTGTGGTTCGACCTGTGCTTGCCCTGTGTTGCTTGTCGACAATATGCACTTGCAGTTTATACAATAGTAGGTATCTTTCCGAGCCTACCAAGTTTGTAATTCCCAAACCCAGCTGATATTTTCGGTTTGAAAACTTCCACCAGTATGCATATGGGTACGCATACTTATCTTGTCTGCTTCACCAATTTCGTATACACATATATGCATACACTTGGCTCCCGGTTCATGGATTCATATGCTATTGTGCGAACACACTATATATGCTTATATCCAAAGATGGTTACATTATCAACTCTACATTCCAATCATTGAAACATTCTTCTATAATGACAATAGCCGTTTTCACACACTATTAGCATCAAAGCAATTTTCAAGTTGTTGAAATGTCAACATGACTTTCGTCATGAGTAAAGATGAACATGGCTAAACCGAAAGCTTGCCAACACATATTTCGAGAAATATGTAAGCGAGATATACTCAGCTCGAAATCTCAAATGTGTATAGTAGAAAACTATATCGTAATACGACTTATGTCTCAATATAGGAGATAGAGTAGAAATAGACTTTCCAAGTGATAGATGAGTTCAAGTCTCCACATACCTTTTGTCGAAGAAGTTCCACAAGCTCCCCTTAGTAGTTCTTCGTCTTCAAATGATGACCGCCGAGAAATCTAAGCTCAACTACACTATCTATGTCCTAGTCCGAGACATCTATAAATAGGCTAGAAATCAAGACTTATAGTTTTGATCACTAACATTGACAAACATGCTTGATATAACAACGCATGCGAGTGCTCTAACAATTATTCCGATGTCGCATTTACGAAGTTAAAAAGATAAACGTTATACTTTGTAATTCAATATACTTCCTTGACACTTTGAGCATACTAATATGACCAAGTCTAATACTAGAGTATCGTATATATAACCTTGCATGTTATATTTAAATCTTAAAAGACTTGAATGGAATAAAATCAATTCAGAATAACTAACCTCAAGTGGAAGGATGATGTCTTCATTGTAGTCGATACGTCTTCACGCTCTTCAGGTCTTCAGAGTAATACTTATATGTCTCAACATTCCTAGACTTTCTAGGCTAACTTAAATGAAGTTGACTCTAGTAATTTTAATCAAGCGACTATAATTGATTTTTGATAATGAAATATGACAACCAAACTTCACATACCAACGCTTGGTGGGTTACCGAGCAATGCTCTAACAAGAATGCTCTCATTTTCCTAGCTAATTAATAGTACAAGCAGATTTGTTGATGTAGTCCATGATATTCTTTAGGTCAATTTCAATGATGACATATGTGATCTGCTAGTCACAACTCCACTTGATTGCCTCCAGGAATGCGAGACATTAATCCCGTTCAGAGTTCAAGCTTCTTTTAGGTATCTAGTTCTTCACCCCCTCCAAGTACCTGCAAAATAGCGCAAGATTAAATTTTGGTTGATCTACCTAAATTTCAATTTCGTAATTTACCTTGAGTTGATTTATTTTGTAGTTGTTTGCACATTGATTTTCTTACTGTATTTGTTTTCTCATGTGTGAAATATATAAATGGCTGCATTATGGGTGCAATTGCGAAATATCCGAAAACGAGCATTGTGGTCAAATCTCTCAACCTCCTTAAAATGCTCGTCCATGTCTTTCTGGTTCCGGTGAATCAACAAGAAGAAGCAATAAAAATTAAGTAGGATTGGAGTTTTATTTTATTTATTTTTTCAATTTCTTTTTATAATAGATCTTCATTGAATTAATCCGCGATAAATCGAAAACTTTGCTACAATACTCTTTAAATGTATAAGATAATAAAAATAATAATAGTCTAATGGGGCTCACCTAATATATAAAATAATAATCAGTGTAATAACACTACATTATGGTGCCTTACTAAAATAAAAATATATTTTTATTTTGTTTTTTATTTATATTTGTATAACATTAGACTCTATCTCTAATTTTTTGTAATCTTTTGATTTTTTTTTTGATTTTCTTTTTTTTTTGCTTAATCATATGTATTTTATTACCAAATAAACAACTAAAAATTGATGTACAAAAAAATCTGTCCAGGCAAGCCCAGATCAGAAATGACTAAACTCAGTCATATAATGAAAGAATGGTAAATACAGGCCCAGTTAAGGATCAAGCCCAACAATTATTAGAAAACCCGAAAATATGATTGATTTTCACATTCCAGAGCTCCCAAAAACATTGGCTTCTCTTTATATATCACCATTTCTCCTCTTCTAAGCAATGCACCTCTCTTAGCCATTTTATCCGCTGATAAATTTATTTCCCTAAAAGAATGTCTAAAGGAAATACTATGCAGTCTTGCCATTATTCTTCTCCATATATTTTTTACTATCCAAGGGATTTTTCCTGAGCTGGAAAGCCTTCAAACCTGCCTTTGAATACAAGCTAAAGAAAACATTTAAAAACTGTCTTCTAATAGCCCGTTCACCTGCACAAATTAGAGCCATCACATCTGCAATGTAATTGGTGGCCAACCCCAAACCTCCAGCCACTGCACCAAGGTAACCACCAGTACTGCTCCTACCAACAAACCCATATCCTGAAATACTAGGATTTCCTTTGGAGGCTCCATCACAGCATATGAGTACTTGATTGATTGCATGAAATCTAAAAATTCATTCTTTCACTTCAGATGTAGCTTTACTCCTTTGATACCAAATGTTATCATGATGCTCATATCATATATAGAACCCCTGATTTTACCCTTCATCCTTACACTAGTTTCTTTTGTAAATTGCATTATTCTCTGTTTGAAATTCACCAAGTTTGGTTTTTCTTCATCATAGCAACTTCTATTTCTAGTAAACCAGAGTTCCACCATTACAGTAAAAGCACTTATAAACCAAACTTCTCTCACTGCTGAGATTTTCCCTTGGACATACTTAAAATACTTCCATAAAGTTAGAAGGAATCAAAATTTTAAACATTCCACCTAGACAGTGCCAAATTGTCTCACTAAAATCACAATACCACAGTATGTGATCCATTATATCCTGTCCATTCCCACATAAATAACATTGGGAAGTATTGTAAAATCCTCTCTTTCTATAAATCTCCTCTGTTGTACATGCTCCTCTAAGTATTTTCCACAAATTAGTTGAAATTTTAGGATGTATAGTGGAATTCCATACCTGTTTTTCCAAAGTAACACGAGGATATTTTTTCCTGATGAGTTGCATTGCATTTTTAACTGAAAATTCTCCAGATAAATTAGTTATCCAAATTAGCTTGTCCTTCCCATTACCAATGATTGGTAAGTCTTCTATAGTAAAGAAATTAAACATTTCTGCAGGTACATTCCATTCACCATTAACCATCAATTCATTGACTTTCATATCTTTGTGTTGTGTAAGAAATGCATTATTAGTATGCACATCATTTAGAGCATATTCCTTGATCCATTTATCCCTCCAAACTGAAATTTCATTTCCATCTCCAACCAGCCACCTACTCCCTTCTTGTACATCATCCATCACCCTTTTTTATGATATGTTATACATGCACCATTTTTATCCTTAAACTTTGCATTCATGAAATTTGTCCACTCTACTTCTTCTGTTTTCATCTTCCAGAGTAGTTTCATGATAAATGCTTTATTCACAGTCTCAAATCTTCTAATTCCAAGTCCACCTTATGTTATTGGAGCACAAATTTCATCAAACTTCACTATAATAAGCTTCTTAACTGCATGATCTCCAGACCATAAAAAGTTCCTTACAGTTTTTTCACATTCTTTTATGACAGTTTTAGGCTATTTATACACAAACATGTTATATACATGTATACTACATAACACAAACTTCATCAAAGTTAATCTATCAGAGAAAGACAACATTTTTCCCATCCATACAGCTAGCATTTTATGTATTGTCTCCACCATTCCCCATACCTAATAGCTTTTTTTCTCTCCAAGGACACAATATCACTCCCAAGTATTTGTCAGGAAATTTAGAAAGTTCCATTTGTAAGCTTTCAACTATAAACTTTTTTCTGCTTTCAGTTACTCCACCAACAAAATACTTACTTTTCATTATGTTTACCACTTGACCTGATGCATTTTGATATTTCATTAGAAGCTTCATTAAATTCTCCAGTGATTTTTTTTGTCCATTACAGAAAATAAAAATGTCATCTGTAAATAGTGGATGTGAAGGTTGACAACCATTTATGTTAACCATTGGCACAATCTTCCCTTCATGTACTAATTTAGAAATACTCCTTCTCAACACTTCTTCAGCTATCACAAATAAAACTGGTGACAAGGGATCACCTTGTCCAAGTCCTCTTCCCACATTAAAGAAACCACAAGGTCCACCATTTACTAATACTGAGATTTTAGCAGACTCAAACAAGATTCTAAGCCATCTAATTCCAACATCATAGAAGCCAAAGTGTTTTAAAGTTTCAAAGAGGAAATCCCAACTCAATGAGTCATATGCTTGTGTAATGTCTAATTTTAAACATACTGTAGCGCCCCCTAAGCTAGCAGCTGACTAATCCAAAAGATTAACTAAACATAGAGGCACTAGAAATCTAAAACATATACTTAATCACTCAATTAATAAAAGTGCTACAAAACTTAACCCATAACTAATCCGCTCTGAAATATATATATACAAGAAGTTCTCTCAGATGATATATATACAATAGTCGTTTGGTTTACAAATAAAATATACAACATAATAAACATATCAGAATATAATCAATTAACGAAGTCAACTTCTCGGAGCTTTCGCTGCACAACTCTGATCTGTCTCTGAAACTGAAGTGGGAATAATTAACATTTAACTTCTAAGTAATCATAAGCAAGAGTTGAAAAACAATACAAGTTTTTCTGAAACATTGAACAATGACTAAGTCACTGAAATAAACATACATGTATATGGAACAAACTCCTTCTTTCAAACAATGTATAATATTCGTGTTAACCGCACTCAATAGCTATGGATGCCACCAAGACCATGGTGACCAACTCTATTCAATAAAATCTCTAGGTATAAATGTAAAGGAGCGTATCCTATATACCACAAGTGGAAATTCTCATTTCCCATAACAATTCATATTGACCACAAACAATACAAGTCTTTTCCACATCGTGGAAAGATTCACAGAAATAACAGGATTAACATAATGCAATTTAAATAAAGCATGGAATGCACGGACAAACAATGCATGAGTTTAATAAACAAATACTTTGGTAAAAGAAACAATAATGATTACGAAAGAGTCAAATGCATTCCCACACCTTTTGATGACAGGCCACACCCACCTCGAGATCCACGATCCACTGGTTCATCCTTTGAATCGATCGTTGTTAATAACTAACTGTTAATCACACAAGAAGTCTAAGAAGCTAGCCAAAATGGCTCATACAAGTCTAACTAATGGTTATAAGCCCAAGTCTACTAAATCGTCCCATTAACCTAAGGCCCATTCTAACTAAGTCAACTAACGGTCAAAGTGACGGTCAGGGGTCAACTAACAGTAAACGTCATTCAACAAAGTCAAGGTCACGTCAAAGTCCAGGGTCAATGGTCAAAGGAATTAACTCAGTCAAGGTTCACTGAGTCAGTACTTGGTCAAAACGATTCAAGACTGGGTTAACTCAGTCACTAAGATTGATTAAGGTAAGTCAGGTACACATGTGACTCAGTCAGATTAACTGAGTCAGCTGACTGGGATGACCGACTCAAACTAACCATCTTCAAAATCTCAACTTCTATTTCATTAATTCATTTCAACCAAATTTATACACAAAACATCAGCTTCATCTATATCATTTTAATCATATATTCAACTTATGTAAACTTCATATCTCATTCACTATCATAAACTTGGCTTACCTGCAACTGCAGCTATAAGCAAGCCCACACTGAAGTCACCACAAAGTGTAACCATACAAGCACCACTCTAGCTTTTCTCCATCTTTCCAACTTAGACACATATGTACTACCCTCAGCATTTACAATACATATTACTTCAGTTACATTACACAACTCATACATTCATCTCAAGTAACTCTGTATCACAGCTCAACACAACTCTCACAGTATCACCAAATTCAGCTCTATCACCCAACAAACACACATCTTCATTATCTAAGATACAAACTCAGGAACTCCACCACACAAACAATACCACCATCCTTAGACACCACCTGCAACAACTCACCAACTACTTTAACCCCATACACTGCCTCTTCGTTCCTAATTACCTCACCACCTTAATTATTTACCTTTAATCCAAACATCATCTCCAGTTCTGCATGCCAACACCAACAGTTCTCTGTAATACAACTCCTCCTCCCTGTAACTTAACACAACTCTAAATTATAATCTCAGCCATAGTTATTCCTAAACAAACACAAGTTGCATTTCACAACTTCAACAAATCACTCATATCCCCTGCAACTTCACCCATACTACTATAACTCTGCAACACTAAGTAGTTCTAGTTCCATTCACTCCACAACACCACTTTAAACTACAACCCAAACTATAACAACCATGCATCCCAGTTACATAATAAAACAACATATTCTTCAACATGAAACCACACATCCTGGCATAATCTGTTTCTACTTGCAATTCAATATAACACCACCTGCCTCAATCACAATTCAACATTATTATTACAAACTATAATCTTCATCTGTAAACAACTTAACATTCATCTACCTTTCCTCCATTTACTTTGGTACACACTTAATCAACATACCTCTCAAGCACATACCCAACAAATCCAATTCAATTCTTAATTCATTAAGAAACTCACTAAGTTAATTATAAGAAACTTGAACTAATTAATACTAATAAAAACAATTACCTCAAATACAATTCAACCCAAGCAGTTGTGGTCGAATTCCTCAAACCTCGACTCCTTGAATACAATCAGTTTCAAAACCATAACCAACTTATTCTCTAAACTGTCTTTGAACCTCCCATGAAACCTTAACCCTTAAATTCTCAGTTAAACTTCCTCTTCATAACCAATCCCCAAATTGAATACCCAATTCTTCTTCTTTGTTCTCTATACACAAACCCATCCTTAGTTCAATACCTTTTACATCATCTTCATCGTTTTCTCAGGAACACGACGAAACCCTAACTGAACTTCAATCTCTAATTCAAAAGAAACAACCTTACTTCCTAATTCGATACAAACCTACCTTCAATCAGACCTCTAAACCTTCAATTCCATCTTCAATTTCACACAAACCCTCAGAAAAATCAAGAACCCTAAATTAGTTCATCTCTAAAATAACTTTAGAACTTCAATTAAACCTCCACCCATGATTCTTCATCTCATCCTAGTTCTATATATCATCTTCCAAAACTTCAGAAGAATAATCAACCTACAACCCTAATTTTGATTCTCTGATTTATCTTTCAACCGGCTCTGAATTATCTATTCTAACCACCACCACCATTATCCTTCATTAATTGTTCTCCATAGTCTTCCCTTGATCTCAAAATCCATTTCAACAATCAAAACTCGAACAGAAGAAGAACAGGGAAGAAGGAAACGGAAGAGAAGAAGAAGAAGAAGAAAGAGAAGAAGAGAAGAGAAATAAAATATTTCTTCTCTCGATCGGTTTCTAAAGATAAGACCAAGGAAACACTAAGGTACTCAAGAGATTTGATAAGGGGAGGCAAAACGGTTTGTCCACAAAATGACTAATCTTCCCTTCATACTCAACCGATGATAACTTATTCGTCCAGTATCCGAACGACACTTTGAGTAATCCATTTCGTGTAACTTTCCGAGACCTATTCAACGGTACTAGTTTCGTATCTAGAGCGTTGTTAGATTAATTTCTATTAATTATCTTTCGTGTTAAACTAACCGAGTTACTAGTGGCTAAAACGTATCTTGATTGGTCTAATAGCGTTGACGAGCTTGAGGGTCCTTACACATACATTCCCTCCTCACCTCTTGATATCTAATTTATTCACCATCTCAGAAGCTAAGATAATTTTTTCATGGATATTTATGCCTTTGATGAAAGCTCCTTGTTGACAAGATACTAGTTTCTAAATCAAAGAGCTAATTCTTGATGTTATAATTCTTGTAATAATCTTGAAACTGAAATTAGCAAGTCCTATAGGTCTAAATTGTTTATCTTTTTTCGCACCTTGGACTTTAGGAAGTAGAAACAAAAAAATTGAATTCATACCTCTTGGTATAAACCTACACCTCAAACAATATTGAAGAGCAGTAATTAAATCTTTGCCAACAATATCCCAGGAAAATCTGTAAAAGCTTTCAGGAAATCCATCAAGACCTGGCAAACTATTTACATCCATTCCAAAGACAGCTTCTTTGATTTTTGCAGAAGAAGGAATTAAATCTAGAAAAATATTGTCTTCCTTAGATATTACCTTAGGAATTACCTCAAAAATACTTTCATCGAAGCTAACAAATTGATATTCAATTATTTTTTTGAAAATGTTTAACTAAAGTATCAGCTATTTGAGAGTGATTAGTCACCAGATTTCCAGTTTCATCCTTCAGTTCAGTTATGTTGTTATGAGCTTTTCCAATTTTTTTAGAAGTATGAAAGAAAGAAGTATTTGCTCCACCCTCCTTTACCCATTTGATTCTAGCCTGCTCTCATAAGTTCATTAAATTGTTGAGAAACTACTTCTTGCTTCCCTCTAGCAGTTATTGGATGATTTAGTAACTCAACATTCTCAGGATTTGCATCAGAAATCATAGCTGCATTTTTCACCTCTTCTCCAGCTTGTGTCATTTTTACTCTTAAATCACCAAAAATCTCCCAAATTCCACTTTTTAACAAACTCTTTGAATCTTTTTAGTTTAGACATAAACACAAATGCATGATTACCATTTATATTTTCTTCCCAAGAGCTTTGAATCACTTTTAGAAAATCAGGATGAGAAGTCCACACAGCTTGGTATCTGAAAGGAATGTTATTTGGTTTAGGAACCCCCACTATATTTCCAATTATGGGTACATGATCAGAAGTTCCTTAAACACCAACCTTATACTCCCAACCATCAAATTTTCCAGCCATTTGACATTAAAAAAAGCCTTATCCAAGTCACACAAAATTCTCTTTTTCCCAACTCTATTATTGCACCATGAATATTGTATGCCAGATTTAGGAGCTTGTATTAGATCACAAATATTTAAACAATCTCTAAATTCTTGTATAGCTATTCTTAAAGGTCTTCAACGACCAACTTTTTCATCACTACTCAAAACTGCATTAAAATCACCAATGAAAAACCAAGGATATTTCATTTCATGTATCTTCTCCAACTCATCCCATAATTCTCTTCTATCCACAGTTAAGCAAGCTGCATGAATTCCGGTTATAAGGACTTCTCCAACATTAACAATTATTGATTTTTTTTGTAGTTAATATAACAGTAGGAGTAGAAAGAGAAGAATGCCATAATAACCAAATATTTTCCTTATTACCATCACAAGTATTGTAAATTATCATTTGATTCATCCCATGCAGCCTCAAATTCTTAACACAATTACCAGAAATTCTAATTTTAGGTTCAGCTATCCAGAGTAACGAAGGATTGAATTGATTCACTAAATTTCTAAGTTTATCTTTGGCTCTAATTATTTTCAAGCCTCTGATATTCCAGAACATAACTCTCATTGATGTAAGTTAGTTTGATAAGTTTCAAGACTTCTCAGTCATTTATTATTCTTAACTAAATTTCTTGCAGGTTGTTTTCTAGTTGGTATAAGAGAAGTATTACCAGAATTTTTACCTTTAACTGCCTTGCTCAATTCAGTTGTAACTTCCTCAGATTTTTCTTTACTCACACTTAATGGTTCTTCAACCACATCAACCAACATATTAAATATACTTGGAGAATCAAGTGCAGTAAATTCACCAAATTGTACTTCAGCTCCACTGACATTTATTTGTGTCACTACATTATCACCCATTGTTCCACTCTTAGAAGTATTAGTACTTTCCAGATTAGGAGTAATACTGTTTGCTATATGAAGTAGTTCTCAATAGATAATTCAGGAATTCCTTTTGAGAGTCCATATCTCCAAAAAAATCAGAAGCTTGACTTTTACCACTGTTAGTTAAAGGAGGTATAACAACATCAATGTCCTCATTATCACTTAACAACTCCTCATGGATTAATGACTCTTTCTCCTTTGGAGTAATACTATTAACTTGAACAATATTTCTAAGGTTTCCATTCTCAACTACATTTGATGATTGAGATTTTGGGGTAGAGCATATATCAAATCCAACATGTTGTTGTTGTTTCTACCCTTTTTGCTTCCAAATATTCCTTTGTACTATATTGGGATTTACATCAACAACTTCACTGTGTACTGTCTCTTTTCTCATCACTCTGCATTCGGTAATTAAATGTCCACCACTTTGCAATGGCTGGAGAAACCTGGTAATTTAGGAATTTGTACTTCTTGCTCAAAACTACCATATTTAGATTTTACTAAAACGTGATGAGGTACATTGTTTGCTAAATCCACTTCAACAAGAACACTAGCATAGTACCCTACTTCCATTTTAAGAGTTATTTCACCTACCTTTATAGCTCTTCCAATGGCATCACCTAATGACATAAGTATTTTTTTTCTTTCCAATACTCAATTCCCAAGCCTGGAAAATTAACCCAAACAAATGCAGAAGTTGATTTCTGAGCAGCGGGATTGAAATTATGTTCCCAAAGTCCCAATTTAAGTACTTAAGATTCCACTTTCCAAAACCCATTCCAAATATATTTCATGTATACTTCATTTGCTAGCTTAATGATGTAAAAACCTTTGCGAAGAGGGATTAGTTGATAGTTACCTGATGTTTTCCATTGTTTTTTCAAAGATTCTTCAGCAACAACAAATTTCATCTTGACAAAATCCAGTCTCCCAATTAAACTAAATTTCCCATCATTTAGACTTTCATCTATATCCTCATCCGAAATGTATAGAGATGGAACCACTGAAGAAATTACATCCTCAACTCTCTCTCTCGTTAGATCCAGAAAAAAGAAACTAAAATTATTATTGCTCATCATCGATCCAGATTCCATCGAGTTCAATAAAAAATAACCAAAAATCTCAACAGAGAACCTTACTCAGACAAAGAATGTAAGAAAAATCATCACCAATCATTGAAATTAAACGTTGAATTCACCTGAATTAATGAGGAAAGTGCTCTGAAAACGAAAAAACTTGAAGAAAAAATCTCCGATTCACATTGAAAGCGAACTCAAATTTCATTCCTTTGAAAAGTCTATTATTGTAGTCTTTTGATAAGTTTTTGAATGATTTAATTGTGTAGTTCTGCTTATTATTTTAATTTTTGACATCAAAGTATATACCCAATGACACACATGATACACTTTTTTTTGGAATTTAAACTTAATCTATTTGGATATATTAATAACATATCAATTGATAGATAATCATACTTCGCTAAATTAATAAAATTTAATAGTCTCAGAACTATTAATTTATCGAAATTTCATTGTATGTTGTTTTTCTTAATGATTTTTTATCCCCGACTATTTCGTTTTTTCATTAATCAACGATTTTTTTACCCCATTGTAAACCTTTGAGAATAAAGGACCTCCGGTAATCATAACCGGATTGTGAGAATCGTATAACCAAGATTTCTTCTGGATGACTCTGAAAATATGACACTGATGATATTTTTCTTATTATAATTACGATTCTATCGATAGATTTTCTTATATTTAATAGTAAAAAATCCTAAATTACATAAACGAATTATCTTTTTATTGAATAAGGGGTAAATAGTAGATATCATTATAGTAGAGTTATAAAATTGTTGGATAATGATACCAACTACTTGAGTCCGAAACGAAACTCCCCGTCATCCAGACACGTAGGTAGTAAATCTTTGGGCAAATTAAGAAAATGACCAGCTTCAAAGCCCTATATTAATAAACCGACCAAGAATTTGAGGACTTATATAAACTGGCCTTTCTGTTAAGTTTTACGTTTGGGCCCACCATAATAGTCAACTTGGTTGATTTAGTCAATTTTAAGATTAAATTACCACCGTATCCTTATTACAAGACTATATTTACCTATTTTACATACACTACGTCTTCTTCTCCTTCTTCAAAAACTCGAGCAGTACAATAATGGCAGGCGACACAAGCACCTACTTATCCTACTCGAGCATTATCTTATCTTTTTCTATTTTTTTGAGTTCAGACGGAGTGTTTGGTAACAACGATTGATTTTATTTATACTTTCATGAAATTAAAACCTAGGGTTCATATATTTGTGGAAAAATTTGGGGGTTTTAAATATTGGGTTTAATCTAACAAATTCAGGTTATGTTAGCAATATGATTTACTTGCATGTATTCTTGTTGTTGATTAAAGGTATGGGTATGCAACAATTAAGTTCACTCGCATGTATTGATGCAGTTTTTTGGGGGTTAAACATTTAGGGTTCTTGAAAAGCTAGACCTAAATTGACAAATAAAGTCTTTAATAAATTGGCAGAGATTGTGGTGTTCGTGACTGCAATTTTGTATTCTTTCTTTTTATGACTTGTTAGCGATGATTCGATCTCAGGTACTTATCAAATACTTGAGAATTTGGGTATTTGGTATATTTATTCACTGTAATTATAAGAATTGAATCATTTCAATCAGATTGATGAATTTTTAGAGTTTGAACAAGATAAGAAGACATGGGTTATTGTGAATTTAAGATTGCAGTAATTTGAGTTATAGAGAATCCTGATAATCGAAGATGAAAATGGTTGTGAATCAAGTTCATTCGGAAATGATTCACAAGTAAAACTCGGACTCAGCCAACCGATTTGAGGGATTTAGTTGTCTTTTCAATGAACTGGATGACTGACATGTACGCATTAACTGCCGTTACACCGTTATTTAATAAAACGGGATGAAAAAGGTCAATGTCGGACATTTTATATAATGATTCAAAATAACGGCCACTTTCTTAATTATGACCCAAAAAGTTGGCTATTTTATTAAAAAACCCTAAATCTTTTTGAGATTTAACCTTTGATATAATCTTTCCGCTTGAAGCAATTTTTTAGATAAGAAAAATGGGTGAATAACTAAATATGGAACCCATATTTTTCTTTTAAAACCTTTGTAGCCTATGTAAATACAGACTACAACGGATGTGCGTGAAGGATCTCCATTCCGCCTTGAACCTCCTACTTCCGACTGAATTAAATTCTTGCCTCCGGTGCAACCTCTGGAGAGAACTCTTTCCATAACAAATCGGTACGTATTTCGTTGTAAGATACCAAGTTTCAGTTCGTTTAATTTAAACTGATCTATACCACTTCCGAGGGATTGTATTCTATCACTGAAGATTTAAAACCTTGAGATTATGAATAACCAACAGGAAAACCCTTCCAGTATGAGGTATCCTCCATATCCACCCTCCCCGATTCCGATTTATCTCGAGAAGGGGACGGGTTCACGATTTATAAAGAATTACATTTCCCTTATTTTTGTAACTTAAAATTGATTTTGATTTACAATTAAAACAAAACAATTTGATTATTGTATTATATTTCTGTAATAACGGATCGGATGCATTTAGCATGCGAAATGTTAGATACAGATATGGGGTAATGTGATATCTCCATCCCAAATGCATCTGTTGCCACCCAATTGTTCAATATCATACACTTATTTCTTTTTCTCTTTTTATTGTTGGTTAGGTGTAGGGACAATGGATTGCAAAGGGCGTACTGAAGTGAAAGTGAAAGCAGTTGCCATACCTGGTGATGACAAAACCTATGCCGTCAGCACGAACAAAGGTACCAATGGTGATGATATCTCTAATTTAATCAGTTGTAATAAGGATATCCTTGTCGTTGCTGGTATCTCTAGTTGTAGTAATAGGCTTGATGATGATACAATGGTTTGTGAGATACTAAGTAGACTCCCTGTGAAGTCCCTTACACGGTTCAAGTGCGTATGCAAACACTGGTTGCATTTGATCGAACAAGACCTGTACTCCATTGATTTACATCTTACTCAATCGAAAAGACACACATATATTTTCTATGTGATTTCGCCGTTAACAAAGGATCAGCGAGACGCAAAATTCACACATAAGGCTAAGGCACATGATCAGTCTTTCTTGACGGCAGATTTATCTTTTGAAGGGGTAGTCAGAGCAGACGTCCAGACCATAAGGAAGACAAATATGTTCCGTTGTGATCAAATTTTGGGATCAATAAATGGTTTGATATGTTTCGTCGACACACGCAAGTATGCTGTTCGCATATATAATATCAGCACAAGAGAAGCATCGCCATGGATACATTCAAAATTATTACTAAATGAAAAGGAAAAGCATCCTACCATAGATACACGCCGTATTCATGGTACAAGCTATAGATTTGGATATGATCCAACCACCAAGGAATTCAAAGTGTTATGTATCTGGCGTATATCTTTCAGAAAAGCTGGAATATCGCTAAAAGGAGAAAATGGTGTCGATGAAGACTATGGCAAAATTACAGTGTGCGAGATCTTGACTGCAGGCAATAGTACGTGGAGAAGGATTGATGCTGTCCCACCTTGTTATCTAGGGGACGGTAGTCCCGATGTGTATGCAAATGGCTGTATTTATTGGTGCACTAAGATGTGGCTCGGTTGTCCTATAAGCATAGCAGCATTTGATTTTAGAACTGAGAAGTTTAGAATGATCGAAATCCCTAAACTCATTCGGGATCAACCTTTGGATCCTGGTCCGCTCTACCACCAATATATAAGTCTACTGGAATTGGATGGTTGTTTAGGTATAATTTGCAGAATAAGTGATTACCTTTGTAAGCTATTGATATTTAATGATCATCATCATCAAAGAGACAACGAGAAGGTGGGTGGCCAAATTTGGAGCGAAGAGACTATCACTTTACCTTTTCCTTGGGATGGAACCCGGTGGCTTTATTTTAGTGATGTTGTTGGGACATGAAATAATCTTAAGAGACTATCAAATTGCTGGGGGACGCATAAACCGCATCCCTCTTTATTCTTACCATCGGAAAGAAAAGAGTTTTACAGAGATTGAAACTGACAGCTCCCCCTTTTTAGATCCACATGCTTACTCTATTGAAAAGCTTACAACTTATGTCGAAAATCTTGTACCTGTTCGACAGCAGAGAAGAAACAATTAGGGATAGTCCATTCTAGGAAACTGCTACACTTCCCCACTCTCTTCCACCATTCTTTTCCACCGTTAGGCAGCGATCTAAGCCGTTGATTCGCTTGTTGAGATGGTATGGGTAAACAGGGACGTATCTATGTGTGTTACGTGAGGTGGTAGAAGGGAACGAGGGAATCAGGATATGAAGCATTTTCGGTCTAATTTGATCATAAGGCGGGCCCGACTTACTTTTATAGTTACTTTTTTCTTGGTTTTAACTATTTCCCATCCCACTTTCCCCAATTCCTATCTCAGCTATGTAAATTAGATTTCATTTAACCCTTTCTAAATTGGGTAAACAAAACTCACCCAATTATCCTTTACGAAAAACTTTCATCTTCCCCGACCACCGTTTTCCTTCTTCCTCTATCTCTAATATAGTCCTAAACTAGTATAATCTATACCACTACTAGCTTGAACTCTCACTGCCACTACACCCATGTTGTTCATGGACGGGATCTAATAATGGTTCATACACTAAATAAGAAGAACCGGAACTATACAGTTAACGGGAGTTTGGGTAGTTTATTTTTTCTTCCTTCATTGGACTTCTGATCTGATGCGATTAAAAAAAGTGTAAGAAAACTGATATTGATTAACCAACACAAAAAAAAAAAAAAAGGTGATTTACTGATGTGCCCTCAATTTAGTGTACACTTTACATTCTTGTCCCGTTTTCTTCCATAATTGCAAACATATCCTGCTACAAACTTTTCCATCCGTTTTTTTCAAAAAGTATCTAACATACAAAAGTCAAAAAGCAATTCAAAGAAAAACAGACATGTGTCAAACAAATTGGAATTTCAAGGACTGAACTACCCTTTGTCTACCAAAACTTAATACGGGTTAAAATCCTGCTCATCAAAAACTAAACAGTTTCACCCAACTAACGTACCCATCAAAATCTTGTCAAACCAGAAAAATAAACAGACCAGATATACTTTTTTCCAACGAACATATTTCTTTTTCAATTGACGTTCTTAGTTTCAAAACCCCAACTGTTGTTATCTTATCCATTATGGAACGAACAAATAGAATTCATTGGTAAAGGTTGTGCAGTATCTCCATCAAGCAATAACGTTTCTCTGTAGATAGTTTTGGAGGCATCACCACAAGGTTCCATAACTGTGAACTAAGTTCAGCCAAAGAACAGAAAACTGTGAATTAACAACAAAATACTCTTTAAGTATCTACGGTTGTGCATCCAATTTGTTAAGTTATGAGAAAGATGGACATGAAGAAACATACCATGTACAGTAAGTGGCATATGGCATGAGAAAATTGGTGCTCTGCACAAGTGGTAAAAATACAGGAAATAAGATTCTTGGCTTCTCATACCCAAATTGCACCTACTTGGAGTATTTTAAAACTACCTCCAACCCTCTAAAATCACTGCCAGTTCACCTGAAATCACTCGACGCTTGTTAAGCTTGTGGATCAGAAAATCATCAAATCAGAAGTTGTCCACTGAGTAAAACTAGGTACAACAAAACCAAATACATAAAGAGGACGTTTCTACTCGCACCAGTGCTTAAACCAACACAAGGATATTGTTTACCTTATCTGCAACCAGTGTGAAGGCTTTCTTCGGGAAACTGCTGCCCTTGCTGTTGCTGTTGCTACAAAAGATCATGTAAGAAATCCAAGCCAAAAGTTGGAAGAATTAAGCAATGAGCTTTAAAAGATACATATCTAAGACAGTGATTTAAACTAATAAACTACTTATATTAATAAAAGGAGATTCAAGTCACAACCATAAATGAGTGGAAAAACAAGGCCACTCTAAACATGAAAGGAAGGCTAAAATACGTCTTAAATAGTCAATCTAAACAAGAAACAAAAGCTAAGAAAAGTCTAGTGTAAGGAATTCCTTACACAATCAACGAAAGATGTTGATCCTAAAATAAGAACCTAAACTAAGAAGTCTGATTCATTCAACCAACACAAATAAAAAAAACACTTAATAAGTACTAGGCTTGATCTCCACTAGCTGCAAATACTATTCACTTCCAAACTTCACATTTTCGTGGTCTTGGCCTTCTTAGTCTTCGGCCCAGCTGAACGTGCAGCAGCATCAGAAAATACCTGCCGAAAGAAACCACCTCTGGATCTGGTACTTGTAGATGTTGCAGCAACAGAAGTTCCAACCGAATGGGCAGCAACATTAGAAAAGACCTGACGAAAGAACCCCCCTGGATCTACCAGATCTCATCCTACCAGTGCTACACTCACCTTGATTGTAAGAAGTAGGTTGCTGAGTTTCTCCATCCATCTATGTTCTGGCTCTTTTCTTTTTAGGGTTTGAACCCACTGCACCGCCTTGGCAAGTCTTGACATTATGTCCAGGAAACTTGCATCTACTACATGTCCTTGCTTTCTTCTCTGCTGGTGGCTTATCATGACCTCTTCTTCGATTCACTCTAGGTCTACCAGGTCTCCTCATATCTAGAGGAGGAAGAATAGTAATAGGGCCTGATGGCTGTAGAAGGAGAAGAAGAATATATAAAAATTGTGAAAATGTTGTAAATATTTTAAAGAATATTTTACATCAACAACATAAAGAAATTCAATAAAGTTTGAAATGACCAATAAAATACAAAAAAGAGTGGTTTACCTCCACCCAATCATCCTGGTTTTGCAATGGGAACATGGGAGGTGCATAAGTAGCCTTGTAGGACTCAACTGAGTAATAGCTAGAACAATACCTATCATTATATAAATTTGATGTTAATAATCAACAATGAAGGCATTTAACGTACACAAATATATAACTAAATTAATGGACATAAACAAGATAAAAGTGTATTTTGCTTACGAGGTCCAGTTAGGCCTGATTTGCTTTAATGCACAGACAGCATGTATGCAAGGGAATCCACTTAACTGCCACTGGCGACATGTACATGTTTTCTCCACAATATAGACAGTGAACACAGTTTTGTGAACACTAGTCACCAAATACAGCTTTTCGACCTCTGCTCCTTCCACCTTGAAATCACCAACATTCTTCAACATCTTCTTTAACAATTTCTTTGCCCTAGGTACCAGGTCTCCATCTTCCCAGGTAGCAGCTGCATTCCTTTTCTTGTAGAAAAGTCCCATTACCAGCTTCCCATACATTGTTTCAATCTTACATACTAGTTTGTCTCTTAACTTACAAATCATATTGTTAAATGACTCACTGAAATTGTTATTCATATGTTCACAACAAGCAATTTCATCATAAAACGACCTAGCCCAGGTACTGGGATGTTCTTCCATCATATACTCACATGCAGCTGGGTTTAACTCCAACAAATAGTTCATATGGACCTTAAAATGAACACGAAATACACATTATCAATTAACTAGATACAACATTTAAACATGTTATATGGATTCAACTTAGTATGCTTATTTATAACCTTAAAAATTAGTGGGAAAGAAATGCAAACCTTAAAATGCTTCAGTTTATAAGCTTTTGCAGCATTAAAGACATGTTCCTTAAGCTTAGTGTTAGAAAAAACAATGTTTTGTTTTAATCAAAAAATGCATGGACCATGTTTTGATCCCAAGACCTATTGCTCCCTAGATGTTTTTTCATGTGAATGAATAAAACATTAGTCCCATATAGACTAAAACACTAAGAGTTTTAGACTTAAATAGCATTGGTTTAGCCTTAAGGGCATGGCCCTTTGGGTCTTTAGACCTTTGTGTATGGGGAAAGCCCTAGACTATGGCAAGGTTGCCTAAACCTTATTGCATTTCTTATTGCCTTTCCCGCTCGCGCGGTGCTTCGCATAGAAGCACGCACGCTCGGCTCGGCGTGGGCGTGGGTTTATCCGACCCTTTCTTTTTACTGAAAATTTCCACTCGTTTCTCCCACACATGTAAAGAATTTTATTCTATGCCTTCTCGGTTTTGGATATCCGACAGCCACTAGAATCATCTTTAGTCACACACGGTTAATTCTCACGCGTGAATTCTCTTAACTGTTTTCATCGTAAAGAATCTTTAATCTCACGCGTGTGGACACTGTGCACCAGAGATTTCTCGTCGAGAAGAATCTTGACCGACAGATGCGTTTTTTTTACATTTATTTTAATCGGATGCTTTTTGCTTTTACTCGTCCGACAAATTGAACGCGTGATTTACGGATCCGTGTCTCAAACGTTCAATTCTTACCTATAAATACGAGTTAAGGCTTTCGGTTTAAAGACATACCATTCGAACTCTTATCTTCTCAATTTCTCCTTCTTCTCTAATTATTTTCGAAACTTAAGTTCTTATTCATATTTGTCTTAAAACTCGAAAAACGTTCAGTTCTTTTCTTCAAACAAGTTGTAGTTTACGTAAACATAATTTTGTATAACTACTTCTTGATTTACAGAATTTTAGTTCACAGAAATATAGTTTACAGAAACATAAAATTATTTTTATATTACTCAGAAACAATTTGTATTTTCAATTTGTGTTTGTGTTTTTATTTTTGTTGCCAAGTTCTAAGGGTTCTCTCTGTGTATGCTACACATAGAGGAGAACTAACAGTAGTTTTATCCTGGAGGTAGTTTTCTAATTGCTATAGCATCTCAGAGGAGTAGCAGGCAATATTACCTTTAGCTCAGCGTATCTCATACGTGCCTCTACTAATTTTATTGAGTTATTTGTTACTACTATCAGTGTAATCTAAGTATTATTTCCCATTTGCATTCGATTATTGTAATTAATTCCAACAATCTAAAGGTAATATCGTGCCTTATTGTAATATTGTAATACTGTAATATTCTTTGTTGTAAGAACATGGGAAAGAATACTGTAGAAAAACCACCAAAGTTCAGTGGTAAGGACTTTAAGAGATGGCAGTCTAAAATGCTATTCTTCCTAAACGACCAAAGGTTAGATGGATATGCTTTAGAAAAACCCTCGAGAAAACTTCATCGCCGTGGTAATGAAGATAAATTGGGCAGGTGGAATAGGAAGAATTATTTGTGCAAGAATCATATTCTTAACTGTCTTGATGACTCCTTGTATGACTTCTATAATGCAAAAGAATATTTTAATGCTTTTGATTTATGGGAAGCTCTAGAAGAAAAATATCATCTTTCAAGTCACTGGAAGTAAGAAGTTCTTAATGGCTAAGTTCTTAGAATACAACATGACTGACTTAAAAGCCTGTGGTAGAACAAGTTCGTTTAACTTCAACTCCTCATCAGCGAGATTCTTGCTGAAGGCATGACTTTTGATGAAGCTCTACAAGTATCGGCTGTGATTGAAAAGCTTCCACCCTCATGGAGCGAATACAAGAGGAGGCTGCGACACAAGACTCGTGAAATCACCATGGTGGAGCTTGGCAAAAAGATCCAGGTTGAGGAGCTGATGTGCAGCAAGGACAAGAGCATGATGCTGAGCAAAAACATGTCCAACAAAGCTCATGTTTTGGATGATAAAGCTGCTTCAAAGAAAACTCCTGGAGAATCCAAAGAAAATGGGTAATAGACGTAACAGACGTCGAAAACCCGTGAGGTAACAATTTTAAGCCTAGAGGTGGTGTCACTAAGCACACCATCAAAGGCGACTGTTTTAATTGTGGTAAACCTGGACATATGGCTAAAGACTGTAAGGCCCCTAAAAGGATCAAATATGATCCAAAACAGAAAAATAAGGCAAACATAGTAGAGGACTCGGATATTTCACCGGCATGGTGTCCGAAGTCGACCTTGTCTCTAGTTTGACTAATGTGAGAGACTGGTGGCTTGATTCTGGAGCCACCAAGCATGTTTGTAAATTCAGAAATGCTTTCTCCTCCTATGCCATAGTAGGAGATGATGAGAAATTGTTCATGGGAAATTCTTCCACCGCGAAAGTGGTGGGGAAAGGTAGGTCGAACTGAAGCTAACTTCAGGAAAAACTCTCGCATTGAATGACGTATTCTACGTCCCAGACATATGCAAAAATCTCATCTCAGAAACCATCCTGCTAGGAAAAGGTTTTAAAATTGTTGATGAGTCCAATACTGTTGTGATTTCTAAGCATGGTGAATTCGTAGGAAAAGGTTATGTTACCGATAACATGATTAAGCTTAGTGTATCTGATTTGAAATTGAATGTTAATGCATCTTCTTCGGTTTATGTTTGTGACTCCTCACATGTTTGGCATGATAGACTTGGGCATGTTAATTTCAAATCGCTAGAAAGACTTGCTAATTTAGGTTGCATACCAAAAATAAACTTTGATAAAAAACAAAGATGTGAAATCTGTGTTGAATCTAAATATGCAAGAAAACCATTTAATAAAAGTGTTGAACGTAGAACAGTTCCTTTGGAATTAATACACTCGGATTTAGGAGACTTGAAATCAACACCAACAAGAGGTGGTAGAAAATGGTATATCACTTTCATAGATGATTACTCACGATACTGTCAGGTTCATCTTCTTAGAAGTAAAGATGAGGCCTTAGAGGCTTTCAAGTTTTATAAACTTGAAGTAGAAAACCAAAAAGGAGTTAAGATTAAAACTCTTAGGTCTGACCGTGGCGGTGAGTATGTGATACCCATAGGAGAGTTTTGTAAAAATAATGGAATCATTCATGAAACCACTGCACCATATTCACCTGAATCGAATGGTGTAGCCGAAAGAAAAAATAGAACACTCATAGATATGGTAAATGCTATGTTAACAAGTTCAGGGTTATCTTCGAACTTGTGGGGGGAAGCTATCTTCTCGGCATGCTATATTTTGAACCGAGTTCCATTTAAAAAATCAGATAAAACTCCCTACGAATTTTGGAATGGTAAACAACCTTCCTATGCATACTTTAAAGTGTGGGGGTGTTTGGCCAAGGTGGCCATTCCTCATCCCAAGAAAACTAAAATAGGTCCTAAAACAATTGACTGTGTTTTCATAGGATATCCTGAGCATACAAATGCTCACAGGTTTATGGTCATCAGTTCTGACCACAATAACATTGGTCTGAACACCATAATGGAATCAAGAGATGCCGTGTTTTATGAACACATATTTCCTTTAAGGTCCTGGACCTCGTAAAAGGGTCCATGATGATCTCCCGGATGTTCCATCGACTAGTCAAACTCCAACTTTGGAGTATGAGACTGAACCAAGAAGAAGTAAGAGGGTTAGAACTGAAACAAGTTTTGGCCCTGATTTTTTGACTCTTACGGTAGAGTCTGAACCCCAAATATATAAGGAATCTATGACTTCTCCAGAAGCTCCTTTCTGGGAAGAAGCTTCATTAAATGAATGGGAGTCCATTCAGCAAAATGAAACTTGGGAGCTTGTAGACTTGCCTCCTGGAAGTAAATCCATAGGTTGCAAATGGGTGTTCAAAAGGAAACTTAGAACAGATGGAACTATAGATAAATATAAAGCTAGGTTGGTAGTTAAAGGCTATAGACAACAGGAAGGAGTAGATTTCTTTGATACCTATTCACCAGTCTCTAGAATCACCTCGATTAGAATGTTGATTGCTATTGCTTCAATTTATGATTTGCATATACATTAGATGGATGTTAAAACTGCTTTTCTATATGGTGAATTGAATGAAGAAATTTATATGGATCAACCTGAAGGCTTTATAGTAAAAGGTTATGAAAACAAAGTATGCAAGTTAAACAAATCTCTTTACGGTTTAAAACAAGCACCTAAAAAGTGGCATGAAAAATTTGATCATGTTATGATAACTAATGGTTTCAAGGTTAATGAATTTGATAAATGTGTTTACATTAAATCTGTGTATGATTCTCATGTTATTGTTTGCCTATATGTTGATGATATGCTCATATTAGGCAGCAACCTTGATATTATTAATACCATTAAAAGCATGCTTAGAGATAATTTTGACATGAAAGACTTAGGCCCTACTGATGTAATCTTAGGGATGAAAATCAGAAAGACGTCTGATGGATATAGTCTTAGTCAATCTCATTATGCTGAAACCGTATTAAAGAGATTTAATTATGAAAATGCAAAACCTGCGTCTACTCCATTTGATCCCACTTGTAAATTGAAAAAGAACAAGGGTGAGGGTATTGATCAACTTGAGTATTCTCGCATTATTGGTAGTCTTATGTATCTTATGAACTGTACAAGACCTGATATTGCTTACTCTGTGAGTAGATTAAGCAGGTATACTTGCAACCCAGGGCAGGATCACCGAATGCTCTCTTCGTAGTTTTACGTTACCTGAGAGGGACCTCAAACTATTGCTTAAGTTTTGGGAAGTATCCTGCTGTGACTTGGAAGGGTATTGTGATGCCAACTGGATATCGACTCGAAGAGTGCAAATCTACTAGTGGGTACATCTTCTTGCTTGGAGGTGCGTCTGTCTCATGGAAGTCTACCAAACAGACATGTATAGCTAAATCCACTATGGAGTCTGAGTTTATAGCCTTGGAAAAAGCTGGAGAGGAAGCTGAATGGATGCGATGTTTCCTGGGAGGAATTCCACTCTGGACCAAGCCTCGTGTCTACAATTGCCATCCTCTGTGATGTGAAGTCCGCTCTTGGTTGCGCAAAGAACAATGTATACAACGGGAAGTCTATACATATACGAAGAAGACATAAGACGGTGAAACAACTACTCTCTCTGGTATTATCTCGATAGACTTTGTAAAATCCAAAGATAATCTTGCAGATCCTTTGACAAAAGGCTTAACCAGAGAGAAAGTTAAATTTACATCGAGGGGGATGGGACTTAAGCTCATTGAATAAATCACCATGAAGGATACTCAACCTTGTGATTGGATTTCCAAGATCAAGGTTCAATGAGACAACTAATTTATGGTGATATTGAGAAAGCACTATCTTTGTCCCTCCCTATGGTGTAATCGTGCGATAGTGCTGCCTGCAGAAATTAAGGATGATATTTTGCGATCTTAATGGGTACCATGGCTTTGATTAAAGCGGGGTGTGGCAGGACACTCTTTATGGACTCACCTTTGTGGATGTTGGAAGTGTGGCCGCTTCCTATGAGAATATGAGCTGATTCTATATAGACATTCATTAAGTCCGGGATTTTATCCCACGGCCAAAATGGGCACAACCGCAAGAGCTTGGCAGCTGTTTTCTTCTTGTTGAGGCATCAAGTGTGGTGTTATTTCAATTGCATTCTTTGTTGGCGGTTCAAGACATTGCGTTCACCGTATCAACAAGCATTCAGTAACCTCTCACTAAGTTAAGGTTCAATCTTTGGGACACCTTAGCCTATTTTGTTGCCTTATGTTTTATCGTGTTTTATCGACATGTTTTATTATTCATGTGGGGGATTGTTAGAAAAAACAATGTTTTGTTTTAATCAAAAAATGCATGGACCATGTTTTGATCCCAAGACCTATTGCTCCCTAGATGTTTTTTCATGTGAATGAATAAAACATTAGTCCCATATAGACTAAAACACTAAGAGTTTTAGACTTAAATAGCATTGGTTTAGCCTTAAGGGCATGGCCCTTTGGGTCTTTAGACCTTTGTGTATGGGGAAAGCCCTAGACTATGGCAAGGTTGCCTAAACCTTATTGCATTTCTTATTGCCTTTCCCGCTCGCGCGGTGCTTCGCACAGAAGCACGCACGCTCGCTCGGCTCGGCGTGGGCGTGGGAGTGGGAGTGGGAGTGGGAGTGGGTGTGGGTGTGGGTGTGGGTGTGGGTGTGGGTTTATCCGACCCTTTCTTTTTACTGAAAATTTCCACTCGTTTCTCCCACACATGTAAAGAATTTTATTCTATGCCTTCTCGGTTTTGGATATCCGATGTACCACTAGAATCATCTTTAGTCACACACGGTTAATTCTCACGCGTGAATTCTCTTAACTCGTTTTCATCGTAAAGAATCTTTAATCTCACGCGTGTGGACACTGTGCACAGAGATTTCTCGTCGAGAAGAATCTTGACCGACAGATGCGTTTTTTTTTACTGTTATTTTAACGGATGCTTTTTGCTTTTACTCGTCCGACAAATTGAACGCGTGATTTACAGATCTGTGTCTCAAACGTTCGAATTCTTACCTATAAATACGAGTTAAGGCTTTCAGTTTAAAGACATACCATTCAGAACTCTTATCTTCTGAATTTATCCTTCTTCTCTAATTATTTTCAGAAACTTAAGTTCTTATTCATATTTGTCTTAAAACTCGAAAACGTTCGTTCTTTTCTCTCAAAACAAGTTGTAGTTTACGAAACATAATTTTGTATAACTACTTCTTGATTTACGAATTTTAGTTCACGAAATATAGTTTACGAAACATAAAATTATTTTTATATTACTCGAAAACAATTTGTATTTTCAATTTGTGTTTGTGTTTTTATTTTTGTTGCCAAGTTCTAAGGGTTCTCTCTGTGTATGCTACACATAGAGGAGAACTAACAGTAGTTGTATCCTGGAGGTAGTTTGCTAATTGCTATAGCATCTCAGAGGAGTAGCAGGCAATATTACCTTTAGCTCAGCGTATCTCATACGTGCCTCTACTAATTTTATTGAGTTATTTGTTACTACTATCAGTGTAATCTAAGTATTATTTCCCATTTGCATTCGATTATTGTAATTAATTCCAACACTTAGAACCCTTGAAGTGTGTCTTGAAATTCTTAAAAAGATGCCTGACATACCAAACATAATACTTAATTAGTAACTCATAGGTACATAAGTTGCCACCAAAATAAACAACAAAATGAGAACACTAAGAAAGAAACAATAAACCTGAAACAAAATCTATGAGGAGAATCAGGAAACAACTCATGGACAGCTTCAACCAACCCCTTTTGCCTATCTGAAATGAAGTTCAAGGTGAACCCACGACCTATGATTTTGTGCTTCAAATTCTTCAAGAAGAGATACCAATTTTCATAGCATTCATTTCTGCATATGAAAATTCCTAATGGCACCAGTCCATTCTGCGAATCCAAGCCAGTTGCAACAAGGAGGCAACCCCCATGTTTCCCATAAAGATGGCATGCATCCAACCCAATCACTTTTCTACAACCATCTTTAAAACCTCCAAGTGGTGCAGCAAATGATATCATGACATATTCAAACTTGTTGTCTGTTCTACCATAAGTAAAATTTGTTATGGAACCTGCCTTACCAAACACAGTACTTGATTATATTGTTATGTATACATGCTAAAAAAATCTATAATATGAAAACAGTCATATGATGTTATTAAGATAAGTCTGTGTTAGTGATGAATTAAATTACACAAATAAAACAATGAGAATGAGAAAGAAATTAATAACATACCTGGGTTTGTCCTTGAAACCATTTCACATAAACTCGGAACAAATTTATAGCTTTCATCATACGAGCCATGTAACCTCTCTAAAACCATAACCCTAGTTCTCCAGGCGGTATGGTAAGGCAGGAGAGTGTTGTGACTTCTCCAGAATTCATCAACAATTTCAACAACTTTTGGAACGACTCTACCACCAGCCAAGTTCCTCATCACATGAGCAGCCACAAATGCAGGGTTAGCAGACCTGTTTCTTCCAAGAGGATCTCCCTCGCAACTGTGAACTAAATTCAAGCTTCTGATGATGAAAGTATGGTTATTATCAAAGCTGCTCGAATATAATGTCCATCACCGCCGCCGCTAACCAACGGTACACAAAACACATAAGAAGCCTTCAATGATACAAACGCCAATGAAGATACCGAACAGATCGTAGTTATCGCCAAGTACGGCCCCCGTGTTAGCCCTGGCCCGTCACATAAACAATACACACCTGCAATGCAAAAAACACAATCAGACTACAATTGTACAATTCCATGGGTTTCGTTTGAATTTGGTTGTGATTTTGGAGTAATTGGATTATTTATACTTACATAGTATGATGAATGATCGAACGATCGATAAAAGCGGAATATCGACGAGACTGAACCGGAAATCGTAGTCAGTGTATGAGAAATTCTGTAACGATGATGAGATGGAATCAAGCTGAGAAGAAGGGAGAGATAAAGAGAGAATAGCAGAAGGAAGAATCGCATCAGTTAATACTAGTAAAACCGGTGCTGAGAATAGAAGGAGTGATATCAACATTGATATGAAGAAGAACAGAGTTTTGACTGCTCTTAATCCGCGATTGAATTTCTGATCATCTTTGTTTAGTATTCCTGTGATCATCCTGATTGTAATTAGCTTCTCTCTGCCCATTATTTGATCAATTCTCAGGAGAAACCAATGAAATGTATGTATTTACAGATAAAACAAAAGGGAGAGACTAAAAGAAAGGAGGAGATAGGTGGTGATAATAACCAGAGTAAGAAACAAAATTGGAATAAGAAGAAGAAAGAAACTGGACAGGGTTTTACATTAGTTCGGAAATAAAGAGAACGCGGCTGGAAGCTTCAAGGAATTACATTTTGATGTTTGACCATTAACATCGAGAACGATGGGTTGGCCCTTTCATAACGACATGTCACGGATACAGATCAATCTTGACCGTTGCAAATACCAGTCATAACTTGCTCCATAATTTTAAGATCTCAATCATACAAAAAGATAACAATGTTTTAGGAGATGGGGAATCCTATGCCTGTTCCCTGTTTGGAACTCCTTTATTATAACTAAGAAATCCTAATTTTGCTAATTGCATGTCGAAAAAGTGATTATATTCCCTCTCGTAAAGTACACATTGCAGTTATAAACTTGGGTTTTTGGAACAAACGGGACAATTGGTTTTTTTTGACACAAAGAAGGGAAAATTCCATTAAAAGAAACAGAATGCAGTCATGGAGAACATGAAGGCACTGTTTATGGTAAACAAAGCTGCAGGCTAAGAACCTGCTAAACAACTGAAGAAGAAAAAACAAGCTTACATGAGGACAAAGATGCCGTTCCTAAGAACCATATCCAGAGAGTAGTTCCTAAAAATTCCTTCTTTTGAAATCCAATTGAACATCAAAATCTTAGTATCATCGATCAACCTCTCAATAGAATGATAAACTCCTTGATAGTATCTTCTATTTCTTTCAAGCCAAATAGTCCACCAAATAGCAAACGGAATCAGCTCCCATATTTTCCATTTTTTAGCCCTCTTTTTCCTCTTTTCCCTCCATTCCCAAAGAGTGCTTTTAACACACTCATTAGAAACCCACTGAAGATTGTAACCATCCAAGAAGAACTGCCAAATTTTCCTCGTAGTATCACAGTGCAAGAAGATATGGTCATTTGATTCCACATCCTTCTTACATGATTTTGCGGGACAATTGGTTCCGTAAGACAAATGCTATTCCACATGATTTTGCGGGATGACTTCTCGCAAAAATGGTTTTTTTACCGTTGGATGATCAAATCAACGGTTAGATTTATATTCAAGAAGAAAGGACCCACCATTTTCAGGAAAAGACCCATCATTTCCCCTAAAGGGTTCAAGGCTGTTAAATCTGGGTTTTAACATGATCTAATGGTAAAAAAGTTGTGTTTTAGTACTGCTCGTTCCGTAATACCTCATGTCTCCCCGTCTCAGACTTGGTGGCAACATTGTTTAGGATAGAATTAACGGGAGGGGAACCAGTGAAGCTCTCAGATCTACCGGTAATTAGTGCAGGTGTACGACTAAAAGATATGTTTATGGTGTATTGAAAACTAATTTTGTCAAGAGAAGTTGCCACATGCGCAATTGATTAGCAAAGCTGGGTTCGATGTTTTGGTTGACTCATCGCAAGGGGTGACGATGAATCCCAACTAGAGTCGACAGTGCCCCGCTCCCAGACTAATGTAATAAGTATATAATATATATTATATATACCCTAGTGGAAATGTATGGGGTGGGATTTGAACCCATGCCTATAGTGTTGTGGGAGCTCAAAATAATACTACCACACTATCTCTCTAACTTTGATATAAAATTACAAAACCATGTTTTTAAATATATACCCCAACAGTAAGCCTACAAGAAGACGCCATGGGAAGCAGCAGATAATGCAAGAAATGGGTAAGAGCCGAGCAGAGAGGCCTCTCTGGTGTTTTGAAAGAACCATGTTTTAGGGACCATGGTTTTTTTAGGGGGACCAAAGTCTTATTAGGCTAACCTCTATATACTTATAAGGGGTGTCCAAAAGTTAGGTAAATACACATATATCCTTTACATTAATTTAATTTAAAACCAACCTAATAACTATATAAATCTATTCATATACATCTAATCTAAATGAATTTATCAACCAAAATCAAAATAAAAAACAAAAACAGCAGGGGAATAAAAAAAAATAGTTTTGAAAAAAAAATTTATTCTCTTTATCTTCTCTCTTTCCTTGACGTTCCTCGTTCGATTAAAAAACCCATCAATCTTTTTAATTCGCTTTTTGATTTAGAAAATTGAGTATCTTTTTAATTCGCTTTTTGATTGAGAAAATTGAGTAGAAATCATCAAAATATGGTTTAAATGGAAGTTAAAGTGGCATGTTTGGTTAGGAATAGTTTTAAACAAACTAGTTTTGTAACCGAACATTCTGAAACCAAGAAAACGAAGAACACTTCGGTTATCACGAATTCAATTTTTCATAACCGAACTCCGAGTTCGGTTGGTTCGCAAAAATAGTTTTAACCGAACTCCTCATTAAAAACCAATATATTTTGTTTGGTTGGTTAGGTTAATTGGAAGAAAAAAAAAAATCCTTTAACCGAACACTTGTATTCGAACAACAAATGCTGAGTTCGACTGGTTCGCAAAAAATAAATAAATTGCTAACCGAACCGAACCCTTCTCAGAAAATCAATATGTTAAGTTCGGTTGGTTCGCAAAAAAGTATAAAACTATTTTCTAACCGAACTTTACCAATATTACAAGAAAAAATAAAAAATCCAATGTAACCGAACTGTGCTATTTTGCCCACTATGTTGAGTTTTGATTTAACCGAACTTTGCCCACTATGTTCGGTTGGTTGGTATGAAGTTTGCGAAACAACCGAACTTTGTACACTTGGTAAAATCTTAATCAATGCTAAGTTCGGTTAGATATAGGTTGCGAACCAACCGAACTTCTAGACCCTAAAGTTCGGCAACATTGCGGGCAAACCGAACATTACTCTGCGGTGGGTCCCACGATCCGATCATTCGAGACATCAAGCATGTCATAAACTGGGGGATACTTACTAGGGTATTGGTCTAGCGGTTTACAAAGTGCAGCGTGTAACGCGCTATTACAAGAACGTGTCAGGAAAAGGTGGATGGTTAACACTGATGAGGGAAGTGGGCAAAGGTGTGATCGTGTAACAATCACCACTCCTACACGACCCCACTACTCCATCACTTCACCTCCTCCACTTCCTATGAGATGGGGGTTGCGCTCAATGACTTGTATAATTGACATCACTTCAGATGGGGGTTGCGCTCAATGGCATACACAAAAAAGTCACAATTCTCAGTATCATGATGTGCACAAACAACCCTCATTCTTTCATGGTCACTTTTCTTCACCCTGAACTGAAATCCATTTAAAACTGCATAAGCCCTTAAATGTTCACATAATGCACTCTTGTCAGGAAATTCAAGCCCAACTTCCATAGACCCAACATCCATAACATTACCCACATCCTCCTCTTCAGGAAATAAAGGCTCATCCTCACTGTTGTCTTCACCAAAAACATTCACATAATCTGCATACCAATGTTCATCACTCCATCGATCAGGCACACTGGTCATCTCAGGCACATTAGTCCATTCAGGCGCATTCACATGATCCTTGTCAACGTCAATTTCGGTCCCAACCAAGTCTACTAGTTCAGGGTAATCAAGAAGTGAAAAACTCTTAGGAGGTGGAACATTATCTTCTTCCTCCTCATCTACATGTCATATAAGTGAGATTAGACCAATTGAACTATTGTAAAATAATTGGAAACACATATTGAAAACACAAAAACTAACCACCTTTTTCACTTTCAGAGACTAAGAGATCACCGTAGTAGTCTTCAGAATCTTCACCGTAGTCTTCTTCGCCTATAAAACAAGCAAGTAAATGGTTAAGTAAGGGAATATCAGTTCAAATTAGAGGCACATATCCATTAAGAGTTATACATAACATTACCTTCATGTTCACTGTTCGAGAATTCATCCTCATTCTCATCATCTAAAGTTGCTTTTCCCTTCCCCTTATAACTTCCAACAACTACATTGTCTCGAACACTAGCCTGACTGCCAAATATCAACATCTCTGGTTCTTCTATATTGTCCAAGTCAATCATTCTTTTACAACTAGCTTTCTCCTTTTCAATAGCTTTGTTGATCAGCCTAGGACTCTTCCTCAAAATAGGCTTGAACGCAAGCTTCTTTGGAGTTACAAAACCCTTTCTAGGTACTGAACTTGTAATCTTTGGACCTGAAGAATTTCCTATCACAGAAGTACTACCAAATTCATCACCATTCACAATGTTCATCTCTAGATTAATAAAACCATTATATGTCAGACCCTCATCCCACATCATAAAAAAAATCAGCATAACATAGTAAATTCATGGACCTGTTATCGTCTATCCACCAAACAAGGTCAAACATTGTTTCCAAGTTATCTTCAGTTGAGTTAACCTGAACCCTTATGTTCCTAACTAGATAGTTCAAGTGATGAAAGCAATACATTTTGAAGGAAACCTACTTAAACTTGGAAGAACATACGTAGAAACCAGTCTTAGAATAAGTCAATAGTGCAATTAATGTTTTAATGCCAGAAGAAAAATAAATCTCATCTATCCACCAAACAAGGTCAACAACTTCATTGTTTCCAAGGTTCAACTCAGAATGAATCCTCTTAGTGAAAGTCATAAGTCCAATTCCATCTACATCCAACCCCTTGAATTCAAGCACTTTGCCAGTTGAGTTAACCTGAACCCTTATGTTCCTAACTAGATAGTTCACAATTTCCCTACATAACATAACATAGAGTGAGACAAGATATCCAAAAATTTATCTTTACTCACAAAATAAATTATACAAGTCGCAAAGCAATACATTTTGAAGGAAACCTACTTAATATGTACACAGTACACTTGGATACCAAATAGTCTTAGAATTAGACAATCTACTGCCAAATTATTTATCAATACACACAATATAGTTAGCCAAATAAATCATGTCATCACAAAACACACTAAAACAAAAGTAAAATGACTTCTGAACATGCTTCAAAACATATTAAATAATATGACAAACAATCCTCATCACATGAGCAGCCACAAATTTTTTTATCAAATTAGGCACCATAGATCTTTGAAAAGTAAATTAAACCAACCCATTGTTTTATAAACCACAGAAATTGAAGAGGAAATTTTGACGAATCCATTTCCTCTTCAATTCAACTCTTTCATTAATTAGCTACTTTCAATCTACGTCATCTCGATAGTAAAATACCTAAGACAATCTTAACTTAAATAAAACCCACGTTTTCAGTCGACTAAACACGAAGTTGGAAGTGAAAATAGAGAAGATGAAGTTGAGAAAAAAGAATCGGAGAAAACAAAGTATAAATATGTCCTACTTTGATATATACGTGGGGGTGTAAGTAGTAGACCGATGGTGGGTTAGTGGGAGGTAAGAGGAATATAGGGAACATGTGAGGGGTGGATTAAACACGTTCCTACCCATTTGTTAGAAGGTGGATCTCGGTCGTCGATTATTTATCGATATTCATACTGACAGATTAACTCAATGTCAGAATACGTCAGTTTTTCTACTTTTTATGCTTCAAGGTTAAATGGGTAATTGTACCATCCCACTTTGTCAATCAATTTGGCGGGATTTTGACTTTTAAAAAAAGAAAATAAAAAACAAACAGTCAGTGGACGTTTGACACGACGGAAACAGTTTTTTTTAATTTTGACCGAAATATGGGCACGTTTAGGGGTGCACACGGTTCGGTTTGGTGCGGTTATAGGTAAAACCGTTCACCTAACCGTGTTCGGTGCGGTTATCACATTTTTAACCGTAACCGAACTGTTTAGGATTCGGTTCGGTTTTTAACCACACCGATATTATTCGATTACGGATTCGCCTATGCGGTTCGGTTTAACCGACACCGCCAAAGACTTTTGATCTTTTAATTTTTGTCCAAAAAAAAAATCAAATCTCTTAACTTCATCTCTTATAACTTGAAAAATATCAATTTAATTCACCGAGTTAATCATGGCAGCAACTTAATTCAACATCAAAATTAGATCTCTAAACTACTTTGTAATCAACACATCAAAACTCATCTTAGTAACTCATCAAAATTGATATTCAAAATAAATGAACAATCTAAAATTAAAGTTACAATCATTTAACAGAGATTCATAAATAAATTAAAAAACAAAGTAAACCTAATAGTTCATCATTTACCATAGAGATTCTTAATCTTAAAAAAAAAAAATCCCAATTGAAAAGTGATGGCGGTGTTGCAGGTGGTGGTGCTGATGATGGTGTAGCAAGTTTCCCTGGTGTTGGTGGTGTAGCAGGTGGTGTAAGTTCAAAGAGAACAAAAAGAAAAGAAGCAATCAAATAAGGACAAGAACAAGGTGGTGGTAATCGTTGATGAATCTAATGATAAGTGTTGCACTGACCATGAGAAGAATCAAAAATAAAAAGATACAGGAGATGTAAAGAAATAGGAAAGAAGAAGAAAAAAAGAGATAGAGAGGCGAGAGGGATTAGTTGACTTAGGGTTTCTAACTTATATACCCTAGGGCCTAGGGTTACTCGAATTTAGATGGATAGGATTAATTATATTAGAGATAAATCAAAGGCCTACATTGATCGGTTATTCTGTGCGGTTAGTGTGCGGTTATGGGTAAATCCCGTACACCGAACCGTACATCTAACGGTTATTAAAATGACAACCGTGACCGACCATAGGATCATCGGTTCGGTGCGGTTTCGGTACGGTTAGTGCGGTTTCGGTGCGGTTGCGGTTATCGGTTCGGTTAGTGTGCAGCCCTAGGCACGTTGTAGGTACCGAATATTAGGGGTGGGACTTGGGTTGGGTCAACCCACCCAACCCATGCCCAACCCGAACGTTGGGCGGACATGGGCAACGTATTTCAAAACTTTGGGCAAGCTTGGGACTAAATTTTATGAACCCGAGTTAAATTTGGGCAAGCATGGGCACAAATATTTCTAACCCAAACAACCCGCCCAACCCGAAGAACTATATATAAGACATTTTTTATAATTAGTATTATCATCTATTTAGAGAAATTTTAGATATTATCTTCAAATCTATTAATGAAAATATAAAGTATATCTATCTCATTAATCATTCGATATGAAAAGAGTTTATATTATTGTAAACAATCATCAGTTATTTGGAAATTTAAAATAAATGGAGCAATTAAATCTTATTATTACTAAAATTATTATTGTCACATTAACAAACTTGTATGTCTAGTGGAACTTGGGCCAACCCGAGGAACCCGGGGAACCCGAGGAACATAACTTGGGCGGACTTGGGCAACACCTCAATGGGTTCCACGGGTTCGATGGGCAATCTGGGAATATAATTCTTAGCTCGGGTCTGCCTCGGCCAAGCCTTCTAACCCGCCCAACCAACCCAAGTCCCACCCCTACCGAATATCACAAGGCATTAGCTAACGAACATCAAGACAAATATAAGAGGAAAGAGTTACAAAATAATACGAAGATAGAGGAAGCATAAGGAAGTATGAAGATTTGCGAAGATAGAATAATCGCACGAAGATATGTTGCGATACTTCGCAACACATATACAGCTGTACAAAGTTCATTATAAATAGGAGTTCAAATGTAAAATTGGAGAGGTTCTTTTAGTGAGTGTAAGAAATTATCTTAGGAGAGAGAATAGAAAAAGTTGTAACTATTCTAATTCCATTTTGATAATTCTATGTAACCAACTAAGAGAATTAATAAGAAAGTTATCATTCACCATCAAGAATTTCTTGAGTTTTTATATTAATTCTATTGAGGGTGTAGTTGTAGGTTATTCTGCAACTACATAATTGGCGCTAGAAACAGGGATTTGAAGAATTCCTGTACCAGAAAAATGACAAGAAGAAGAAGAAACACATCAGAACCGTTAACTGAAGTAAGAAGAAGTGTAAGACTCGCAGGAGGAGAAGCAAATATAACAGGAGAACCTAGTAGGAGAAGGAGTAATCGAAGAAGTCAAGCTCAACAAGTAATAGATCATGATCGAGTGAGTATGCACACTTGGAGAACTGAAGAAGAAGATAGAGAACCACAAATCAGAGAAAATGGGAGGTTGATGGGAGGAACAATTCTTGAAAGAGAAAGGGAAATGTTAGAAACATTGAGACAAGGAATTCAAGAAGAACGAATGATCGAAGTTGAAGAACGTGCCAATTTAATAAGACAAAATCAAGAATTGAGGATGGAAAATGAGATGTTACAAAGAAGGAAATCTCAAAGTGTTGCAAGATCAAATGTTAGAATAGAAAGAGAAGGACAAAATTCACCAATAATCAATAATGAAAATAATATGCAAGAACAAGCGCAGAATCAAGGTGAAAGAAATCGAGAGAATCGTTTCATTCTAATACCAAACCACGAACAAAACATGGAGAATTTACGAACAAGGCCAAATCCTAGAGAAAAAAATCAGACTCGAGAGGAAGAACATCAACTTATGGAAGAAACTGAGAGACAACAAGCAGTATATCAAAACAATCACGAGAATGGAGTAAGAAGATATGAAGAGGCTCGTAACAAACAAAATGTTGAATATGAAAGAATTAAGAGAAGAATTGTAAATCAGCAAACAGAAATGGAGAGGAATGAACCAAACTCTCGAATCAGAGTACAAGCAAATCAAGAAGAAATAAATCACAGAAGGAGGAGAAATGAAGAAGAAGAAATTCCCGATATTCGCATGAGAAGAATGAGAAGAATAGAAAGGGAAGATCAAGAATTCCAAGATGCTCTGAGACTAAACAATTATGATAATTTAGAAAGAAGATATTTGCAAAGTTATGCAAATGAAAACATTAATGAAGAATATGATAGCATGCGAAGGATCGCAATGGAGGAAGCGCAAGAACGCAGAAGAAGAGAAGCTGCATTAAAAAGACCAATGGATGAGAATTCTGAGGCAAATGCACGGATCTTTCGAGAATTAGCAGAAATGAGAGGGATGATAAACAATAGAAGAGGAGAAGATAGAATGAAATTAGATGAAGCAATAGAAGAATTTGCGAGGACTCCATTTGCTAGAGAAGTACAATTGGGAGGAATTCCACCAAAATGCAATTTACCCACACTTACCAGTATCTTTGATGGGACTTCATGTGCTATTCAGCACATTAAAGCATACATAAGATGCATGTTACAATGGGAGAATCATGATGCTGTGTTATGCAAGTACTTCGCATCAAGTTTAACAGGGGAAGCTTTAAAGTGGTTCGAAGGACTCCCTAAGAACACTATTATGTCATTCAGTCATTTGCAAACAACTTTCCTTGGAGCATATATCACAAATCACTCCTCACGGCTTGGTATTGAAGATGTATTTGGTTTAAAACAAAGAGTGGGTGAAAGTTTGAAGCATTTGGTAAGACGATGGAAGACTATGTGCAGTGATATGGCAGGGCGCGTGGATGAGAGATACTTGATTCTGTCCTTCATAAATGCGATGTTCTCAACAGAACAATTATATGTTCAAATCTTCAGAAGAAAGAATTCCATAATGATGGCAGAGTTACGAGAATTGCAAGAAGAATACATTACACTAGAGGAAAATCAAAACAGTATGGAGTCATATCCAGTAGCAAACACTAGCATTCAAGATGGAAGAGAAAATTTACTTCCCAAAATAATCAATATAGTAGCAGGTGCTTCGCAAACATCCTCACAAACTTCTTCGCAAATTTCAGAAGAGAAGAAAATCAATGATAACCAGCCAAAAATGGTAGCAATGGGTAGCAGAGATCAAGAAGAGTATGATAGAGAGAGGAATTTCTATAATCGAATAGGAAATAACCAAATTCCAAGATTAGATCAGCAACAAGAAAATTATGGGGGACAAAGGCAAAATTATTTTGGACAAGGGAACCAGAGACAAAATTATAACAACGGTCAAGGAGGTCAAAGAATGGCGAGGGAAGAGATAAAATTGCCACCTTTGAATACAAGTGAAGAAAAGATATGGCAGGAAATTATCCTGGTAGAGCATATACCAACTCCATGGAACATGGGAAAGGAACCACCAATGGGTCCAAGAAGTCATGAATTTTGTTCATATCATCATTTTCATGGACATTCTACAAATAACTGTCATAATATCAAGAGGATAATCTTGCGAATGATTGATCATGGAAAACTAAATCAATTTCTACTTAAGCAGACACAGTCACAACAATTACCACAGGCTCCAGTCATAACTCGCAGGGAGAACCCAGCACAAGAACAGGGAGAAGAAACCCTACATATAGAAGTGGGATCAAAAGCAAGGAATGTTTTCTGTAATTCCATTGTTCATTCATATAAAACCATAGAAGATTTTCATGATAATGTGTTAAGAAGGGTATATGCGAGGGATGGTGAAGGAAAGGAAGTAATGAACATCGCAAAAATTTCACGACTTGAAGATTGGCAGAAACGTGAAATTTCTTTTGAAGCCACCTGAAATTCCGTAAGGTTGTGAAGCACATGATAATCCATTGGTAGTAAGATTAGCAATCTACATGAATATGGAAGAAAACGAAGATGATATGGAGGAAGAATCAATTGGTCTTAATAGGATTTTGATTGATACGGGAAGTTCTGTCAATATTCTCTTTTATAATGCTTACAAAACTATGGGGGGAAAAGATGCATATTTAATACCTTCTACCTACAGAATTTATGGTTTTAATGGAACTGCTAACAAGCCCAAAGGAGAAGTGAGCATGCGAATTCCATTAAGTGGAATGGGAACTGAAATTCTGTTCTGTGTTGATGATGTCGAATCACCATATAATGCTTTGATAGGAAGACCATGGCTTCATGGAATTCTAGGCGTAGCTTCCACTCTACATCAGTGAATAAAGTTTCCTCATATGAAGGGTGTTGGAATTATCAAGGGTGATTGGGATGAGGGAAAGAAATGTTACGATACAGAAGTAGAAGTTTGCGAAGGAAAAATTACTGAGAAGGAAAATTGGAGAAAAAGAGCAAAGGCTGTGAAAAGAAGTGAAAATTTAATGGCGGAGGATTAAGGCAAAAGAGAATAAAATTACGATGATAATCATACAAGAAATTTACGATGATATTGAGGGGTTATGATTTGCGAAGAAATAAGAAGGAAAGTAATAAAACAAGAAGGTAATCAGTATGTTTGCTCGTGGAAATGAGGTATGTTTCAAAACAAAAATTTATTTCGTGATAAATTTTACGAATATTGTTTGCTCGCATAAAATTGGGAAAAGTTACGAGTTTCAAAATTTATATTGCAATTAAACTTTCATTAATTTGCGAATAAAAGACCGCAATCTATGATCAGCCTCCAAAAAAGAAAGAGAGCCGCAGAAAATTTTATACAGGCAAAACTTTGTGGCGTACACCCTAGTTCGCGAAGCTATATTTCGTAAGAGACAAAGTCCTAAAGTACGTCATTTAAGGGGGTACCTATAACATGGCTAAGGGTAACCGGAACACCACCAAGGGCCCTTAGTACATGGTAAAAATTTAGGGGTACAACCCAATAATGGGGTACCTATCCGGGTTAGACACCTTGGATTCTCACCTAATCTAGCGACATTACGCAATATAAAATGCGATGTAAAAGGATTTAGGTTGGGCGACTAAGGCATACTGTCTTTCCCAAGAAGTGCAGAAAACGATCAAGGCGCCGAGGTACACGGTTGAGTAAAGAGTGCCGGGTGAGGTTGAACCACATCTGCCATTTTTGACAAGTCTTGGCAAATGATGCACTTGGCCCAAAGATACCCCATAGGGTGCAACCTCGTAACTATAAGCCCTATAGGCAAAAAGGATAAGAGGTTGCGATCAAAAGTCAAGTTGTTGGCGAACCGGATGGGAAGAGCTAACCTTGTATGGTCGATGTACGCTTCCTTGAAGGGGCAACCAGGGGGAAGATAAAGGGAAGCACCCTCCATTAGGGAGCTGATACGTGCTATAAGATGCAAATGTCACGAGGCTTCTTGTTTGCGAAAACATAAAGGCTTGTCATATTTGTGCAACAAATGAAGTTCTGCGAGCATTCTAAAAAAAAAAAGAAGAAGAAGAAGGGAAACATACAAAAAGAACTCGCAGAATGAAACAAAGAAGTTAAGATGAGATCAATGGGTTATTACATGAAAGTGTAAAAACGTCCTGTGATTTCATCGCAAGACGATAATGTCACGAGGTTGTATGTTCGCAAGAATGTTCAGACTTGTCATATTATCGCAAAAATTATTACCAAAAGTGGTGGAAAAATAAGACCTTTACTTAGGAAGGCATGATAAGACCACAGCAATTAATGAAATTCATTAAATCAATATCATTGAAGAAATTTTACAAGAATATACATTATGAAGCCTTGAAGAGAAGACAACTTCGTCAATATCATTGAAGAATTTTTACAAGAAGTCCTATCAAAGAAGACAACCTCATTGAAGAATTTTCACGAAGAATAAACAAAAGATGCGATTTTGATAACAATCAAATACAGATAAGTTCATATTCGTAAAATTTTACGAGAATTACATACTTCTTATACTTCTCCATATATTGAATATTTTTCCAAAAATTGAATCCTTCTTATAATTCTTCAAGAATATCTCATATTTATTATACTTCTTCAACGGATATTTCATTTGGTGAAGGTTAAGTAATCATTATACTTCTTCATATGATATGTAATTATTCACAGATTGAGTACTTCTTATATCTCTTCATTTGGTGGATTGAGTACTTCTAATACTTTTTATATCTCTTCATTTGACGGATTGAGTACTTCTAATACTTTTTCAAAGGTATTGTATATGTAGTATACTTCTTAAGGATATTTCATATATTTTATTTCTTATACTTCAAAGGAAGGATTTCTTATTTACAATCGTAACAAGTTGAAACTTCATAAGATAAACAGAGGCAACAATGTTTAATCATTTGAAGAGAAATAATAGGGGGAAAAGAAGATACTAAGCTTTATCTGTGAGTTATATATCATTTCTCTCCACATGATCAAGTTATGCGAATAAGGGAAACAATCAATTAAAGAAAGTTTAATTCAAATTAAGTTTTGAAAAAGAAATTGTTGGATTGATTAAAAGTGCAATCAAGAAGAAAGTGTTGTACTGAAAAGAAATAGAACACATACAAAAAAGAGGGAAGTTACAGAATAGATATACAAAAAAAGAGTGAAGTTATTTTTCAGGCGATTTATTCCCATCAAAATGATCTTCTTCTTCAATTTCATTATCATCTTCAACTTCACTATCAGAGATTTCCAAATATGGAGTATCTTCAGGAATTTCTTCGGAAAGGAGCGTATGGTATTTCTTGAGCGGAATTTCATTATCTTCGCAAATCTTGCGAGTCATCTTAGCTCGAAAACGCTTGACATATAAACTATGGTTATGCTGGGAAATTAGAAGCTGAGATCTCAAATCATAAATTTTCTTATTAAGGTTAGCAAGGATAGTTTCCAGATTGTCATTCATCTTCACATAAGTTTCTGCAGCAAGGAGAGAAATTAAGGAATCGGTTAGCAAATTACGAAGGAAAAGTAATCAAAAATAATTACCATCGCAAAGAATTTACCTTCTAATTGCTTCTTATCATTTCGAAGAGAATAATTTTCAAACTTTAATTGATTATTCTCTTCAAGAAGAGAAGAATTATCAATTGCGATACTCGCAGATTGTGAATTATCTTCGTGACGGGATGTTAATTCTGCATTATCAATACTTAAATCCTCTACCTTTTGACGGAGATTTGAATTTTCAACCTCTAACTTCTTACATCGATTCAAAGTTTTCTTCTCATCAATAGAATGACGTCTTTCCCAATCATAAGCAGCTGCACAACTAACTCTTCCAACCTAAACAAGAAAAAAGGGGTTAGAAATCAACAAAATAGGGAAAATAAACAAGGAATAGAGAAGAAACTTACCATGCTACCTAAAGCATATAATGAAGCAGGAGAGACGAATCTCGAAATGCCTTTGAGGGAGTTATTATCAATTACAGTAGGAACTTTACAAGCCTTCGCAATAAGTTTGCGAGCATTCGCTGTAGGAGAATTTCCTAATCCACGAGAAGAATGAAGGAAAGCCTCAGATATGCTAACCATTGCTGAGGCAAAAGTCTCTGGGATACTGCAATCTTCATTTTCACCTTCATCAACATCATTATCATCGTCTCCTTCGTCAGAAAGGGTATCGGAATTAGAACCAAAGTCCTTCTCAGGAAATTTATCATCTTCATCATCAAGATCTTCCTCAATATTCTCATTAGAAGAGATTACATTAGAATGAGGCTTGGTTGAGAGTTTCTTCTTTTTCTTCCTCTCGTAAACAACATCTTGAAGTTTCCTTTTCCCTTTGCGAAGAGCATCATCTTGACTACCAGAAGCTTGAGTAACCTTCGCAGAACGAAGAGTTTGTTGTCTCGTAGTCAACCTTTTAGAAGAAGTAGAGTTCTTATTTTCACTCGCAGCAATCTCAGGAAGAAGTGGAATCTGCAAATTCAAATAAGGATAAGAAACAGAGGCAACAATATATTGTTTAGAAAATTACGAGAGTGTTTCTTACCTCATTTGAAATTAAAGGGTAACAAAAAGATAAGGAGATGGAAGTACATACATTTCTATAAACCCAAGGTTGATAATTGCGGTTACGAAGGTTCGTAGGAAGTTCTACTATCCCAGAAATATAAGAACCCGATAACATTAAAGGGTAATTATACCAATCTTCATCATTAGAACGACGAGGTGTCTTATTATTTCCTGAGGCATAATCAATATCGTGCATGAGAAGATCATCTGCTGCGATATTAGCTTTACGATGAAGACGAACACCCCAACGATTATCTTCTTTCCTCGCAGGAATTAGTGTGTAATTTTTGAAGAAACCCTCAACTGTATAATTCGCAGCAACAATTTCCATATTTTCAAATCCAGGTTTCCTAAGATCAACTGAATACAAAGATTTCCCAAAAGTGGCACGATTTGCGAATTCAACTAAGAGGCGAATACAATCACCAGTCAGTTGGTAAATGGCACAAGAAAAATTGGGGTGGGAAATAATTTCATAGAATAGAGGGAAGTTAACATCATAAAGAGGAAGAGGAAGACTTGCGAGGATTTGACCTCGTGAGATTAAAATTTTCTGATCATCCCAAACATAGTTGGTAAAAAGCTTCACACAGAGAGAAGATTTATTATCATAACCATCAATCTCAGAGAGAATGAGGTCTCTATCAACAAGTTATGCATTAATATGTTCAATAGTTTTCTTCTTTGGTGCCATTGAATATAAGATGGAAAATAGAAAGGGAAAAAGATAAAAAAGATTGCAGACACAGAAGTGATGGAGAAGACGAATAAGATAAGAGAATAAAAAGAAAAAACTAAGGATTATATTTATAAAGAAGAGAGAATTCGATGAAGATAGAAACTCATCAATGCGATTAAACGTGAACGGTTGAAAAGAACGGTTACGAAGAAACGTGTCAAAAAGGTAATGGAAAAGAAAAAAGACGTGTTGCGAATTTAACAGGTGGTGATAACTATATTAAATTTACGAGAATAGAGATTCTCATGACATTCCTTCTTCGTAGAATTGACATGAGAAGAGGAAAGATGTAGGTACCGAATATCACAAGGCATTAGCTTATGAACATCAAGACAAATATAAGAGGAAAGAGTTACAAAATAATACGAAGATAGAGGAAGCATAAGGAAGTATGAAGATTTGCGAAGATAGAATAATCGCACGAATATATGTTGCGATACTTCGCAACACATATACAGCTGTACAAAGTTCATTATAAATAGGAGTTCAAATGTAAAATTGGAGAGGTTCTTTTAGTGAGTGTAAGAAATTATCTTAGGAGAGAGAATAGAAAAAGTTGTAACTATTCTAATTCCATTTTGATAATTCTATGTAACCAACTAAGAGAATTAATAAGAAAGTTATCATTCACCATCAAGAACTTCTTGAGTTTTTTTATTAATTCTATTGAGGGTGTAGTTGTAGGTTATTCTGCAACTACACATGTTTGTCTATCGGCCCTTAAATTAAGGGCAACTATGTTAATTTTCCAAAAAAAAAAAATCTGATGTTGATAGTCACCATCACAATTAGGTTTTCAATGGGTTCAAAACCCCAATTTTTTTTTTTTTTTTTTTAGTGATCTACCAAATCATTTAATGCATAGAGATGAAAATAAGTTTGCTATTTGATCATAAACCTGATTAAGAAGGATAATCAATTTCGAAACCCGATCACTTCGGGGGAGTGGGGGACTGGTTAGAGTTTAGGCAGACTAAGGAAAATAATAGTGGGTTTTGTTTACTCAATCTAAAAGGAGTTTTAGAAAATATGATTTATTTTTTGGGATGTGAATTAGGAAAAGTGAGGACTGGAAATAGGTAAAACCTTTTTCTTTATTAATTGCCTGAAATACTTTAATTTTGTAATTTTTTCCCCCAAGTTTGATTGGGGGCCCCAAAAAACAATTAGGGGCCTCCCACTAGAGGACAAAAAGGGTGACTAAAACCGATTTGGGATATCCCTTAACCAAAATATTTTTAAATGACTAAACTGCCCCTAGATGATTAGTATTAAAACTTAATTAAGTTAATTAGTGTGGTTAGATTATGTTTGATAAAAATCAAATTTTAGAATCTTTTTTTTTTTTGAGAAGAAGAAGAGGAGGTTTTATTGAAAATGTTAGGATTTTTAGAAATGAGTAATTCAAGTAGGGGAAATGATGTTGGGGAAGGTTCAAGCAACAAAGATGATTGTTGATGGTAAAATTATCTTAAATTCTCCCATGGATTGGATATATGGGAGAACACAGAGAAAGAGTCGTCAATTTCGAGGGATATATACCCAAACGACTCTATAAAGTCGTCATTGTATTGACATCAAAAATGACGCCTTAAACCTGCAACTTTTCCAGGTTATGAAAAATCGTCATGGTAATATGATATACCCTAACAACTTTTAGCTTGGGTATGAAAGAGTCGTTATTTTGTGTGTTTATACCAAGACGACACTGAATTTTTTTGGGACAGAGAGGCTGTTTGTTTTTCAGTTGGGGTCGTTAACATTTTAAAAAGGTTCGTTCATAGAGGATCGTCATAGGTTTATATATTATGTTAACGACTCTAATCTAGGATAAAAAATATGAAAACCAAAAATATGGTCGTTATCTTGATCATCATATATCCTAACGATTTTTTATGGTCTCTACATGCATATGAAAAGTCGTTAGGGTTTAGGGACGACCCTTTTACTGTAACTGAAAAATTTTAGGCGAAATTTTTTCTCCTTATTTTTCTTGGAGTCGTTAATGGAGGAGAAGAGAAGAGTCGAGAGGGTGAGAGGGGAGGGAGTGCTTTTTTTTTGTTTAGAACTAGAAATGAATTGGGACTTAGGATTAAGGGTTAAAATGAATTGGGACTTAGGATTAAGGGTTAATAGGTTTTTAAAATTTATTTTTAGTGAAGAGTAAAATAGTATTTTCATAAAATTTTAATACACCCTTGGAAATTTTGGGGTGCAAATAAAATGAGTGAGGCCCCTAATTGTTTTCTGGGCCCCCAATTAAACGAGGATGACGTTTTTTTTTCTTGTCATTAATAACAGACTACTTTGTAACTCATTGACAGGCTGTTTTTTTAACAAGATTTGACATTTCTTTATAACCATCAGACCTGTTTATATTAATGGTCTTAGATTTGATCAATTTTACATAAACTTCTGGGTCGATACGTAGTAGGGTGAGCAAAAAATACGAAATTGCGGGTGAAATGAAATCTGCAAGATCTATGAGCCGGACACGGGTGGGATTTTCAAATCCGTACATTTAGCAATAGGACTATACTAGAATACTTTTCAGATATATGTCGGCAATGATAAAAGACCAGAAAACTATTATATGATCAAGCAAAGCATATAAACTCATGGAATGATACATAATGGAAGGAAGCCTAGTACCACCAGGAAAGCTCATTCTCAAAAGCCTATAAAAACCCCGCCCAGAAGACTTACTACCTTTTTTTATTTTTACTAAATATGTGGTTAATCAGCATTTGATCCGTATCACCCGCTGATCTGCGGATGATTGGGTCGGATACAGTTGAATTTTTCAAATCCGTAACTTTAACGGATTGGACGCGGATGACTCTTAATCCGCACCCGTCCGTCCCTTGCACACCCCTAATACGTACCCATACTGTCACCATAAGTTAATTCTCTCTCTTTTACGGGTTTGCTTCTTCTTTCTATATGGAGTATTATTATTATAATGGTGGTTGTCAATATGCAAATAAGAATAAAGAAGAAGGATGAAAACAAAACCATAGTTCACCTCCATTAATGGCGAGTCGCGAGTAGTCTCCTTGGATGCCAGACCTTGCTGTCGGGCGGGACCGAATCAGATGAGTTTCTCAATTCAGGCAATTTTTGTATAACTGCAAATGATGGATTAGTTCTCTTTTTCCTTTTTCTGGCATGTACTTCATGTATTGATTCTTCCTTGTATTTAATTCTTATTTAAACTCCCTTTTTTTCTGTTGGATTTTCCTCTTGGGTTGCCTTGTTCCTAATTTTGATGTTCAATTTTGGGTCGCTTTTAAGTTTCTACTTTAGGATTGGAGAATTCTAGTATTTTGAGTTATGTTAGTTTTTTTCCACCGGTGTTAAATGCTAGCTGTTTAGAGTGATAATAATTGTCATTACTGATAGTGAAATGTTGTTGGAGAAGCATTTTTAATTTTAGAGACCTTGGTTTGTTTGCTCCCTGTATAGTGGTTCTCTTACCTGTAGGAAAAGGTTTAATTTTCCTGTTCGTCCATCTCTCTGAGATTCATCTGTCGGAGAAGATGACACGATCCAAATCGGCCGTGTTGTTCCGCTTGAATCGACTGTAAACCGGCTTGTAAGAAAATTTCATAGATTTTCTTGGTCACAAAGTCTTGTCTGGGGAAGTGCGCCCGTTGTTTACTTTTTAGGTGTTACTTGTTTGAATTTTGGTTCTGTCTGTAATTTTGTAGCCACGCCTTAGAAAATTAGGTGGCAATATAACTTCTCATTTTGGTAAAGGTTAGTTTTACTGGTGATGTAGTTTTATAAGTGGTAAGTACAAGGATTCGATTCTCGGACTTGTGAAGTTGATTTTAGATTTAAATTCTAAAATTAATCTAGTGAATAAAACAAAGGATGATGACAATATTGAGAGATTATTGGGAATCAGGATTTCACCAAACTCCAATTTTATGGTTTCAATATTAATTCTTAGACAATTATAGCTCCAAAAACAACAATTATTAACTCTTAATCTTTGCCAAGGTAGATTTTATAAAACATTAATTGTAATGGTAAGCATGAGTTATCAAAACACTAAAGCTAAGCATAACCCATCAAACTAAATGACAACTAATTAATTTAAAATTAAAATTCAATTTATATTAATGCAAAAATCATAAAATAATTAAATAGAGTTACCACAATGATGAGAATTGGCTTTCTCCGTCATCCCAGTGTTGGGGTTTAGCTCCACATGGTGAAAATACGCTCAAAACAATATTGCATAGCTCTAAAAGGTGTTTTTATTGAAGAAATTGTTTAAGACAAAGTTTTGCGATGCCGTAACAATGTTACAATCCGAGTGTTGCAGATTTAAACCTAACTGTTACAAAGCTACTATCGCAGACACTGTTCAACATCGACAGTTCGTTTTTGTTTGTTCTTCGTGTTCTTCAGAACAACACTTATGTGGTGTCGTCTGCAACTTCTCCTTCTTCTTCACCTGCTGCTACTGCAACTCCTCCTGCAACGTGATTTTCCGCCTCTGCTCTAACCCAAACTCTCTATACCCCGCTTTGAAACTCCAAGCAACATATATATGCCACAACACGGTCAAGTCTCCAAGAAATCTCTGATTTTCTTCCTTTACTTTTTCCAAAAGTTACGGATATAACTTCCATATTTTCTTCACACATCCCCCTATTTAGTCTAAACTCTCCTTTGTTGATAGATTTGAATCGATAAGGGGGTATGCGTACCTTAGCTACCGGATTTGAGTTCACAAACTCAGCAGAAATTTTCGGTTCGAAAACTTCTGTGGGTACACGTACCTAAGGTGACTGGTTTACTAGTTTTGAAACTACAAACTCAGCTGAAATTCTCGGTTCAAGAACTTTCGCCAGTACGCGTACGGGTATGTGTACTCAACCTGTCTCCTTCACCAATACCGCATGCACACATATGCACGCACTTGGTTTCCGGTACATGGATTTATACATTAATGTGTGAACACACTATATATGTTTATATCCATAGGTGGTTACGTAATCTCAACTCTACATTTCAATCATTGAAACATTCTTCTATAGTGTTATAATAGTCGTTAGACATAAAGAATCGACTATCGTCATCAAAGCTATTTTCAAGATTGAAACGTCATCATGACTTTAGCACGGGTAAAGATGAAAGGTGGTTAAAGCGAAAGCTTACCAACACATATTTCGAGAAAAAATAGGGGAGTAAACTCGGCTCGAAATAACAAATGTGTATGTACGACTGTTGTCTCAAGAGTAGGAGATAGATAGACTTTTGAGTGTTATATAAGTTCAAGTCTCCACATACCTTTTTGGTTGGATGAAGTTCCACCGGTTCCTTGAGTAGTTCTTCGTCTTCGTAAGATAATCGCCATGGAGTCTAGAGCTTAACTATACTTAACTATCATATACCAAGACTTAGTTATAAGTAAACTAGAAATCAAGATGTATAGTTTTGATCACTAATATTGACAAACATGCTTGAGATAGCAACGCATGCGAGTTCGGCCGAGCAATGCTCTAACAATCTCCCCCTTTGTCAATTTTAGTGACAAAACTATCAATACATATAGATTACAAAATAGATAAAACTTTGTAGCTTCTCGTCCACATGCTTGATCTCCTTGGTGCTTCAACATTACTCGAAAGATCGTATTTTCCAAGTACTCCCATGATTCGATAGATATTCAGTTCAGCATCATAGTTGTCGAAGTTCCATAGCCATAACAATGAGAAAACAAAAGCTCTCAATCATTGTTATACAATGTCATAGTATTATTATACATCATCAAAGTTCTTATATCACAATTTCGACAATAATACTATGGTGATATGTATCACTCCTCCTTAGTCAATACATTCGTCTCAACACGAAAACCACTCCCTCTTACTTAATGATCCGAAAACCATATATATTTGTAGTGTGAACTACATATTAATTCTCCCCCTTTTGGTCAATAAAATTGGCAAAGGTACGAAAACGGGATCCTAATGAAAATTTCATGGAGATGCTTCAAGACCAAAGAAAAGGACATATCAACTTTGTTTAGATGAAATCATAAACCCGGAGATAAATGCATTCATCAAGGAGTTTATAAAGATAACCCCTAAAAATTTCACAGCCGCACTCCCAACAAAGATATGGAAATTAAGCAATAGTTCACAAGAACTCTCCCCCATTTGATGTCATTCCCGAGAGAACAACAAGAGCGACCTTACTTTTACAAGAAAAGAAGGATTTTATTCGAAACCAAAAAACCATAAGAAATGATTTTCTGTATCCAAAATTCTCAATTAAACTATCCACAAGAAAACCCATGATTAATTTAATCGGAATACACAATCAAATTAAACACAAAAGTTATCAATTTAATTGAACATGCTCGACATAAGAGAACTTACGGATCTACGACTATGTTAACCATAAAAGAATGATTAACTCAATCGTTTTATGATCAACACAAGAAAACCTTATGGAGCATTGCAATATATATAAAATATGGATCAGGGAAAGATCAATACTGCGGAATAAACAAGGATTCATCCTATTTTCCATCACTGTTTTCACAATGACATAAGTTCTGAACTTCTCTTTGTTCAAAATCATAGTTGCTGGAATCTGAGGGATGGTAAATCAATTATAATCTGGAAGCACCGATGGATTCCTGAGCTTCAAAATCCCCCACAACCAAAACAAGGATGCAGTGTTACACATAATTATACTCATGTGCATCAACTCTTTTCGACAGATATGACATAATGAAACAATGCTCTTCTTGATACTTTATTCAGTTCAGAGACAATAAATCTTATTTTGTCTATATCGATTCACCCTGCTCAGCCAGACAAAATGATTTGGCTTTGTTTATGGGAGAAAATCGCCTTTTCCAAATTTGGTAAATTCGATGTTGGAGAGACTAGTTTAAACCCTTAAACAAATGTGTTGTACGTGAGCACTTTTGATTCGAGATATCAATCTATACAACTCTGGCCTAAACCAAGAAGATGGCCGTTCAAGATTTGCTTCGGTCACAAAGTGGAGAAGGGTTAATTTGGGGAGGATAGCGAAGAAGGGTGATGAGACCAGAGAATTATGGGAAGGTAGTATCTCGACTTGTATCAGAAGTGTAGAAGCTTTCGGAAGCTTGCTAGTGATGGAAGATTTTGAGAGAGTTTGCAAAGTTGCTATCTGATAGTGTTGTATTTTGCCTGACCAAGACTTGTGTGTTTTGGTAGAATAGGTTAAACCTATTTATACAAGTGAGATTGAACGTACCCTGGCCTCATTAAGGAATTGAGTAAATGTGCCAATTAAAACAGAGGAGGTGGAAACCTTTGGATTTATGGTGAAAACGTTTTTACTATAAATTTCCTTATTTAATTGACCGTATTCATTCCTTGCACGCCTTGCTTTATTGAGAGCGTAGTGTACGCTGCATGCTGTGACCGCCAAACCAAAACCCCAAGAAAGCATCCCCCAGTTTGTGTTGATGTCTCGAGAGTGGGAGCAAGTGTCAATGCCAAAGTTGCTAGTGAAGCGTTGAAGCATGTGCCAATGACATGTGCGGGATATCTCGACCGCAAGTTGTATTTTGAGCACGGATGGCAATGCCAAGGTTGCTTGGTGGAGCATTTGGCATGTGCCAATGGCATGCGCGGAATGCCTTGGCCGCAAGCTACACTTTGAGTGTGAATGGCAATGCCAAAGTCGCTAGTAGAGCATGTGTGGCATGTGCCAATGACATGTGCGGAATGCCTTGGAAATTGGCTAGCAAGTTGGGGATGAAAGTGGCTAGTGGTAACGTGTTGGCATATGCCAATGGCACGCACGTCCACCTTGGCCAAGTCGCGGGTGCTACAATTGGGTAGCGGCTTGGAATAGAAAGTGGCTAGTGGTAACGTGTTGGCATTTGCCAATGGCACGCACGACCACCTTGGCCACCAAGAGAAAGTGGCCTGTTGGCATGTGCCAATGGCACGCACGACCACCTTGGCCAAGTCGCGGGCGCTACAATTGGGTAGCGGCTTAGAATAGAAAGTGGATAGTGGTAACGTGTTGGCATATGCCAATGGCACGCACAGCCACCTTAGCCAAGTTGTGGGCGCTACAATTTGGTAGCGGCTTGGAATAGAAAGTGGCTAGTGGTAACGTGTTGGCATGTGCCAATGGCACGCAGGCCACCTTAGCCAAGTTATGGGCGCTACAATTGGGTAGCGGCTTGGAATAGAAAGTGGCTAGTGGTAACGTGTTGGCATGTGCCAAAGGCACGAACGACCACCTTAGCCAAGTTGCGGGCGCTACAATTGGGTAGCGGCTTGGAATAGAATGTGGCTAGTGGTAACGTGTTGGCATGTGCCAATGGCACGCACGACCACCTTAGCCAAGTTGCGGGCGCTACAATTGGGTAGCGGCTTGGAATAGAAAATGGCTAGTGGTAATGTGTTGGCATGTGCCAATGGCATGCACGGCCACCCTAGCCAAGTTGTGGGAGCTATAACTGGATATCGGCTTAGAATAGAAAGTGGCTAGTGGTAACGTGTTTGCATGTGCCAATGGCATGCACGATCACCCTAGCCAAGTTGCGGGCGCTACAACTGGGTAGCGACTTAGAATAAAAAGTGGCTAGTGGTAATGTGTTGGCATGTTCCAATGGCACGCACGACCACCTTATCCAAGTTGCGGGCGCTACAACTGGGTAGCGGCTTGGTTTTGGAATTAGGGTTTTTGTCGAAAACCCTAATCCGGTATTTTGAAAAAATACCCCTATTAATTATTTACATCTGAATTAAATGTTCTCAATTAATGCGTTGCGGGTAAAACTAGGTAATGGGATTTTACGATTTTACCCTTTGTCTAAAATCCACCATCGACATTAAGTCCCCTGCTTAGCTCGGAACATGAGCTTTGTTGCGAGGTAAGCATAAGATGGTGCCAAGACAAGATCTGAAAGAGAAACGGGAGATTTATCTGGCCTTTTTTCTGAGATGCGGACTGGATTTGGAATCCTCGTCCTTGGAAGTTTTGCATGGAGCGGGAGATTGGAACAATCTGGCGGAAATGGACGGCTGGGAAGCATTGAGCTGCTGGCGCGAGTTGAGAAACTAAGCGTGCTGGCTAGTGGGGCCGGTAGAAGATAGACGTGATAGCTGGTGCGACTTAGGCGACATTGACAGGTCGGCACGATTGGTGGGACCGGCACAAAAGGAGCATGCTATCTTGGGTGGTATTGGTGCAAGGTTTAGAGGATGGCATGGTGGGACCGGTGCAAAAGGGAGCGTGCTAGCTGGTTGGGAAGACTCTGAAACCCTAATTGGCGCCTGTCATTGGAATTGGTGTAGAATCCTCATACGAACTCGGTTTTTGACGGTCCGCATATGTTTCTTTAAGCCCAAAAAATTTCCAAGCTTTAACAAAGAATCCTTTTGGATTTTGAGCTTGTTTAGCGGGTGATAAGCGCGAAATAGTAAACTTCCAGGAGGTTTTCAGAACTTTTCCAGGTTGCATGTTGTCTGATGTTTTGGTCACCTCTCCTTGCTCGTTCATCCGATTGCCGTGATATTTTGAAAAAATGTAGGTGGCTTCCATACGAAGATAATGGTACATAACCCAATGCTAGATTCCACACTAATTTCTCCCAGTTCGTAATTGAACATAGGGAAGTATAGATTTCCCTTAGATGAGCTTGTTCGGAGAACGCGTTTCATGACTTTGGTACTTCTTTCACATGTCGTAGAAGCATAATAAGGAACTTAAATTATGTTAGCTCACTTACTTTCTTGATTTTATGATCGTATTGATTTTTCACGCTTGATCCATCCCAATCCCATGTAATCTTCGTATTAGGTGCTTAACAACGAAGTTGGGAATCATGGGTCCATTAGTATGAGAAACCATGGAGTTTTTGACGATGAATCACTTGCGCCTCCAGGTTATGAAGTATTGATTGTCAATTCAGTACAAGTGGTAGAAATCCCAGTTGAGCCTCAGATGGTGGAAACCGAATCGAGGATAGTAGAAACTTCTTCGTCTGAAGTTGACCGTATCTTGTGAGATTTGACGGTGAAGGGATCCCGTGTATATGACCAGTCCTCCAGTATGGTTTATATGCTTCCACTTTGTAGTAGTTTTTGTTGTGGTGAAGTTCTGAATGAGCGGAAATAATTCTCGGTAGGGGATGTAATCCGAAGATAGTATGTTGTCACGGTAACAAAGTAGGTTGGCGTGCTTCTTGTAGAAAATATTGTGTATATGTACCCGAAGAAAATACTGCACATATGATTTTGAATCCGTAGAGAATACTGCGCACATAATTTTGAACCCGAAGTAGGATACTGTATATGCTCTTGAACCTAGAAAATATATTGCGCATATAATTTCGAACCCGAAGTAGGATACTGTATATGCACTTGAACCCGAGAAAATACTACACATGAATCCCGAAGAAGAATACTGTATACATGCTTCATATGAACCCGAAATAATTACTGTATATGAATCCCGAAGAAGAATAATATAAATGTGCTTCATATGAACCCGAAAGAATTACTGTATATGAATCCCGAAGAAGAATATCGTATATGTGCTTGAATACGTAGATAATATTGTTGTAGGAAATACTGCGTATATGCTTCATGTGAATCTTGAAGAAGAAATCTCGCTCATCCATTTCGAACCCGAGAATACCGCATATACGATTTGAATCCATAGAAAATACAATATACCATGAACCCGGAGAAGAATGTTGTATTCGTATTTCGAAACCGTAGAAGATATTGTTCTTCCATGCTTTAGGGATTTAACTTCGTCTATTTTGTTGCATGCATATATATAGTTGTCGATTTGTTATGAAGCAGTCTGACAAGATGTTACCTGAACAAGATTCATTGAAAGACGTTGATAATTCCAAACCAAATACGGACGATGATTTCTTTACCAAATCCTTTGCTCCTGCTCGGAGGAATCATCCAAGTTTTGTGCTAATTTTGTTAACTGGTGGTGAAGATGAAAAAGAAAGCACGCTCGGTTCGACCAGAAGATACCATACGGTTTTGTATTCACAAAGGGGTGTATTCTTCTTCCAATATCACCGGTGATGATGGAGAGACTGGCAATGCGAACAGTGGTTAGGAATCCCAGGTTCCTTCTATCAACTATGCTCTGTTTTGGGAGCGTCTTCTTTGGTTGGAAACAGATGCTTCCCTGATGCAGTACGGTTGAGGACCTATAGATATGTCTTGACGTTCTGACTTGAAGAAACACAATATTCCACACAAATATTCCATCACGGACCACACTGTTTTGTGGACAAAGTAGCCAGAAATTAAGCGTCTCTTGACAGGAAGAGAGTCTTCGTGAAACCAGGGGGGTTTGATGATTTTCCTCGATTTCGGAGAAGTCGTTCATCTTTGCGTGTGATGAAATTGTGATTATTGATCCCCTGCGGGGCATTCAAGTGCGACGGTAGAAGGATGCAGGATCCCAATGCTTGGAAAGGATGCAGGCTGTCGGCGCTGGAAGATGTAAACTGTCAGCGCTGGAAGACGCAAGCTGCCGGTGCTAGCCATTAAACAGAGAAACTAGCACATGAGAGACACCATATGTTGGTGTTGACCAAGGTGGGGTATTGTGGCCAGTCATGTGCATGCTGCATGTGTGCCTGACATGTGCGTCTGGCATGTGCGTCTTGGACGCAGACTGTTGGCACTGGAACTTCGGCTATCAAGCTGTGATGATAGCGCGGGAGGCTTCTTTCCATGGGACGGTGAAATCGAAACTTGGAAGGTGTGCAGGGTGGATCAAGGAATGCTGGTGTTAGCGGTATCTCTTCGAATGTTATTGTAGTAGCGTCATCTACTTAATGAATAGTAACTGGTAACCGTCATGATGTAGAGTCGGTACACATGATGATGCAACAAAGAGTTGAGCTCAAATAGGCGGTCCTCCAAATGATGAAGGATGTCTTCTTCGAGAAAAGTAAACCACTCTTGAATGGCTTCCTTTGTACTTCTGTCTTCTGAAATTCTTCTGTGTTTTTTTTCTTTCCCGAAAGGCAAATGAAACACCTGGCTTATGGTTTTGATTTTCTATATTTCTGGGTTAATAGAAAAGTCTCCTTTTTATCATTTGGGATGAACCGTTTAGGATAAGGAAGATATGAAAAGGTAAATATATGTTTTGAAAGACATACTGGATGTCTGGTTTAAAGTTCGACCGTTTTGATAGATAGCTGGTAGCTTTTGAGGATATTAGATGATTTCTGGGATGAATGGTTTTGATAATTTAACTCGGATTATGCTCTGTGAAGGGAATATTGCTTTTATGAAAGTGTGTGCTAGAGATAGCACAAGATGAAATGGTATGATGGTTTTATTGAGAACCCAAAAATAGATCGTATATCTTGCTTTGTCTAGACCCACTTACTTTATAGGTTTTTCCGTGAGCAATCCCCTTTTCCATGTGAAAGGCGGCTTTGCTGGTAGGATTGCCAGCAAGTCTCCAATCACTGATAGCATCTTCAGTGGTTTTACTGGTAGGATTGCCAACAAGTCTTCACTCGCTGGTAGCATCTTCAGCGGGTTTGCTGGTAGGATTGGCAGCAAGTCCCCCATCGCTAGAAGCAGCGGCTTTACAGGTAGGATTGCTAGCAAGTCCCCAAATCGCTGGTAGCATCTTTAGCGAGTCCCCAGTTTTCCCTATAGTTTTTACGATTGGTAACTGGCTTGAGTTGTAGATCCCCTAAACCGTTGCCTGCTTTTGCCATCTTGATGCTTGTATCGAGGCGCGAGATCGATTTATGAAAGCAGATATTGTAACCGAGAGATTGAAACTCCCGTTGTGGTCGCCAATTGTTTATGGGAGAAAATCACCTCTATCGAATTTGGTAAATTCGATGGTGGAGAGACTGGTTTAAACCCTTAAACAAATGTGCTACACGTGAGCACTTTTGATTCGAGATATCAATCTGTACAACTCTGGCCTAAACCAAGAAGATAGTTATTCCAGATTTGGTTCGGTCACAAAGTGGAGGAGAAGGGTTGATTTGGGGAGGATAGCGAAGAAGGTTGATGAGACCATAGAATTCTGGCTAGGTAGTATCTCGACTTGTATCAGAAGTGTAGAACCTTGCGGAAGCTTGCTAGTGATGGAAGCTTTTGAGAGAGCTTGCAAAGTTGCTATCTGATAGTGTTGTATTTTTCCTGACCAAGACTTGTGTGTTTTGGCACAATAGGTGAAACCTATTTATACAAGTGAGATTGAACGTACCCTGGACTCATTAAGGAATTGAGTAAATGTGCCAATTAAAAAATAGGAGGTGGAAACCGTTGGCTTTATGGTGAAAACGTTTTCACCATAAATTTCCTTATTTAATTGACCGTATTCATTCCTTGCACGCCTTGCTTTATTGCGAGCATAGTGTACGCTGCACGCTGTGACCGCCAAGAAAGCATCCCCTAGTTTGTTTTGATGTCTCGAGAGTGGGCGCAAGTGGCAATGCCAAAGTTGCTAGTGAAGTGTTGCGGCATGTTCCAATGGCATGTGCGGGATATCTCGACCGCAAGTTATATTTTGAGCGCGGATGTCAATGCCAAAGTCGCTTGGTGTAGCATTTGGCATGTGCCAATAGCATGTGCGGAATGCCTTTGCCGCAAGTTACACTTTCAGTGTGAATGACAATGCCAAAGTCGCTAGTAGAGCATGTGTGGCATGTGCGGAATGCCTTGGAAATTGGCTAGCAGGTTGGGGATGAAAGTGGCTAGTGGTAACGTGTTGCCATGTGCCAATGGCACGCACGGCCACCTTGGCCAAGTCGCGGGCGCTATAATTGGGAAGCGGCTTGGAATATAAAGTGTCTAGTGGTAACGTGTTGGCATGTGTGAATGGCACGCACGACCACCTTGGCCAAGTCGCGGGCGCTACAATTGTGTAGCGCCTTGGAAAGATAAAGTGGCTAGTGGTAACGTGTTGGCATGTGCCAATGGCATGCACGGCCACCTTAGCCAAGTCGCGGGCGCTACAATTGGGTAGCGGCTTGGAATAGAAAGTGGCTAGTGGTAACGTGTTGGCATGTGCCAATGGCACGCACGGACACCTTAGCCAAGTTGCGGGCGCTACAATTGGGTAGTGGCTTGGAATAGAAAGTGTCTAGTGGTAACATGTTGGTATGTGCCAATGGCACGCACGGCCTCCTTAGCCAAGTTGCAGGCTCTATAATTGGGTAGTGGCTTGGAATAAAAAGTGGCTAGTGGTAACGTGTTGGCATGTGCCAATGGCATGCACGGACACCTTAGCCAAGTTGGGGGCGCTACAATTTGGTAGCATCTTGGAATAGAAAGTGGATAGTGGTAACGTGTTGGCATGTGCCAATGGCACGCACGAACACCTTAGCCAAGTTGCGGGCGCTACAATTGGGTAGTGGCTTGGAATAGAAAGTGGCTAGTGGTAACGTGTTGGCACGTGCCAATGGCACGCACAACCACCTTAGCCAAGTTACGGGCGCTACAATTGGGTAGCGGCTTAGAATAGAAAGTGGCTAGTGGTAACGTGTTGGCATGTTCCAATGGCACGCACGGCTACCCTAGCCAAGTTGCGGGCGCTACAACTGGGTAGCGGCTTAGAATAGAAAGTGGCTAGTGGTAACGTGTTGGCATGTTCCAATGGCACGCACGACCACCTTAGGCAAGTTGAGGGCGCTACAACTAGGTAGCGGCTTAGAATAGAAAGTGGCTAGTGGTAACGTGTTGGCATGTGCCAATGGCACGCACGACCACCTTAGGCAAGTTGCAGGCGCTACAACTGGGTAGCGGATTAGAATAGAAAGTGGCTAGTGGTAACGTGTTGGCATGTGCCAATGGCACGCACGTCCACCTTAGCCAAGTTGCGGGCGCTACAACTGGGTAGCGGCTTGTCTTTGGAATTAGGGTTTTGTGTCGAAAATCCTAATACGATATTTTGAAAAAATACCCCTATTAATTATTTACATCTGAATTAAATGTTCTCAGTTAATGTGTTGCGGGTAACACTAGGTCATGGGGTTTTACGATTTTACCCTTTATCTAAAATCCACCATCGACAGGCTTCTAGAAAAAAATGGGTCTTTTTCGGTGAAATCTTGTTACAAGCAGATGATACATGACTCGACTATTACTCAACCAGTAGATACAAGGATGAGGAAAATATACTGCAGGTTTTGGAGATTATCTACTCTTCCAAGGATAAATCACTTTTTATGGAAGGCGATCTCAAATCTCCTTTCAACTAAAGAAACCCTTGGTTCAACTATTGTTGGGGAGGATGACTCTTGTCATATGTGCAACATACATCCAGAGTCTGCTACACATATCATTATGAACTGCACTTATTCCAGAGCAGTTTGGTTTGGTACTCTGAGTTGGATCTCTAATTCTATGGGTTCGCTGTCTGAATGGATTAAAAGTTGGTTTGATGGTCTGCAAAATTGTACCCTCAAAGAAGGTGAAAAAATTAACAGGGCCATCGTTGGTTGGAATATCTGGATATCACGATGCAACAAAGTATTTCAACAGTCAAATCCTACGCCTGAAGTTAATATTCAACAGTGTAAATCACATATGGAGGAACACATATATAGGACCTATAATTCTCCCCACCCTTATCTTGAGAACACATGTCTATTATACAACATACCAAAAGGGGGCATAAATCGGACATACGAGCTGAAAGATATGACCTTTACCGTCAGGTCTGCGAAATCTAAAAAATATGTACTAGATTATAAATTACAAATGTGCATGCTTCATTGGATGACCTATACAACTCCAAATTGAGTGATTCTTGTCTCATGAGATAACCCATTCTCTTATCTTAGAAATTTGGGGTCAAGCATCAAATTACGACATCGTATGAGGTTCCTACAGCTTCCAGAGCTTACAACATACAAGCAACAATTTTTAGACGGGATTCATAACTTCCACAGTCAATCGGTGTCCACCAGGTATTTTCTCTAAGTCCTTTATCAAGGTACCTCCAACTTAGACCACCTAGGTCTTTACATTAATTTTTCTACTCGGGTCCTCTATCTAGATCCTGCTAGAAGAAGAGAAAACGGAAGAGAGAGATTCAACAAAATACTGGGGACTGACGGTCCACTGATCATGACGATCAATTTCACAATCCAACACTCGTGGTTCCGGGATCTCCAGTGCTAGTCAATCATCACAAAAGGAATTATATCACCGGGATGAAGATAATCCAACGGCCGATGAAAACAACGCTTTTTCATAAAATACGTTTTGGTGTACAAAAGATACGTCGGTACACGAAAAGTACGGAGGTACACCAAAAAAAACTTAGTAGTATTTTTGGCTAATGCTTGTTCTCATTAAAGGGGGAGATTCAATAATTCATCGAATGAGCAATACTTGCTCGCCTTAACTATCAACGTGAAAATTATACCTCTGTATCAACAGACACGTTCAATTCATGAGTTTCAAAACATTTTGCAAAATCATGTTCAACTCAACAAATACATGGACTCATCGTCCCATAAAGTCATGAAGTCAACAATTGACTAATTAACCACGAGACGTCAATCGTGTCACATGGGGGGATATCAACTAGGGTTTTGGTTGGCGGTCTACGACACGTGTGTTCATACACATGATGGAATGTGAGCAAGTCGTGCAATTAGTTGAAGGAGCTAACAAAGTAGTGGATGGAAAATCGACCAAGTCTCCGCACGATGAGAATCTGGTTTCAAACACTATTTTCATTTCCCTACTCTTTGATTCCATCAACTGTCACACTTCATGGGATCATGATGTCTACAATTCTAGCAATATAAATAAGTCTCTGAAATCATGATAAGAATACACAATAAGAATCTCACATCTCACAGACAACACGAGATTAACAACTCATCATCTGAGTAATTACTCTCAACAGAGATTCAATCATTCAGAACTTATCTTATTCAGAATTCACAACACACCTACAATCTTTGATTACCATTGATTCCACACATTTCTCAGTTTCCCTCCTACAGATCGACCCATCCTCTCTTGTGACCGAATTTACTCTGGAACGGCCATTATCTTGGTTTAGGCAGGAGTACTACAGATTGATCTCTCGAATTCAAAGCACTCCCTTCTTATAGTGCATCTGTGTGAGGCTGAACATTTCACTTGGTTAAAGGAGTCTCCTCCGCACGGTCGTCTCCTCAATTCTTTAAAAACCAGCAAATCGTTTTGCCCCATCTACATATATATTGATTATGGAAGACATAGGAGAAAAACTATATATACATATTGTTCAAGGATCTTTAATTAGATTTACTTGCAATTGTGTTAGGAATTTCCCATACAGGTTGTTGTAGATGATGGATTTTCGAAAAAGGCTAAAATCGTAAACCCGTAATTATACGAACTTCTGATCCAGCAATCAGACGCGAGTATTGAGACATGGGTCTCTCATCGAATCTCTGACTGAGAATACTTTCTATCAGAGTACATGCAGATATGTAGTCTCTCAGCTGGACAACGACATATCTCATGAATACTGAACACTTCAGTAATTATTTCTATATATAATCACGAGATTGACGGATCCTAGAAATCTTGCTCTGCTAGTATAAAGCGATAACGTCTTCAGGATACAAACAACAGTTTTCCCTGACTATATAAAGGATATGAAACTCCAGCAAGCTCATGTCAGAATAATTAATGCTCCTATACAGCTTCCTCTACTAGTATAGACCCATCAGTTAATTATTCTTAAATTCTTGGATTCATCCACTGAATTTCTGAAAATATTCAAATATTTTCGTAATATTTCGTTACTTTAATCTATGGTTCTTCCCAGCAGAATTACATGGGTTAGTAATAAATATTCAATGCACGGGCATCTAAGCTACCTTGGAATAAGTCGCAACTCAAATAGCGTAAGTGTGCTCAACGATGATGCACTAAACAATCACCGCACATACGAGTATTTCAAAATACGACGAAACGATGAACCTGTGAAAAATAGGAAGGAAAATAATAAATAATTAAAATATTGACCTAGGTGCTGAGAGATTGGGCTCACCGGCCAGATGGCTGTGCCGTGGCCAATCCCACGCCAATTTTATATTTTATCATATTTTTTGTTATTTTCCTTGATCTTATGAAAATCCTTTCATTTGAACAAATATCCTTCGTTTTGAGGAAACTCCTCAGTTTCATGGTGTTTTCCTCGCATCAAGGAAATAATATAAATTTGGTAAAACATTGTGGGGCCATGATTATTGGCCAACCGTCCATGCCTTGATCCCGGCCGGCCCCACACCTCATGGTTCCTCATTATTTTATTATTATTTCCTTAATCTCATGAAAACTCCTTAACCTCATGGTATTTTCACAAAACCATGTAAAATATAATATAAAATTAGGAAAACTCGTGGGACCGGGCCCCAGCCGGCCCCACATGTCCCTTTATTTTATTATTATTATTTCAAGGTTTCCTTGATTCCATGAAATTCCTTGATTTCATGGTATTTCTCTCAAAATTATAAAAATTCCTTCAAATCATGGAAAAATACACAAAAATTACATAAAATTAGGGAAACTCATGGGACCGGGCCCAGGCCGGTCCCACATGCCCTTATTTTATTATTTTTAATGTTATTTGCTTCTCTGATCCCATGGAAACTCTTCACTTCAAAGAAACTCCTTAATTTCATGATATTTTCATAAAATCATGAAAAATAATATAAAATTAGGAAAAGGCACCATGGGACCGTGGTCACTAGACAGCCGGCCATGCCTTGGCTCAAACGGTCCCAAGCCTCATCATTCCTTTATTTTGTAATTATTTTCCTTCATCTCATGGAGTTTTCTCAGTTTCTGCAAAACCCTGATTTTGTCATATTTTCTCGAATGGATGCTCAACTGCACGCCAGAAAATATTAAAATTCTCAAGACTGAGACACGAACACCCTGGCGACGTGAGCATGTTACCTTGACCGACCAAGGTTGGATATTTGGCTTACAAGGAGCCGGTCCCATGTGTTTTCACGATTTGACCTAATTTGCGCAATTGCACGTATTAGGTCCAAAGCTTTTCCAAATAATTTTGGGAATTTCATAGAATTATCGTCAGTTGATCTCGTGACCACCCAGGGCCGATTTCATGACCCCTTAGTCGGTCCCTTATCTCTTCATAATTAATTAGGTTTTATCACCTAAGGCTCAGACGAGCATTTTTCTAATAAATGATTAAACCAACATTTAATCATTCCTTCATCAACAAATCACTAACTCTTCAAGAGACCTTGGTATTTTCTCACGTGAGTATATGGGAACTACATGGTCGACCCACGGTCCCATGAAGATGGTCCCTCCTTCATTCCATGGTTAATTATCAAATAAACCATGAATTGGTCATCAATTAATCAAATTAGGGTTTCTGAGTCCAAGGATAATAATTCCAGATTCGAACACTAATAATTTTACGACGATCCCATGATCAGTATTCTTATTAATTATGCTCGGTTCAACTGCCAGTATTTTAATTAAGGCTTTATTTTGGGCACGCTACCAATAATTCATCAGACGAGCAACACTTGCTCAGATGAGCAATATTTGCTCAAATCAAGGAATATTGGTTCAACTATCAATATTCAACAATTCATCGAATGAGCAATACTTGCTCGCCTCAACTATCAACGTGAGAATTATACCTCTGTCTTAACAGACACGTTCAATTCATGAGTTTCGGAACATTTTCCAAAATCATGTTCAACCCAGCTTATACATGGACTCATCGTCCCATAAAGTCATGAAGTCAACAACTGACTAATTAACCACGAGACGTCATATCGTGTCACATGGGGGGATACCAACTAGGTTTTGGTCTAGCGGTCTACGGCAAGTATGTTCATACACACGATGGAATGTGAGCAAGTCGTGCAATCAGTTGAAGGAGTTAACAAAGTAGTGGATGGAAAATCGACCAAATCTCAGCATGATGAGAAACTGGTTTCAAACACGATTTCCATTTCCCCGCTCTTTGATTCCATCAATTGTCACACTTCATGGGATCATGGTGTCTATAATTCCAGCAATATAAATAAGTCTCTGAAATCATGATTGAATATACAACAATTTTACATCTCACAGACAACACGAGATCAACAACTCATCAATTGAGCAATTACTCTCAACTGAGCAATTTCAATCATTCAAAACTTATCATATTCAGGATTATGACACACCTACAATCTTTGATTACCATTGATTCCACACATTTCTCAGCTTACCTCCTACAGATAGACCCATCCTCTCTTGTGACCGAATTTACTCTGGAACGTCCATTGTCTTGGTTTAGGCCGGAGTACTAAAGATTGATCTCTCGAATTCAAAGCACTCCCTTCTTGTAGTGCATCTGTGTGAGGTTGAACATTTCTCTCGGTTCAAGGAGTCTCCTCTGTACGGTCGTCTCCTCAATTCCGTAAAAACTAGAAAATCGTTTTTCCCCATCTAAAGTTGCCAAACTAAAAAGTTGGTGGTGGGTATCATGCTTGAAATACAAGCTTGGAAATGCAAATTAACGTGCATTCCCCTGGTGAGAAGTAAAGATTTTTGACCCGGTCACAGCATTACGAGAGGTGTATCGGGGAGTTTCGGCCTGCGTGGTTTGACGCCTGAGGGGAAATTTTGCGGTATGTCACAACGTTGTACCTCGGGTTCTCCAAACTCAAAAAACTGCATTAATGATGAACAATAACATATTGGGAGCTCCTTGTCATTTGTTGATATCTTTGAGAAAAAACAGAAAGCATTCCGTCGTCCACGACACCAAGTCAATTATTTCGAGACACTTATTTCCGTTGTTATGAATTTAAAAGACACGTTGTTGATGGAGGATTTTGTTCAATGATAAAATTGTATAGCCAAGTTTAATACACTGACATCCTGCATAGGATAAAGTTGTTTAATAAGTGATGAGTACCTCTTCGCATTATTAATTCACCTAGAATGGAGCATGTGGCAACAATCCCAAATATTCTGTGAATTAAATATACAAATTCACATAGAACGGAGCATGTAGCAAAAATCCCGAATATTCTGTGAATTTTTAGCATTATTATTTAATGCATGATTTTCCTAGTATTTCCCGTGTTGTTCCCATGAACTCTCACTATTGGTGCGGCATGATGACTGAGTGTTGCTCCTAGTAGGGTAACACGAATATCCAAGTGTCAATAGTGAGGCATGCATGAAATACCGATGCAGGAAACATCTCTCGGTGTGCTTATATTATCCCGATTGAGCATATTTAATCTGGACTCACCGTATCAGTCTCAAAAATGATCACGGCCACGCAGGTTAGCCGCATAATTTAACCATCCTAGAAGAACCCTAGAAGGAGCAGGCTATCACAGTGATGAACACCAACGGGCCTATATATTCCCTAGCCGGTCTATATCAATTTTTACTACCCATCGTGCCAAGACATACCTAAAGAAGGATGGTCGCGCTACTTTGGAAGATGCTCGAACGAGCAAGACTGCTTAAGATAGTCTCAAAACGATCGTAACCAAGCAGCTAGGCACATAGTGGAACCTGAAACATTATAAACCGAGTTTCCAAAGAATGGGTCAACTTTATCTTCCAGAGTAGTTGGATTATTTTCTAAAAGAATATCAAGATTGATATGTGTATTGCTACAATTATCAAAATCAATATTTTTACCAAGAAGTGCAACACTTGATTTCTCGTCTTTATTAGAGTCATAATTGTCAGACATTTCATCAAGAGTTGCAGCAAGACCTTTGTTCCCAGTGTATTTTCTCCGATTTGTACACTCATTTACAAATGACCAAATCCCTTACACTTAAAGCACTGAGGCATATCCTCATCATTAGTTTCATCAATATCCCTGTTTTTAGGAGGAACATGATTATGAGGTTTGACTGATGCCTTAGCCTTATCTCTGGAGAACCGTTTACTTATCTTCAGTAGAAGGTCCCTAAATTGTCTTGTAATCATCGAGACTGATTTATCAAGATATTCATCTGATGAGTCTGTCTCAGAGTGATCATCTTCAGAGATATACACTTTTTTACTTTTATCAAGTAATTTAGTGTCCTTTAGTGCTTTGAACGCAATATCCTTGGATTTGGAAGAATTTTCATGATCAAAGATCTTAATCTTTCCAACCAACGTATTTCTGGAGAGAGTACCAAGGTTATTTCCCTCAACGATGGCATGCTTCTTAGAATCGTATCTAGATGGCAGTGATCTGAGAATTTTCATCATAATGTCCTTTTCAGGAATAGTCTTACCCAATGCAAAAGATGCATTAACAATTTCAGACACTTTGTGATTAAACTTATCAAATGTTTCTTCATCTGCCATACAAAGGTTTTCCCAATCGGAATTAAGATTTTGAAGTCTAGCTTCCTTTTCACTGGAATTACCTTCGAATACGGTTGCCAAGATATCCCAAGCTTCTTGCGACTTAGTGCAATTAGACACTTGGTGCTGAAGATTTGGGGTAATGGCATGTATGATAGCATTCAAACTGTCAGAGTTTAGCTTTGCAGCAAGAATCTCGGTAGGAGTGTATTCACCAATATTCTTTGGAACGTTTACACCTCCAACTGCCTCAACGAGAGCATCATAGCTATTAACAACATACACCCATGATTGGAAATCACGTGCTTGAAGAAAAGCTCGTATAACAATTTTCCACCATAAGTAATTTGAGCCATCGAAGATTGGTGGTACGCTCATTAAGATAGCACCTCTGTCCATAGAGTCAGATCACTACAAACACAAAATTGTAAGCTCTTGAACGTGTTTGCCTGCTCTAATACTAGCTGAAAAAGCGGGGGTCTAACAACCACACCCAATATTTCGATTGGCAATCTGTATGGACAAACTACGAGTTACTTTCTAGAGAATCAACTAGACAGTCAAACTCAATCAATAGAAAATATCTCAAGGAGTTATTATCTCAATCTCTTAATTTGATCTTTACTCAAACAAATAAAATATGCGACTATTTATCAAAGAGAGATAACTTAGATGGTACCAAAGACCAATATCCAAGTCTCAATCAATTTAAATCAACAACCAAAATGGTTGAATATTCTAATTGATTGAACAATGCACAACCTGTATTATTTCAATTATATAACAAAATATAATGCGGAAAAGAAATAACACATACACCATAATTTTGTTAACAAGGAAACCGCAAATGAAGAAAAACCCCGGGACCTAGTTCAGATTAAACATACACTATTTTAAGACGTTACAGACACTAGCATACTCCAATCTAAATTTGGTCTGGACTATAGTTGAACCCAAATCAATTTCACACTAATCCAAGGTACAGTTATTCTCCTACGCCTTTGATCCTAGCAGAATACTGCACACTTAATTCTCTTAGATGATCTCACCCACAACCAAGAGTTTCTACAACCGAAAGTCGAAGACTTTAATAAACAAATCTGTATCACACAGAAAAGTCTACAGTAATAGATAAATTCATCTCCCACGAATAAACCTACAAGTTTTTGTTCTGTCTTTTGATAAATTAAGGTGAACAGGAACCAATTGATAAAACCAAACTTATATTCCCGAAGAATAACTCAGCTTTATCAATCACCTCACAATAGTCTTAATCGACGCAGCGAAAAAAAAAATTGTGGAATCACAAACGATGAGACGAAGTGTTTACGACAACTTTTATATCTTGCCTATAAGAGATAGAAATCTCAAGCCAATTATTATAATTGTATTTATATGATAGAAATAAAAAGATAAGATCACACAACTAAAAGAAAAGTAGTATCGGCCTGGCTTCACAATCCCAATGAAGTCTTTAAGTCGTTAACCTGGTTTTAGAAGAAGAAAACCAAAGGTTAAAGGAGAAACACTCTAGCTTAGCAAACTAGTATCACACAGAATGTGTGGGGATTGGGTTTCCCAATTGCTAGAGTTCTCCCTTATATAGTCTCTCAAATCAGGGTTTGCAATCAATGTTATCTTAGTAACAAAGCATTCAATATTTACCGTTAGATGAAAACCTGATTAGATTCAAGCTAATATTAATCAACCGTTAGATCGAAAACATAGATTGTTACACACACATGAAATACACGTTTGTAGGCTTGTGAAAACCGTACCCAAACTTGTACATTAGTTGGTTCAACAATAGTTAACCAAATGGTTATCCATATGATAACTTTCATATCAACCATATTCTTCCTCATCATAACTAGTCCAAATGTCTCAAATGAACTAGTTAGAGAGTTTTTCAATTACTTAGATCTTTATGTACTACATAAGACATAATCGATGCAAAAAAGAATCGATTCATGAACTATAAATCCACGGTTTGCAATAGCATTCCTTAGTTTATTACGATAAGTTCACAAACATCGTTTATAGACATAACCTACTCAAGTTTGCGGACTGGGTTGGCGGACTTAAGTTCCCGGACGGAGTTCACAAACTCCAGTAGAAATTCTCGGGTTAGAGAACTACGCCAGTTCGCGAACTGAGCTTGTATGCTGAGTTCGCGGACGCACTAATCCGGTTTCACTTGATCAACAAAGTTCTCAAACTTTGGTTCAAGCAATAAGGACCTATACATATATGTGTTTCCACAACAATGCTTATACCCCCTAATGGTTATATTGTCTAAATTCTCATTTCAATCATTGAAACATTCTCATAGGGCATCATATAGTTATTATTCATAAACTATTTTTCGTCAGAGCGATTTCCAAAATGATTGAAATATAACATGACTTTCGTCACTAGGCAAAGATGAACATGGATAAAGCGAAAGCTTTACCATCACATATTTCGAGAAATAGATAAGCGAGATACACTCAGCTCGAAATATCACATGTGTATAATCTTAGTCTATATAGTAATACTACTTTTGTCTCAAGATAGGAGATAGAGTAGATATACTTTTGAGTGATAGATAAGTTTAAGTCTCCACATACATTTTAGTCGATGAAAATCCACTGGTTCCTTGAGTAGTCCTTCTTCTTGTATGATGATTGCCATGGAGTTATTGAGCTAAACTATACTTTCTATCCTAGTCCGAGACCTTAGCTATATAGTAGACTAGAAATCAAGACTTTATAGTTTTGATCACTAATATTGACAAACATGCTTGAGATAGAAACACATGTGAGTTCGACCGAGCAGTGCTCTAACACCAGGGAAATTAAACTAACCTTTACCTGAAGGCATGAGGAATCCGTGATCTTTGTATTGACGACTTGGCGCATTTCCGGCTTGACTAGGGGGTGTTGGCGTAGAGTCATGCTTCCCGGAATGTTGGTACCAATTTGGGCCACTGGGTGGTGAAGATGGCACTTCCAGTCTGGGAATGGCGGATGCGCGGCTTTGAACGATGGAGATTGTGTTATCTTGAACGGCGAAGATGGTGCTCCAACCTTGGCCGAGCGGAGATGATGCTGCGGAATTGCGAATAACGCGACTAACTTGGAAAAGCTGATGGTGCATCTAGTTCGAATACCCTACTAACTTGAGCGCGGACTTCTGGCACAGTCCTGGTATGGCTGACTTAGAGTAGCGGATGGCACAACTATCTCGTCATGGCGGTTGGTGAAGCTAGCTTGGAGCGGTAGATGAACATGGCTAGCTCGGAAATCCAATGGAGCATTGGCTTTGGAAAGTCCAGTGGAGTGTTGGCTTCGGAGGGGCCAATGGAGTGCTGGCTTGGGAAGAAAAATGGAGCATTGTCTTGCTTGGAATCCAGATGGCATAGCTAGCTTGCTTAGAAGGTCGATTTCGTATCTAGCTTGGAGTGAAAAGATGACGCTGGTTAAGTCACAAAATGACTTGGATACCAAACCCTAATTACTCCGTATAAACAAATATCTAATCCAGCTGGTATTACGCATGCAAGGCCTTGATTCACGTTAGTAAAAGATTTTCTGCTAAATATAAGAGGTGATCTTGAAACCTTTGCTCATACAGATCATCGTAAAATTCGCATCCACCATTCTTTACAGGTACTGTCTCGTGTTTTTTCCCCTAGTTCCATTTTGCCTTTCTCATCATGTAGATTGCTGGTGCAAACGTGATAAAAAATTTCCCTTTTTTATAGCATATAATGAGATCTCTCAGTGATGATCGTACCTACTCGGAGAGAAATTCTGAACTTGACGAAACCCGATTTTCTTCCCATGAGGAGATATTAGACAGAATTGATTATATATTCCGCAAGGCTGACGAGATTATCCAGGGCATGTCTCTCACCCATTTATGCAGAGTGTGGATATGTGTTCAGACTTCAAACTCTCTTGGCTTCAGTAGACATGGAGGAAATGTGGAGGCACGATGAGGCATCCCAGTTCGTTGGGACATCACAGATCAAGGAAGCTTCTCTACAACCTAGTGCTAGGGCTGAACGATTCGCCTCTCGGTTGAAGCGGCGAAAGACTGAATCCATGAAAATTTTAGATGAGAGTCAATTTAATTACCCTGTCCACGATGGTATTGTAATCCTTGACCTTGATGCGGACAAACTGAGACATCCTCCAAGAAGCTACTGGAAAATCTCATGAGGAGGATGCCGACATGGTTTACGAAACTAAAATAGCTTCTGCAGTGGACACCGAAACCATTTTCAGGGTCATTGAAGTGACCGCTGAGGATGTCGTTAAGGCGGATGAGGAGAAGAAGGAAACATATGTTGGGGCCATTGGATAAGCCACAGAAACATATGTTGGGGATGCTGTTAAAACAAACGCCTGACAGGATGCGGTGGCTGATGCTGAGGTGGCTTCTGGATGGGATGCTGGAGTTGTTGTCAGGGTCATTGAAGTGACCGCTGAGGCGGATGAGGAGATGGAGGAAACATATGTTGGGGCCATTGGAGAAGCCACGGAAACATATGTTGGGGCTGCTGTTGAAACAAACACCAGACAGGATGCGGAGGCTGATGCTGAGGTGGCTTCTGGATGGGATGCCGGAGTTGCTGCTGCCGAGGTGGAGTTTTGGATAGAACCTTTTCTTCCAGAAAGGGTGCTGGGGAAAGTGTTTGAAAAAGCTCTGATGAAGGAGTCATTGATCCAGACGTCCACCATTAACAACCAATTTTTTTCACTTTTTTTATTTCTTCCCGGCGTGTAGTCTCTTTTGACATTCCAGTAGTTTACTTTCACTTTCTTGTTTTCATGGCGGAGTTAGGGCTTCGCCGAGAAACATTCCGTCATTCGGTTTTATGGTTTCACATCTCTGAATGAATTAATAAAACCTTCATACTGCTTCGTTGTTACACATCCCGAAAACCAGAGGAAAGTTAGGTGAGATTTGAAGGCAAATATTTTTTGAAGAAGATATCTGCTCTGCTGCTGATGATCATCTTCCTTGCATATTCCTTTTTTTAGTATTTTTGAGTAGTTTTTTTTTATGTTGTGGTGGTTTGGTTTCTCTGTTTTTCAATCGTCGGGTAACGACTATTCGAGGGTTTGGGTTTACTCGGTATTTTTCCTTTAAGATGGTTTGGAAAACTTTTGAAGGAAAGATGTTATTTTAATTGAAATTGAAAACTCTACTTATGAATGCAAGTGGTGCAACCATTTTTAGAGAAGTTACAAACATTGCATGAAAAGGGGGAAAATGTTGAAAGGATAATGCTGGAGGTGAAGGTAGCACAAAATTTTAGGTATTGAAGGGTTTGAGACATCGCGAGTGAATCATTACACCTTCCAATTTGTCGGTATTGATGAGTTTGCAGTAACCACCCAAGATAACATCGATCACCAGATATGGCTCGTCTTCCTTTTCTTTGGGTGGACCGGGTCGAGCGGCTATATTTACTGTTATATCTCCAACTTGAAACGAGGCCATATTGACTACCACATCTCCAATTTGAAACGAGTTCGGGCGTTGTGCCACTACTTTATTTTTGAGCTCGTCATCTTTGGCTGCAATGGCTTCCAAGTTATTGACAAAGCATTTGAAAGGCCCAACGTCCCATTCATATCTCCTAATGACGCCCAGGTTGATAGTCGGACCGAGTCCCCATGCCTGGACGAGAGGAGAGGTGACTGGGTCTAGAAAGGGTTATTTAACCAGGCTTACTTGTGCTCGGAATCTGCGGATGAACGTCGACGGGATTTTTTCATGCAACCGAGTTACGTTGGTAAGTTGTTATTGCGGCAACATGTAATCTTCAAAGTTGGATGGATTGTTGGAAATTCTTTCGGGTATTAACATCGGCAGAGGGGATGTTCTTAGATTTGCTTTATTTCCGTGTACCCATGAGCTTCCTAGAATCATGTCATAATTCGAGAGTTCTTTGGTAATGTGGAATTTTCCATGTGTTAGGGTGTCTCCCACCTTGATTTCGAGGTTGATGTAGCCATATGCGTCTATCGCCTCTCCTTATGAGTCTTTGACCACGGTTGGGGAACGGGTAGCTTCCTGCTTCGAAACTCCCGCAGATTTTAGATTTTTGATGGTGATGATGTTGAAGTCAAAGGCCGCGTCAATTAATGTGTTGTCGAACTCAGCGTCCCTCAGATGAATTGTGGTCAGCAGTCTCCAGTTGTATTTTCCAGTACCGTTTCCCGAGAGAGTTTGGGGTTCCGGCATGGTTTCTTCAGTAGGAAAGAGTCGCTTTCCTGATACAACATGATTAAGGGATGTGAAGATATCTTGACACTGTGTCTTGGAGAGGTAGAGAATTTCACACACATGCTGCATCATGGATTGCACAGTCTCGTGCACAGAGTTACCAGAGACCATGCAATTTCTAAATGGAAGTAGATATCTGTGAACTCCCTCATTGCACAGATGAAGTTCCCCAGCTTATATTTTTTCTTTGAAGATATGCTTTAGTTTTTTGCAGTCTCTGGTCGAGTGGTGGAAAAATCTGTGGTAGCAGAAATATTTAGGGTTTGCAATTTCCGCTTCGGTTGGTGGGCGTCTGGTAGGAGGTAGTCTGATAGCTTCGTCTTGGATCCATGCTTTTAAGAGTTCAATCACTTACTCAATTGGGAATGGGAAATCCAAGACGTTCTCTCCGGTTTCTTAATGTCGCATGAGAGCTTTAGCGGTAGTCTTCCGAGACGGAGCTTCCTGTCATTCTGGCGCTGGGCGCTTGGATTTTTGTTCTACTGCCAGAGCTTTACTTTTTCCTCATTCGTCTACCATGCTCACAGATAAGGGACCGAAGTTGTATTGCTTATTTATGAGGCATTTGTTCCCTCGAGTTTCGCGTGCGCCCTAGCCTATGGTTAGCCTGGTTCTTTATAACAATACTGGTGCTGATGTGGCCGACCGTTTTTCATCTTCATAAAGTTCAGAGAATGTCTAGAATCGCATATTCTCTAGTAAGGTCCGGTAGATGGGAATCATGCCATTGATGCAAGAATCCACCAATTGTTGTTCGGTCATGTTTGGGTCGTGACAATCCATTGCTTGGATCCTGAATCTTTTGACGAAGTCATTCAGATGTTCATTGTTTTGTTGGAACATGCTTCCTAGATCCGAGAAGGTAATTTTCTCAGACACAAATAAGTATTTCTTGTAAAAGGACGCAACCATATCATACAAGTTGGGGATGCTTCCCGGTGTAATGTTGTTATACCACGTGTATGCTCTTCCAGTAAGTGATTTCTAAAATTCCCTCAAACGGAGAACGTGATTATATTCGTGCTCCCCCAGGGATTCCAAAAATCGAGAGACATGTTCACGTGCATTACCGATGCCATCGTACAAAGAGAATTGAGGAAAAGAGTAACCCCTTGGAAGAGGAATTCTTTGAACTTTTGGAGGATACGGGAGTTGATGCTGATACATCTCCAGCGAATCGCTTTTGTCTCAATTTCATAGGAGTTGCTCCAAATCTTCTCATGTGACAAAATTGGATGGTTGACTTCTCTCCGTTGGAGCTCCTGGCCGAGTTTTTTCATCTACAAAGGTGCACCATATTGAGGTGATGACGCCGGGGGTATTGGAGGAGTTCCTCATGGGTAGATGCCCCGTTAGTGTCTTGAGAAAAACAAGTACCTCCTTCTGAGTCGAGGCCATATCCGTTTGGGCTTTAGCGAGAACCTCTTATCTTTTCATCAAATCGGTAATAGTAATATGGGATCGGATCCCTCTGGGTCCTCCAGTTTCTCTCCCTAATGGCGGAATAGCTGCGACTCTGGTGAGGGTTGGAAGTGCCACACTTGACGGAATATTAGGAGCGGCGGCAACGGCTCTGGCTTTGGTGATTGGAGGTGTAACACCTGATGGAGCGTTTTCCGCGGTAGAGGCTCTGGTTCTAGTGATTGGAGGTGTAATACCTGATAGAGCGTTTTCCGTGGTAGAGGCTCTGGTTCTGGTGATTGGAGGTATAATACCTGATGGAACACTCTCCATGTTGCTGTTATTGACAGATGGTATATTAATACCACTGGAAGGAACATTAACACCGGGAATAATTTCAGTGCCAATTTTCTCAGGGTTTGTTGCCGATCCAAACCTGAGTTCTACCATCTTGAGATCGTGTTGAAGAACGGAATTGGAAATTGGAAATTGATATTATAACCGAGAGATTAATCTCCTACTGTGGTCGCCAATTATTTGTGGGTGAGAACCATTTATGCTGATTTTGGTAATTTTGGGTGTGTGGGTGAGAATCAAATCTAAACCCTAAACAATGTACTGCACGGGAGTACTTTTGATTCGAGAGATCAATTTGTACAATCCTGACCTAAACCAAGAAATGGCCGTTTCAGGCTTACTTCGGTCACAAAGTGAAGGAGAAGGGTTGGTCTTAGGGAGGGAAGCGAAGATAGTGCTAAGACCAGAATAGTTGATTCTGGAAGTGTGGCATTTTATGACTTGTATCAGAAAGTAGAACTGGTAAGCAGTATGGAAAGCTACCAGGTGATTTCTAGATATTGTGTGTTGCCGACCAAAACTTGTTTTTGGTGGAAATAGGTGAGACCTATTTATACAAGTCGTAATGAAACGTACTCTGGTCTCGTAAAAGTGGGAACGACTTGAGTAATGGAGGAGAATGGTAATGGGTAACGCTTGGAATTGATGTTTCCATAATGAAAGATATGTTTCACCATTATTTCTTGCCATTACTAACCGCCTCACTTTTATGATACTTTCTTGTAATAGGCGTATTGCACGCCGCATGCTGTAAACCGCCAGAATAATACCCTGATGAGCATCCCCCAGTTTTTGACAGGTTTTGATGTCTTGAGTGTTTCTGTGTAGCGTGTTGCTATTGCTTGGCAAGTTAATCTTAGGAAGCTTTCGGGCTCGGTGGAGACCTTCAACGGTCGAGATTTGTATCGGTATTGTATCGGCTGGGTCCGATACACCTATACAAAAGATATTACATGTTTTTATCGGTGATACATCATTAAAATTAGAATTTTAATTATTTATAAGACCATAGAAAAATAATAAATATGATACACGTATCTCAAATTTCTAAAACATAAGGTGGCAAAATCTTACGCGTTGTGACTATTTTCCAATTTATCCGGTAAAATCTTTCTTATTATCCTTGCTTTATAATCAAAACAATCAAAAATACTACTACCTTGTCAATAATAACCGCTCAAATTCTCCACTATCTTCTGCCATTCACAGCAAAACCCAAATCCATTCAAATTCTTCCTCGAGTATGTATGGTGTCCAACTTATATCTTACATATAGTCATTGATTTTATATCTTAAATATATTAGAGTTTTTAACATTCTATAATTGATGTTGTACTTGTCTGTAAAGACTAGATGCATGTTTCTCGAAAAACTTATTCACTTTATTTGGTGGTGATTTTGATAATTGATTATACTTGATGGTGCCTGGTTTTCCCTTTATAGAATTCATCTTTACCACAGAAGATACTGGAATGCCTAATTTCCCCTTCTTAGGTTTTATCTTAACCAATGATGATATTGGAACCAATATTATCGGTGTATAGGTAAAACCGATATTATCAGCATGTACCGGCTTGTACGCACGTTTTTATCGTTCCATCTTTGTATCACCGATATTTTCGATATCGTATAGGTATTTACCGATATCCGATAAAAACCTATAATATCGGTATGTACAACCGATATTGACTACCTTGGTTGACACAGAGTTCTTTTAAGTCCAGCATTCTTTTCTGATTGAATACCTTATGAAAAAGATCTTATTCTTGATACTTAGAGATTCGTGCTACTCTGACGCGAGTGAACCAGAATCGTCATGCCATATCAACAGTAAGAGTTCATTCGAAGAACATAGCATCAGAGGAACTTATATTAAGTGAATATGCGCGAGGCGCCGAAATATACAGAACATCTGGGATTCGCCAGTCTGGATAAATTTCGTGTAAGTATATTGAGTGTCTCAATAAATTTTTCAGTAGAGAGGTTAGCACAGTGGCTCTGTTCCCTTACAGAGTAACGTCACATCAGATGCAAGGTTTTACGATTTTGACCCTAAGCTAAAAACCACCATCAACACTTAGGTTTCTTCTCGAGACCCTGTAGGTTAACGACTTTAAGACTTTATTGGGATTGTGAAGCCAGAACCAACTATTCTCTTTGTAGTTGCGTATTATGATCTTGTGGTTTCTATCGTGTTGAGTACAATTGAAACAATTGACTTGAGATTTTGTATTTATGATAGGCAAGATAAAAGTAATCACAAACATCTTTGTCTCATAGTTTGTGATTCCATAATAACTTGTTTCAATAATCGATTAAGTTTATTGTGAGGTGATTGATAATACTAGGTTATTCTTTGGGAATATAAGTCTAGTTTATCAATTGGTTCCTGTTCACCTTGATTTATCAAAAGACAGAACAAAAACTTTTGGATATTTCTATGGAAGACAGATTTATTCAATCCTATAGACTTTTCTGTGTGAGACAGATTTGTTTATCAAGTCTTCGACTTTGGGTCATATCAACTCTTGGTTGTGGGTGAGATCAGCTAAAGGAATCAAGTGCGTAGTATCCTGCTGGGATCAGAGACGTAAGGAGCGCAACTGTACCTTAAATCAGTGTGGGATTGATTAGGGTTCAACTATAGTTCAGTCCAAAGTCAATTGGTAGTAGGATAGTGTCTATAACGGCTTAATACAGTGTGGTGTTCAATCTGGACTAGGTCCCGGGGTTTTTCTGCATTTGCGGTTTCCTCGTTAGCAAAATTTCGGTGTCTGTGTTTTTTCTTTTCTGCATTATATTTTGTTATATAATTCAAATATCACAGGTTGTGCGTTAAGATCAATCAATTAGAATATCCAACCTTTGGTTGTTGATTTACATTGATTGATACTTTAACATTGGTCTGTGGTACCATTCAAGTAACTCCTCTTATATTCAATCAGGCTCGTAGATTTCTATTTGCTGATTGCGGATTGAATTGAAAGTTAGAGATATTAAGCTCTTTGATATACTTTATTCTAGATTGAGTCTGACTATCTAGTTGATTCTCTAGAAAAAGTATTGGAGTAAGTCGTCTCAGATTGCCAAAAGAATTGTTGGATATGGTTGTTAGACCCCCCGCATTTTCAATAATCTATGTGACTTGTTACTTGATTGTGTATTGGATATAGGTGTGATTTCATCGTAAGAAATTATGTTTCATTACATATGTTTAAAGAAAGTACATATACGAACTTGATTCATAATCGAAAAGAAATCACTAGGTGTTTTGGTCCAGTTTTCTATGAAGATCTTTTGGATGAACAATTCGAGCCTAAGGTGGGAATTTAGGTAAAAATGATCTTAACTTATGTTGAGAGTCAAGGAAGAAACGATCCCTACCTATCTTGGGATACTTGGTAGAATCTATCCTAGCTTTTGTTGGAATTGTGGTAGAACCGTTCCCTACCTATATTAGGAGATTTGGTAGAACCGATCCTAGCTTTTGTTGGGAGTCATGGTACAAATGATCCCTACCTATATTTGGAGACTTGGTAAAACCGATTTTAATCTTTGTTAGGAGTCATGGTAGAACCGGTCCCAAGAGTAAAACCGATTTTCAACATTCACATATCACTTTATGATTTTGTGTGAGTTTGGAATTAGGGTTTGCTAAATAGGAAAGTTCTAGATGTCGACATAATTTGAACATGTACATAATTATTTTAATTGATTGTTCAAAGATATTCCTTGATACTCAAGGTGATCCCAAACCAAAATATTGGAGAATCTTTTAATTAAGATTTTTGAATTATATGTTTTTGATTTTCCAGAATTAAAACATATCTCTAGAAAAACTATATAAGTTAAGTGCAAACTAGTATTAGATATTTTCTAAAGAAATATTTTGGAATTACAAGTTGGATATCAGTTGGAAATAAGAAAACCCAAATTAGGTACTTTATTGCATATCTTGAGAATCTTTCGGTTTTGGAATTTCCTTGTTGTCAAAACAACCTTGGTCTATTAATAGAGAATTTTTTCATTCTTACAAACTATCCTTAGCCAGGCGAACTTAATTGTTTTCGGTAGAGCTGACTACTAGTATTACTTGTAATACTATATCGGAGTGGAAAGTACCCTAATTAGGCAAAATCTCTTACGTCTGCTCATTTAAAGACTTCTTTGTGATCAAGAAGCTCTAGCAAGTACCGTTGGTGGGAAACTAGACAATAACATTGTTATTTAATTTTCGATTATTGATTTGATTGACTGGGCGGTTGTTGAAAATTTGAGTGCACCTAGTTTGATTATTCTTGAGATCCTTGTCTTCTGACATAAGGTCACTCAAACTAGATCAAAGTATCGGCGGGATTTTCAGATTTTTTTTTATCTAAAGACAACTTGTGATCATCCATTGTTAACAGATTCTGTTCTATGCACGATCGATTATAAATGAAATCAAGTTTTTGTGTGCAGGTATAATTAAAGATTTGAAGACAATAAGATTTTTCTTATTGGTTTCACATCTTGTGATATTAATTTAGGAACACATCTTGATTGGATGGGATCCGACTAAGATTTAATTCATCTTTGATAGATTTGATCAAGCAGTCGTATATGTTGTTAATTAAGCATCTTTCCACTACATAATGATATGTAATGATTGTAGTGTAACCATACTCACATTGTAACAAGAATACAATCAGCACTTACTGATATGTACTGATTGTGGTGTAACCATCTTCCACTACATACTCAAATTTGTATGACTTATAGCAAATTTAAACCACTCCATAAGATTAGTTTAAGCTTTTTGTTGTTTCCCAGCTGATTCACCATGTACTGGGGTCGAGGGGGCAGTGCCCCCTTTATCAACAATACAAAATCACTAATACGTTAGACTACACCACAAGTAACACAATTGAAATAACACTACATTAAACTTAACCCAAGTCCAAATTAAAAATCACTAATAAATGGAAAAGCTATATTTAAGGTATGTTTTTGAACATTCTTGAACTCATGAAATGTAACCAAGAATAAAAGAAAAATAGCTAAATATTAATATGCACTGTCAGACTACTTTTAGCAATTATGATCTATTGCGTCAGTTTTCCAACTGATCTCTGGTGGAGATGTTGTTAGCAATTCGCATGCTAACGCGACCCTTTTTGTTATGAATCTTCACTTGTATTTCATCATCATCTCCCAAAGATACTCCCACAAATTTGCTTTTCGACTTCATCTTCATAAAATGCATCACAAATAGTAGGTAGTCCGGTGATCCACCTTGTTGAGGTACTTCACATTCATTGACTATTACATTCTTCAATGTTTCTTTATTCTTCTCCACCAAGAAGCTAGCTGACAGGTTTGTACAAGTAATCCGCCATTATTATTGCGTTTCGATAACACATTCCTCCCCATTCAGCCTTAGAAGAATTGTAGTGGTTGAACACCATTTTTACGCAGTCATACTCAAGTAGCGTCCAATGAAGATTATGATGGCACATTGGTACAAGAATATTATTGATACTTTGATCCTTCTCCAATATTAGTTTGTAAATAGAATCTTTTGCTCCTCCTTTGAGCTTATCCGGAAACTCGACATTAAACTGAACATATGTATGTACTTTGAATAATTATATCTAATTATGTTTTTATGCAATATAGATATGTAGTGTACCTATTACTACATACTTTTAATATGAACATGTGATGTAGTAAATATGCATTGTAAGATAACAACTAAACCAAGCGGACGGATCCAGATGCCAGACATGCAAGTATTTTTCGTCTATTTCGTGCATCAGATGCTCTTTCTGAAGCTTGTTCTTAAGCTTGTATTGTGCGTAGTTGAGAAGATCTTGCTCTAATAAATCATTCTGCACCAAGTCATCAACTGTACCTCCACTTACACAAAGACCACCTTCTCCCATTCTCCAAGCAATTGAGCTGGAAAATAACGACGTAAAGGTTAGTATTCTTGTGTAACAGAATATACTGATATGTCCCCAAACATAATATACAAATCTAGTATACAAATAGTATGTATGTATATCAAAAGTACATATACAAATCAATAGTACATATCAAAATCAAAAGTACATATCAATATGTAGTGGGAATGGATACCAATATGTATTACTTACTACGAATATAAAAGTACACCAAAATTAGTACTATATGGATCAATTTTTGTCTATGCAGATGTTCCAAATAATAGTGTCAATTAATAACTCACCTAACTAATTTTGCATTATCGAAGTATGTGGAAAAGGTAGTCTTTTGTTCATCCTTCATGTCATTATAGAATGGTGATTTATTCAGTTTCTGGAAAAATTTGCGGCGCAATTTAAGCTTCTTGTTTTTCTTGTCTGGTATCGCTTCTGTTGCTCCAGCTTTCGTCTTTTTTAGGTTCTTTATATGATGGAGAGAACTTACTTCCACTTTCGTAAATATCATATGTCTTTTTTGCAGGATGGGCACGAGTAACGGGTATGGCAGGTGTGAACTGCTTCTTTAAGGGCCCTTTGACGGTCTTTTTGATCATTGCTACCCTTTTTTGTTTCTGGTGATAGACGCATTTATGTGTATATATTAGTCTCAATTATATGTATTGTTAGTGCTCGATTTTATACTTATTTGACTGTTTTATGTTTTTGTAGGTGTTTTTGCAAAAATAAGCTTTTGCGGGAAAATTGGCTCGAAAAGTGGTATTTACGCTTGTGGGAGAAAATTACTATTCGGACCCTCAGTTTGGATAAGGGGTACCTCATTTGCTAAGGGGTACCCCAACTGTTATTTTCACACCAGCAGTGATTAGGGGGACTCCACCTTTCTCATTTGAAAATGGAAAGTGGCGGGAAATATATTTCTCGCCTGCGAATTTCGCTGGACAAGATTTGAGGGAGATTTACCTGGATTTTATCACGGGTTTGATTTTGTTTGGGCTTGTTAGCGTAAAATAGGGCATGTACGTGGTTTCAAATTGGTGAATAATCAAGTTTCACACATTTATCTCAAAACAGAGTAACTCGGGTTTATTCTCGGAAGTTATGAAGAATATCTTCCGTGAAGATTTGTTTCCGTCAATACGAAGAAAGTTTGTGAGAGTTTTCGAACAAAACAGGAAGTACACGTACTGTATTCGACTAAAAATGTAAGAAATCATCGATTGAAAGGAAAACAGGGAAGAGAGCTTCTCATGGGATATTATTTGGTTTCATATTTGGAAATTGGGTATGATAAAAATGGTGAATATGTTCTTCCTGGTTAGGTATTATCATCGGAAAGAATTGGAAGCAAATTAGAGAACGCGAACGAAGATTAAAAGGGAAATAAATATCCCGTAACTTGGGTGGAAAGGCAGAGAAGGATTGGGAAGATTTTCTCGGGATTCTTTGTGTTGTTGTGTATAAATACGGAGCTGTGACAAGCTAGAGAGGTCTACGTCGAGTTTTTGGGGTAGTTTAGAGCATTAATAAATCGCTGCAGAGCGATTCTGCAGCAGCAACAGAGAAGAAGGATGAGGAGTTGCAGACGACACCAGAGAAGTGTTGTTCTCAAGAACCATAATACGAAGAACATTGGACCACCAGAATCAGTCGCATAGAAGTGTTGTTTGGTTCCAGCAGCAGAGAAGTATCGTATGCTGCAGTCTTATATTTTCTGTAGTTCTTTGTAACAGTCTTCTGCAACTATTATAAACGTTGCGATTGATACTGTTTTATTCTTTTTGGGTCTCTTCACCTTTGTAAACACCTTTTGAGCAATGGAAAAATATTTTGAGCGTTTTTCACCATGATGAGCTAAACCCCAATACTGAGATGACGGAGGAAGCCATTCTTCACGCGAGTGGTAATTCTATTAATTCTTTTATGACTTATTGCATTGATTTTTAATTGATTTATGATTTTTATTGAGTGATTGTTATTTAAATTGATGGGTTATACTTAGGTTAAGTCTTTTGATATCCCATGCTTTAGATTTACAGTCATTGCTTTTCAAAAATCTACCTTGGCAAAGAAATAGAGTCAATAAATTGTTATTATTTGAGCTATGAATGTCTAGAATTATTAGTTGAACCACATGAATGGGAATTGGTGGAGTATTGAATCCCAGTATTACTTGATCTTGTGACAAACTTTTGTATATATTATCTTTGTTTTTAGTGTTTTCTATTTTTAAGTCTTAAATCAAACCTCAACAAGTCCGAGAATCAAACCCTTCTACTTACCACTTGTAAAACTACATCAGTTTTTGGCGTCGTCGACACGGACTTGTATTTAGGTTTAGGTTTTAGGTTTTGCATATTTTTTTTAGGTTTTGTATTTATTTTTTTTATTTTTTTTTAGATTTTTTTTTTCTTCTCTTTTACGTCTTGGGTATTTTTGTTTTTGGTGTGCAGGTTTTGCTTGAAGCTAAAAGTGGAAAGTTGGACTTGCCTAAAAGATAAAGAAATCCCAGATTTTATCTATTTTTGTTAGTTTTTATTTTTGGAAATTTTATATTTTGTTGGCTTGCTCGTATATATTTTATTTATTAAAAAAATAATACACAAAACACGAAAGCACACGTGCACTTCATATTGCATCGTCTGGCACCGATTTGTAGGAAAACACGTGGTTTAGTACGGTGAACCCTTTGGGCGTTATCATCCGAAACACCACAAGCCTTAGCCTCGTACCTTTGCCCAGTCTTTGACTATAGGTATATTTTTTTAAAGGTAACCTAAGCTTACCCTATATAGTCAACCTCAGCATTTGCATTTTCACGGGCACTATATAATGTCGAACTGGTATTACAATAGCCAATACAATGATTATTCGACTGAGCAACATGGACATTATCCTTATTATGACCATAATGCGAATAGTGGTTAGGAATGCCATCCTTTTGAAGGATATGAGTCTTACCATGGTGAGCCCAATTACTATCCACATGCGCACAGGTCATACGAGCAAGAAAATAAGGAATATTATAGTACTAGTACTTCGTCTTTGGACGACTTAATTAAACAGTTAATAACTAGTCCTTATGATCATTCTGTTCCTATTCATCCTCTAGAAGAGTCTCTCAAGATAATAGCTGATCATTTTGTTCTTATTCGTCCTCTAGAAGAGTCTCTCAAGATACTAGCTGAAAATACATCTAAGTTGAGGAACGAAAGACTTGCTCGGAATAATCTTAATTTCCATTATAGTGTTTCCAATAGTACCCTTGAAAACGAGGATAGTTATTCACTTAATCAAGATGACGAGATTATAATTGGTATCACTACTTGTTTAGATGAGGGTCAACCATTTTCATGTTATTATAATGGTGATTATGATGAGGATAGTGTTGATGAAGAATTTGAAATATGTAGGCATAGTGATCAGGAATTTGTTACTCCAATGGAGATTTACAATGATAATATTATTTCTAGTTCGAATCCAAATAATTTTAATAATTATTCACCTATTCAAAAGGATGAGTATTTGACTAGAGATACCTCCGTTTTATACGATGTAGTATTTCCTTTTGATTACGAAGCCGATAATGGTTTAGAGGAACAGGTTTATCCTGAGAATACTGTTTTAGATTCTACAGATTTAGAAAAAATTGTCTTAGACGAAGAAGATGAACTCGTAGATCTTTTAAATATGTATGAGGATGCATCACCTGAATATGACCTAAAAGAAGCAATTGACCATTTCCAGGATTCTGATGATCTAGAAATTAGGGAAATTGTAGCTAGTCTATCTAGAGACACCCAAAACTCTAAGTTTTGGGGTGATTATCATTCTCCACTTGCCTTACCTTTAGCTCTTATAGAGATTCCTCACTTGGGACTTGACATGTGTACCTCTACCATTTTAAAAGATCATCTCCAAACACGTTTTCCCGAACCTAGTGATGTCCAGGAAGAAGTTAAGTTGTTAGAAACCCATCCTCTGGTTGATGTGGTTTACCCAGGCGATAATACCCAAATTGACTTTGTTTTCCCACCAAATATTTTTCTTCCAAATGTGGGAACGTTTGAATTTGAAATGTGTCAATTATTAAGTTTTGAGACTAAACCTAATTATTTTAGGAAAATAGAATTGACACATTTGCTTAAGAATGACCACCACTCTCATTATGGTCAACTGTGTAAGTCAAATCTGATTGACTTATAGGATCCTCAATTATTCCTGTTATTAGAAAGTAGAACTGGTAACCAGGATGGAAAGCTACCAGGTGATTTCTAGATATTGTGTGTTGCCGACCAAAACTTGTTTTTGGTGGAAATAAGTGAGACCTATTTATACAAGTCGTAATGAAACGTACTCTGGTCTCGTAAAAGTGGGAACAACTTGAGTAATGGAGGAGAATAGTAATGGGTAACGCTTGGAATTGATATTTCCATAATGAAAGATATGTTTCACCATTATTTCTTGCCATTACTAACCGCCTCACTTTTATGATACTTTCTTGTAACAGGCGTATTGCACGCCGCATGCTGTAAACCGCCCGAATAATACCCTTATGAGCATCCCCCAGTTTGTGACATGTTTTGATGTCTCGAGTGTTTCTGTGTAGCGTGTTGCTATTGCTTGGCAAGTTAATCTTAGGAAGCTTTCTGGCTCGGTGGAGACCTTCAACGGTCGAGATTTGTATTTTGGGAGGAAAGGTAGCCGCTGATTTTTGGAACCTTTCGCTTGGCAGCCAGTGGCATGGAGACGTGGTTGGCATGGCCTTGGCATGATTTTAGGTACGGCTAAGTTAGGATTTTGGCATAGTTTGGTCATGACCAAAATTAAGGTTTGGCGTCATGGCCAAAGAGTTGGCATCATAGCCAAGTTGGTGCCACGACCAAAATTTTCCTCAAGTTTGGTGGCGAACTTGTATGGATGAGATTTGCATCTCATGAAGAAGGATGGCCATTGATTATGGCCACATCTTGTTGTATAGTGAAGCGGCGTCGGCTAAATGATAATAGCTTTCCGGTGGTGTATCCATGGTATGGAGGCATGCAAGTAGCCACGACATAGTGGTATGCCATAGACGTTGCGGCATGGACAAAGCTAAAAATTGGCTTCACAACCAAAATTAGGTTTTGGTGTCGTTTGGAAAGATTTTGGCGTGGTCAAATCTTGGCGCCTTGGGAGAATTTGGTGTGGCCAAGTCTTGGAGCCGTTGGAAGAATTGGGGCTTGGCATGGCCAAGGCATCTTGGAAGAATTCCCCTTATAAGAATTAGGGTTAGGAGATGCCAAGACGTCATGGAGGAATTTCCCTTGGAAGAATTGGGGCTTGGGGTGGCCAAGGCCTCTTGGAAGAATTCCTCTCGAAAGAATTAGGGTTTGGCGAGGCCAAGGCATCATGGAAGAATTCCCCTTGGAAGAATTGGGGCTTGGCGTGGCCAAGAAATCTTGGAAGAATTCTCCTTAGAAGAATTAGGGGCCGGTAAGAAAAATGAGGCTGGCCTCATTCGGAATGCATGTAGCGCATTTAGGGCAACCTGATTGGTCGATGAGAAGTGGGGCCGTCAAGCTAGGGCATCGCCATACTTCCAGTGTACTGCGGATGATTTAAAGAGACCCGATTGGTCGAGGGAAATTTTTCCGGTTTAGGATGGGGCGTGGCCAATGGAAAGTGGTGCCAGCTGGACTAAGGCATGGCCACGCCTCCCTTTGCTGCTGCGGCTCCCTATTTTTTCTGATTCTGGGCGAGGTTTTGCACCTGCTAATCCATGGAGGATTAATTACCTAGTTTTCCTAGGCTTAATTTTGATAAGAAAGGTCTAGTATGATGCGCGAGGCACGAAACCCTAACTTCTGCAAGTTAGTAAGGTTGATTGAATTCTATGTGTTGACACCAAGGTAGTTAATATCGCATATCGGTATCGTATCGGCTGGGTCCGATACACCTATACAAAAGATATTACATGTTTTTATCGATGATACATCATTAAAATTAGAATTTTAATTATTTATAAGACCATAAAAAAATAATAAATATGATACACGTATCTCAAATTTCTAAAACATAAGGTGGCAAAATCTTACGCGTTGTGACTATTTTCCAATTTATCCGGTAAAATCTTTCTTATTATCCTTGCTTTATAATCAAAACAATCAAATATACAACTACCTTGTCAATAATAACCGCTCAAATTCTCCACTATCTTCTGCCATTCACAGCAAAACCCAAATCCATTCAAATTCTTCCTCGAGTATGTATAGTGTCCAACTTATATCTTACATATAGTCATTGATTTTATATCTTAAATATATTAGAGTTTTTAACATTCTATAATTGATGTTGTACTTGTCTGTAAAGACTAGAAGCATGTTTCTCGAAAAACTTATTCACTTTATTTGGTGGTGATTTTGATAATTGATTATACTTGATGGTGCCTGGTTTTCCCTTTATAGAATTCATCTTTACCACAGAAGATACTGGAATTCCTAATTTCCCCTTCTTAGGTTTCATCTTAACCAAAGATGATATTGGAACCGATATTATCGGTGTATAGGTAAAACCGATATTATCAGCATGTATCGGCTTGTACGCACGTTTTTATCGTTCCATCTTCGTATCACCAATATTTTTGATATCGTATAGGTATTTACCGACATCCAATAAAAACCTATAATATCGGTCTGTACAACCAATATTGACTACCTTGGTTGACACAGAGTTCTTTTAAGTCCAGCATTATTTTCTGATTGAATACCTTATGAAAAAGATCTTATTCTTGATACTTAGAGATTCATGCTACTCTGATGCGAGTGAACCCGAATCGTCATGCCATATCAACAGTAAGAGTTCATTCGAAGAACATAGCATCAGAGGAACTTATATTAAGTGAATATGTGCGAGGCGCCAAAATTTACAGAACATCTGGGATTCACCAGTCTGGATAAATTTCGTGTAAGTATATTGAGTGTCTCAATAAAATTTCCAGTGTAGAGATTAGCACAGTGGCTCTGTTCCCTTACAGAGTAACGTCACATCAGATACAAGGTTTTACGATTTTGACCCTAAGCTAAAAACCACCATCAACACTTAGGTTTCTTCTCGAGACCCTGTAGGTTAACGACTTTAAGACTTTATTGGGATTGTGAAGCCAGAACCAACTATTCTCTTTGTAGTTGCGTATTTTGATCTTGCGGTTTCTATCGTGTTGAGTACAATTGAAACAATTGACTTGAGATTTTGTATCTCCGATATACAAGATAAAAGTAATCACAAACATCTTTGTCTCATCGTTTGTGATTCCATAATAACTTGTTTCAATAATAGATTAAGTTTATTGTGAGGTGATTGATAATACTAGGTTGTTCTTTGGGAATATAAGTCTGGTTTTTCAATTGGTTCATGTTCACCTTGATTTATCAAAAGACTGAACAAAAACTTTTGGATATTTCTATGGAAGACATATTAATTCAATCCTATAAACTTTTTTTTGTGAGACAGATTTGTTTATCAAGTATTCGACTTTGGGTCATATCAACTCTTGGTTGTGGGTGAGATCAGTGTAGGACCAGAATATCGCCACAATGATATTCTTGCGATGAGAATGACGCTTTTACGAGAAGATCAAATGTTCCTACAATATTAACGATATCTTTTTACGAGAGCATCGTGAGATTCTTCAATGACATTTGGCGAGTGTCATGAGAGAACGTTATAATAATTGACGATTGAAGAAGCATGATAAAAGTGTGCTTATTTCACGATGGTTACAAAAGTTAGCGATAATTAACATTGTAATTACCGCGATAAGATCGCAGAGTAGATCCGAAAGTATGAAAGGAATAAATTTGTACCACAAGGGTTACAATTCTTGCGAGAGTAAGCATAATAATTACTGCGAGGAGGTCGCAGAGTGAATCCGAAAGAAGGGGAAAAATTAGCTGTCATCCAGTATGTAATTTCCTATATAAAGGGTACCAATAGATCTAGGAGAGGAGGATGTATTTTTTTGAGAGTTGAGAAAGTCTTGAGGAGAGAGAAACTTCAGAAAGAAAGTTGTATTTCTGAGTTTGAATATTTTCTGTAAACACTTCTGAGATATAAATAACAAAGTGTCATTTAATTCTTAAAATCTCCAACTAGTTTCTCATAGATTTCTGTAGAATCTTAATAGGGGTGTAGCGTGGGAAATCCTGCTACTACATTTTGGCGCCCGAAACAGGGAGAATCAAGCTAAAAAAATCTCTAATTACAACTTGAAGATTTGAAGGAATTAAAGAAATGGTTGGAAGAAGAAGAAGAAATACATCAGAACCACCAACAACCGTGAGGAGGAGTAAAAGACTTGCAGGTGGGGAAACAAGTGAATTGGGAGAATCTTCTAGAATGAGAACAAGAAGAAATAGAACAAGGAATGAAGGGGAAAATCCAATTCAACAACCAAATCAACCAACACCAATGCAAAATAGTGATGTGGATTATGATAGAGTGAGTGTGCATACATGGAGATCGGATTCGATGGAAGGAGAAGAAAATCGACAATTAAGAGGAAAAAGCAGAGAAGGAAGAAATCAAGAGGTAGTAGAAGGACTGATTCATCAAGATGAAAATGAAATAGCAGAAGTTTTAAGACAAAGAACACAGGAAGAAAGAAGGTTAGAGGCGGAAGAACGTGCAAATTTAACAAGACAAAATCATGCGTTGAGAATGGAGAATTTGAGGTTACAAAGTAGGAGATCAAGAAGTACTACTAGATCAAGTTCAAGATCATTTATCGAAATACCAAGGCAAAATTCCCTTGTAAGAAATGTTAGAGAAAATGTACAAGAAGAAACGCAAAATCTAAATAGAGAACAACACCAGGGAGAAGAAAGAGTAATTGAGGATCAATATGATCCACGCGGAGAAACTTTAATGGAAGACGAAATAATGAAAATAATCTAGATGATGAAGAAAATCAAGGAGAAGGTATAAGAATATTACATGGGCGAGAGAACGTCAGAAATCAAAGAAATATTGAGAATGAAATTGAGAGACATTATGTTGAACAAGCCTGCCTAGCTTGCGAGAGAGAAAGATTGAGAGCAGAGATAGAAGAACAGGAGTTTCAGGAGGCAGTAAGGCAAAATAACCATGATAATCAAGAAAGAAGACGGACACAAAATCGCAATAATGATAATGTTCATGAGGAATATGATAGAATACAAAGAAGAATAGAAAGACATCGAAGAGTGATGATGAGAAATGAGGAGACTCATGAAGAAGAAATGGAAAGATATAATCAATTGCGAATTTTGGAAGGAGATGAAGGTGAAAATCGCAGAAGAAGGCAGAATGACAATGTTGACGATGAAGAATTACAAACTCTCGCAAGGCAAGAAATACATGAACGCAGGAGAAGGGAAGCTGCATTAAAAAGACCAATAGAACAAAATCTAGCTGCGAATGAGCAAATCTTATGGGAATTAGCAGAAATGAGGGGAATGATAAATAACAAAAAAGAAGGAGGAAGAAGACATCTTGATGAAGCTATTGAGGAAACAGCGAGAACTCCTTTCACACAAGAAGTGTAATTAAGAGGAATTCCCCCTAAATGCAACTTACCAGTATTAAACAGTATTTTTGATGGGACTACTTGTGCTGTTCAACATGTTAAGGCTTATGTTAGGTGTATGCTACAGTGGGAGAATCATGATGCTATGTTATGAAAGTATTTTGCATCCAGCTTAACTGGCGAAGCGCTAAAATGGTTTGAGGGATTGTCGAAGAATACTATTACTTCTTTTGATCACCTACAAGCTACCTTTTTAGGTGCATACATAAGCAATAATTCTTCACGACCGGTATTGAAGATGTGTTTGGATTAAAGCAGAGAATTGGCGAGAGTCTAAAACATCTAACCATAAGATGGAAGACAATGTGCAGTGAAATGGCAGGGAGAGTAGATGAGAGATATCTTATTTTGTCCTTCATAAATGCAATGTTTGCGACCAATTTGCTTTACATACAAATTTTTAGAATCAAGAACACCATCACAATGACTGAATTAAGAGAATTACAAGAAGAATACATTTCTTTGGAAGAAAAACAAAACGAAATAGAGTCATACCAAATCGCAAACACTAACTCAATGGCGGCAAACAAAAGTTTACTTCCTAAAATAATCAATAATGTGGCGAGCACCTCGTAGATTCAGCCAGACAAAGTGACAAGTAATGAGCAACAAAAGATGGTAGCTATGGGAAGTCGCGATCAAGAAGAGTATGAAAGAGAGAAGAACTTTTACAATCGCGGAGGAAATAATAAAATCCAAAGGCTTGATCAACCCCAAGAGACTTATGGTGGACAAAGGCAAAATAATTTTAGAAGTCAAGGTAATCAGAAAACAATATGGGAGGAGATTAAGATGCTACCTTTGAATGCTAGTGTAGAGAAAATATGGGAAGCCATCATTTTGATGGAAGATATACCATCACCATGGAACAAGGGGAAATAACCAAATCCTAATAATCGTAATCAAGAGTTCTGTCCTTATCATCATTTTCATGGCCATTCGATAAATGACTACAGAAATGTAAAGATGATAATTCTAAGAATGATTGATCAGGGAAAACTAAATCATTTTCTAAGAGGACATCAACAATCGCAACAATTACCACCACCACCAGACAATCGCAAAGTGAATAATATAAAAGGGGCAGAAACTTTTGTCATAGAGGTTGGAGCAAAAGCAAAGAATTTGTTTTGCAATTCTATTGTACATTCTTTCAGAACCATCGAGGATTTTCACGACAATGTTCTAAGTAGAGTCTTCGCCAGAGATATGGATGGAAAAGAAATAATGAATATAGCGAGAGTCTCATCATTAGAAGATTGGTAGAAACAAGTTCTTTCCTTTACATCACAAGAAGTACCAGAACCTGGCGATCTGCATGATAACCCATTGGTGGTAAGGTTGGAAATAAAACCAGGGAAAATAAAAAATAAAGATGAAGAAGAAGATAGCAATGAAGTAGAAGAATCTTGGGCCATTGATAGAGTCATAATTGACACAGGAAGCTCTGTGGATATCTTATTCTATCATACCTATAGAACCATGGGTGGAAAAGATGAAGATTTAATACCATCAACGTATAAAATCCATGGTTTTAATGGTACTGCCAACAATCCCAAAGGGGAGATCACAATGCGAATTCTGTTAAAGGGGGTGTCCTCCAAGATTTTATTCTACGTTGTTGATATTGAATCACCCTATAACGCCTTGATTGGAAGGCCTTGGCTACATGGAATATTGGGTGTTGCTTCTACCTTTCACCAGTGCATAAAATTCCCTCATCCTAATGGTGTTGGAGTGATTAAAGGAGATTGGGGAGAAAGTAAGAAGTGTTATGAGATTGATATAAAGTCTTGTGAGGACAGAATTGGGAAGAATAACAATTGGAAGTGCAGAATTAAGCAGCAACAGAGATGTGATAGATTGATGATTGATTCAATAGAGAAACAAGAAGAAACAGATGGCGACCATCTCGCAAGTGAAAATCAAATAACAAGGCGCAGCAAAGGAAGAGATACACAGAACAATAAGTACAAGAAAGTATGGCATTAGAAAGAAAAGATGACGAAAAGAAGGATTTTAAGAAAAAGTGTCAAAAAAATTTTGAGTTAGCAGCAAGAGGAGGAAATTGCGAGAAATTCGTGAAAAAAAAAGGAATAAATTATTGAGAGAAAATGTATTCTATTTGAATGGGAAAGGAAAAGTTGAAAACAAAGGATCATAAGCAAAGAAATTCTAAATAAAAGTTATGATTCTCGCAAGAAATTTTTAAGAAACGCGAATAAAACTTCGCAGAGATTTAAAGAATGGGACAAAACTTTATGGCGTGCACCCTAGTTCGCGAATACAATTTCGTAAGAGGAAAATGTAAGACCTACAAGCACGTCATAAGGGGGTATCTCTTTACATGATTCAGCGATAAGGTTATACCGCTACTTGAACCTGGATCATGCAGATGTTGGGGGTTAAAGAAAACCTATATGGGAGAGAGATCTTAGATTTCCATATTTATAAGGTTAAACCCTGGTTGGACGACCAAGAATCTCTCCTAAGAAGTGCAGAGTATGACCAAGGCGCCGAGGTACACGGTTGAGCCAAGGGTGCCCGGGACGGACGAACCTACCCTGGACATCTTTGGTAAGTCTTGGCTATGATGCACTTGGCCTGAAGAAAACCCCACCTAGGGTGCATTCTTGTAACTATAAGCCATATAGGCATAAAGGACAAGAGGCTACGAAAACAACTGGTTGTTGGTAAATCTGGATGGGAGGAGCTAGTCTTGTATGGCCGATGTGCCCTCCTTGAAGGGGAAACCAGGGGGGAGATAAGGGCGGCACCCTCCATTAGGGAGATGATAAGTGTCTTAAGACGGCAATGTCATGGGGATCTATGATCGCAAGATCATTTAGACCTGTCATATTGCCGCGTGACGTAAATTAAACAGAGGCAAAAGCCATAAGAGAAAAAGTTAAGATGAAATCAATGGGTTTTTTACATGAAAATGTGAAGACGTCCTGCGATTTCATCGCAAGACGGCAATGTCATGGGACTTTATGATTCGCAAGAATATTTAGACCTGTCATATTGTTGTGTGACAAATATCCTGAAGAGGCTATAATACTAAGAAATGATAAGGCAGGATCAATGGGTTAATACATGAAAATGTAAAGACGTCCTGCAATTTTGTCGCAGAAAGATAAATGTGGCAAAATAAGACCTTTAAGTAGGAAGGCAAAATAAGACCATATGATCGCAGAAAATAGTATACCAAAAATAAAATCACGAGATTTAATGTTTGCGATAATATCGCAATAATTATGATACTCGCCATATTAAGAAAGGACTCGCTAACATCATTGCAGATATTGAGGTGACATATACCGTCTACTATTTATATTTACAATGTCACTAACTTTCTCATATTACAGATGAATAACAGAGGCAAGTATGGGAATGCATAGAATGAGGAAATTATTATTCATCATCATATGAGAAAATTACATGGACATTATTATGAGATACATATAATTAATAGATAAAAATTATATTGATTAATTATATCACAAAAAAGGGTTGTTCTTTAAGATGGAAGCAAAGGAAATTTATACATTAGTCCGAAGCAACTTGCAACAAAATAGAGAGGCTCGCAAGAATTGTACATCAAGAAAAAAGAGAAAATTATACCGAATCTACAGAAAAAATAATAAGAAGAAATAGAACTAGTTAGATCCATCGTTTCCTTCTTTATTAGATTTTTCCCCTTCATCATTAACATTGTTATTTCCACCTTCGTCAAATTCTTCTTCCTCGTCAGATTTCTTTTCTTCGTCAGATTTTTATTCACTATCAGAATTTTTTCCTTCATCATTATTACCATCTTCACCATCGTCAAACTCTTCATCAGTATCAGAGATAGCAAGATCTATAATCTCTGGTGGTACTTCCGTTGCAAGAACATGATATAGAGAATGAGAAATCCCGTGATTGTCACAAACTTGTTTAATGGAATTATTGCGAGTAATGATGAGAGATCTATTAAAATTTGCAGTGGTAATTCCAAATTATTCTTTCAATCGTGAATATTTCTCGTTACGAGCAGTAAGATTGTTTGAGAGTTGGTGATTATTATCTTCAAGTTCTCTTATTCTTACAAGACATATCTCTTCAGATTCTGCGAGAATGTAACAGCAGATTAGAAATTTTACAAGGAAGAAAAATAGAAACAAGAAATTAACAGAGTGGAACAGTTAGCAACCTTCTCTTTTAGAAATCATATCCCTAATTAATGCTGCCTGTTCAGTATGAAGACTAATATCTACTCCTAAGCTATTTCTGGCATTATTAAGAACCATCGCAACCCAAGAATATTCATCATCGCTAGTAATTAGAAGACGAGTGCGAACTTAAGTTTCTCTCGCAAGAAGGTTCTTATTCTCGCAGATGAGTCTATCTCTTTCCATTTGAACATCAAGAAGAGTTTTATGGAAATCTGCAAGGGTTTTGGTGCCTTTTTTAATTGCAAGATCTTTTTCGTCAATAAGATCACTATTCCTACTTCTTAATCTATTTATTTCCTCCTTTGATTCAAGATAAAGACGTTTAAACTTGTTGGTTAAATTTAAATTGGATCTATGCTCTATTTTCAAGAGGTTAAATTTAGATTTAAGTTCCTCAAAAGAAAAAGATTTAATCTGATCATCTGAGAAGTTATTTAGAGAATTATTAAGATGAGCAAGAAGGGTATTATCATCTATAGGTTCAGGAAAAGATTGGAGGAAGGTTTCCTCATCAGTAAGACCATAAGCATCTGCAAAATGGTTGTTTGAATAAGTTGCGATGGGGAAAGAAGAATTAAGAAAGAAAGAAAATATATTATACCATATAATTTTTGATGAGCTTTATCAAGATCAGCGATCTTTTGCATGTCAGCTGAGGCATCAATCTCCCATTGCTTATTTTTCTTACGAAGTTCAGCAACTTCAACTTCCAGCCTTTCTTTATCTTGGCGAAGATTAACAATTTTCTTCTCATAATTAGCACGTCTGTCATCCAAATCGGAAGCAACAGAAAAAGAAGCTCTCCCAACCTGCGAAGGAGCTTTATGAGTTAAAGATAGTTGGCGAAGAAATAAATATAAAAATAAAATAATTAAGAGAAAATATACCAGGATACCAAGTGCATTTAAGAAACTTGGAGTTAGTGATCTTGAAACTCCGCGAAGAGAATTATTATCAACTAAAACTGGAGCATCGCAAACTTTGACGAGTGTCTGGGCTATTTCATTGAGAGTTTCGTCCCCATACTCATTTGTAATTCCGCGAGAAGTATCACCAAAAATCATGGACAGTTGAGTCATTGAAGACTCATAAGGAGAAGAATCCTTTATGGAGGGGACGCCATTGATATTGTTAAAGTCATCACCCTTTTCAACATCAATATTTAAATTTTCTGAAATAGGTTGAGAAGATGAAGAAGAAGAGTGTTTTGTTTTCCTTCTCTTTGAAGGAGGATTGCCAAATTCCTCATTGCGAGGGGCAGTGGATTTTCCCTTAGGATCAATGGCGGATTTCTCTTTGATCTTCGCAGGAATTGGTTCTAATTCTTTAATTTCCTGCGAACACATATGAAGATAAGAAATAGGGGCAACAATATATTGTTAAAACTAGTAAAGGAATATTTCTTACTTCATCTGTAAAGGATTTGAGAGCTAAAAAAGTGTTGGGTTTCCTGAATTTTTTGTAGCTTAGCTTCATTTTTTCAATCTGCGAGACAACAGAGAAATTAGTGAAAATGAATAAAAATGAAGTAAATAGTGGATAATAACAATGCAATAAGTTAAGAGAATATACATCTGCAGATCTATTAGGCCAGTTGAAAACCCATGGCTCATATTGCGAGAGATTCGCAGGAAGTTGAAGAGAACCAGATATATAAGGACCTTCAAGACATAATGGAAAAATAAACCACTTATCATCATTAGAATGACGAGGGCCATGATTGGTTTTTTTATGAAAATCGATATCCAGCATGAGAGCTTCCTTAACAGCGAGTTTCTTTTTATGCAAGCGAACACCCCAATAGGTGATATCCCTCTTCATAGGGAGTAACTCGTAATTTCTAAAAAAGTTCTCCACAGTATAATCTGTGGGGTTAATCGGAATATGTTTATATTGAGGATTTTCATCATCTTCAGTATATCGCGATTCTTTACCAGTACCACGAGAGGCGTATTCAAGTAGAAATCTAATACAATCTCCACCTAATTGAAATATTGCTCGCGAGAACCTCTCGTCAGATATTATTTGATAGAATAAGGGAAGTTCTGGGTCGTAAAGAGGAAGTGGAAGACCAGCTTCAAGTTGGCCTAGCGATATTATAATTTTTTGATGAGAGCATTGAAAATTGGAAAATAATTCAAGAGAAAGTTCAGATTTAGAACTTTGACCTGGGATTAAAGATAAATTAAAACCTTTGCCTTTGAGTTTTTCTTGCATCACATTGAAGGCAGTCAAGTTTTTAGCACCAACAACAACCATTTTGGCATATGGGAATGAAGGAAAAGATTGAAAAAAAAGGAAGAAATGGCGAAAATAGTAGATGCGCAATTTACGGAAGAACAGTAAAATTTGCAGAGAAGAAGAAAGAAAAATAAATTAAAAAGAGAAAAAGAGAAGAATGAAAGAGGTATTTATAGGAGAAGAAGTTTCTCGAGAAAATAAATGAAAGAACGTGAATGGTCAGATTATAGCGGTTTAAATTGACGTGTCAAAAAATAGATGGAAGAAATAATTACGTGATAATAGCTGGCGAAAAACATTGAAACGTGTCAGAAGAAAATATAATTAGTTGCGGCATGATTAATTCTCATCATATTCTCTTCTTCACATAAAATATATGAGAAGAGGCAAGATGTAGGACCAGAATATCGCCACAATGATATTCTTGCGATGAGAATGACGCTTTTACAAGAAGATCAAATGTTCCTACAATATTAACGACATCTTTTACGAGAGCATCGTGAGATTCTTCAATGACATTTGGCGAGTGTCATGAGAGAACGTTATAATAACTGACGATTGAAGAAGCAAGATAAAAGTGTGCTTATTTCACGATGGTTACAAAAGTTAGCGATAATTAACATTATAATTACCGCGATAAGATCGCAGAGTAGATCCGAAAGTATGAAAGGAATAAATTTGTACCACAAGGGTTACAATTCTTGCGAGAGTAAGCATAATAATTACTGTGAGGAGGTCGCAGAGTGAATCCGAAAGAAGGGGAAAAATTAGCTGTCATCCAGTATGTAATTTCCTATATAAAGGGTACCAATAGATCTAGGAGAGGAGGATGTATTTTTTTGAGAGTTGAGAAAGTCTTGAGGAGAGAGAAACTTCAGAAAGTTGTATTTATGAGTTTGAATATTTTCTGTAAACATTTCTGGGATATAAATAACAAAGTGTCATTTAATTCTTAAAATCTCCAACTAGTTTCTCATAGATTTCTGTAGAATCTTAATAGGGGTGTAGTGTGGGAAATCTTGCTACTACAATCATCTAAAGGAATCAAGTGCATAGTATCCTGCTGGGATCAAAGACGTAAGGAGCGCAACTGTACCTTAAATCAGTGTGGGATTGATTAGGGTTCAACTACAGTTCAGTCCAAAGTTAATTGGTAGTAGGATAGTGTCTGTAGCGGCTTAATATAGTGTGGTGTTCAATCTGGACTAGGTCCCGGGGTTTTTCTGCATTTGCGGTTTCCTCGTTAGCAAAATTCCGATGTCTGTGTTTTTTATTTTCTGCAATATATTTTGTTATATAATTCAAATATCACAGGTTGTGCGTTAAGATCAATCAATTAGAATATCCAACCTTTGGTTATTGGTTTACATTGATTGACACTTTAACATTGGTCTTTGGTACCATTCAAGTAACTCCTCTTATATTCAATCAGGCTCGTAGATTTCTATTTGTTGATTGCGGATTGAATTAAAAGTTAGAGATATTAAGCTTCTTGATATAATTTATTCTAGATTGAGTCTGACTATCTAGTTGATTCTCTAGAAAAAGTATTGGAGTAAGTCGTCTCAAATTGCCAAAAGAATTGTTGGATATGGTTGTTAGACCCCCCGCATTTTCAATAATCTATGTGACTTGTTACTTGATTGTGTATTGGATATAGGTGTGATTTCATCGTAAGAAATTATGTTTCATTACATATGTTTAAAGAAAGTACATATACGAACTTGATTCATAATCGAAAAGAAATCACTAGGTGTTTTGGTCCAGTTTTCTATGAAGATCTTTTGGATGAACAATTCGAGCCTAAGGTGGGAATTTAGGTAAAAACGATCTTAACTTATGTTGAGAGTCAAGGAAGAAACGATCCCTACCTATCTTGGGATACTTGGTAGAATCAATCCTAGCTTTTGTTGGAATTGTGGTAGAACCGTTCCCTACCTATATTAGGAGATTTGGTAGAACCGATCCTAGCTTTTGTTGGGAGTCATGGTACAAATGATCCCTACCTATATTTGGAGACTTGGTAAAACCAATTTTAATCTTTGTTAGGAGTCATGGTAGAACCGGTCCCAAGAGTAAAACCGATTTTCAACATTCACATATCACTTTATGATTTTGTGTGAGTTTGGAATTAGGGTTTGCTAAATAGGAAAGTTCTAGATGTCGACATAATTTGAACATGTACATAATTATTTTAATTGATTGTTCAAAGATATTCCTTGATACTCAAGGTGATCCCAAACCAAAATATTGGAGAATCTTTTAATTAAGATTTTTGAATTATATGTTTTTGATTTTCCAGAATTAAAACATATCTCTAGAAAAACTATATAAGTTAAGTGCAAACTAGTATTAGATATTTTCTAAAGAAATATTTTGGAATTACAAGTTGGATATCAGTTGGAAATATGAAAACCCAAATTAGGTACTTTATTGCAAATCTTGAGAATCTTTCGGTTTTGGAATTTCCTTGTTGTCAAAACAACCTCGGTCTATAAATAGATAATTTTTCATTCTTACAAACTATCCTTAGCTAGGCGAACTTAATTGTTTTCGGTAGAGCTGACTACTAGTATTACTTGTAATACTATATCGGAGTGGAAAGTACCCTAATTAGGCGAAATCTCTTAGGTTGTTAAGAAGCTCTAGCAAGTACCGTTGGTGGGAAACTAGACAATAACATTGTTATTTAATTTTCAATTATTGATTTGATTGACTGGGCGGTTGTTGAAAATTTGAGTGCACCTAGTTTGATTATTCTTGAGATCCTTGTCTTCAGACATAAGGTCACTCAAACTAGATCAAAGTATCGGTGGGATTTTCAGATTTTTTTTTTATCTAAAGACAACTTGTGATCATCCATTGTTAACAAATTCTGTTCTAAGCACGATCGATTATAAGTGGAATCAAGTTTTTGTGTGCAGGTATAATTAAAGATTTGAAGATAATAAGATTTTTCTTATTGGTTTCACATCTTGTGATATTACTTTAGGAACACATCTTGATCGGATGGGATCCGATTAAGATCTAATTCATCTTTGATAGATTTGATCAAGTAGTCACATAGGTTATTAATTAAGCATCTTTCCACTACATACTGATATGTAATGATTGAAGTGTAACCATACTCACATTGTAACAAGAATACAATCAACACTTACTAATATGTACTGATTGTGGTGTAACCATCTTCCACTACATACTCACATTTGTATCACTTAAAGCAAATTTAAACCACTCCATAAGATTAGTTTAAGCTTTTTGTGATTTCCCAGCTGATTCACCATGTACGGGGGTCGAGGGGGCAGTGCCCCCTCTATCAACAATACAAAATCACTAATAAGTTAGACTATACCACAAGTAACACAATTGAAATAACACTACATTAAACTTAACCCAAGTCCAAATTAAAAATCACTAATAAATGGAAAAGCTATATTTAAGGTATGTTTTTGAACATTCTTGAACTTATGAAATGTAACCAAGAATAAAAGAAAAATAGCTAAATATTAATATGCAATGTCAGACTACTTTTAGCAATTATGATCTATTGCGTCAGTTTTCCAACTAATTTCTGGTGGAGATGCTGATAGCAATTTGCATGCTAACACGACCCTTTTGTTATGAATCTTCACTTGCATTTCATCATCATCTCCCAAAGATACTCCCACAAATTTGATTTTCGACTTCATCTTCATAAAATGCATCACAAATAGTAGGTTGTCCGGTGATCCACCTTGTTGAGGTACTTCACATTCATTAACTATTACATTCTTCAATGTTTCTTTATTCTTCTCCACCAAGTACTGGTTGATAGGTTTATACATGTAATCTGCCATTATTGTGGCGTTTCGATAACATATTCCTCCCCATTCAGCCTTAGAAGAATCGTAGTGGTTGAACACTATATTTTCGCAGTCATACTCAAGTAGCGTCCAATGAAGATTGTGATGGAACATTGGTACAAGAATCTTCTTGATACTTTTATCCATCTCCAATATTGGTTTGTAAACAAAATCTTCTGCTCCTCCTTTGAGCTTATCCGGGAACTCGACATTAAACTGAACATATGTATGTACTTTGAATAATTATATCTAATTATGTTTTTATGCAATATAGATATGTAGTGTACCTATCCCTACATACTTTTAATATGAACATGTGATGTAGTAAATATGCATTGTAAGATAACAACTTACCCAAGAGGATGGATCCAGATGCAAGATAGGCAAGTATTTTCCGTCTATTTCGTGCATCGGTTGCTCTTTCTGAAGCTTGTTCTTAAGCTTGTATTATGCGTAGTTGAGAATATCTTGCTCTAATAAATCGTTTTGCACCAAGTCATCAACTGTACCTCCACTTACACAAAGACCACCTTCTCCTGTTCTCCAAGCAATTGAGCTGGAAAATAACGACGTAAAGGTTAGTATTCTTGTGTAACAGAACATACTGATATGTCCCCAAACATAATATACAAATCTAGTATACAAATAGTATGTATGTATATCAAAAGTACATATACAAATCAATAGTACATATCAAAATCAAAAATACATATCAATATGTAGTAGGCATGGATACTAATATGTATTACTTACTACGAATATAAAAGTACACCAAAATTAGTACTATATGGATCAATTTTTGTCTATGCAGATGTTCCAAATAATAGTGTCAATTAATAACTCACCTAACCAATTTTTCATTATCGAAGTATGTGGAAAAGGTAGTCTTTTGTTCATCCTTCATGTCATTATAGAATGGTGATTTATTCAGTTTCCGGAAAAATTTGCGGCACAATTTAAGCTTCTTAATTTTCTTGTCTGGTATCGCTTCTGTTGCTCCAGCTTTCGTCTTTTTAGGTTCTTTATATGATGGAGAGAACTTACTTCCACTTTCGTAAATATCATATGTCTTTTTTGCAGGATGGGCACGAGTAACGGGTCTGGCAGGTGTGAACTGCTTCTTTTCGGGCCCTTTGACGGTCTTTTTGATCATTGCTACCCTTTTTTGTTTCTGGTGATAGACGCACTTATGTGTATATATTAGTCTCAATTATATGTATTGTTAGTGCTCGATTTTATACTTATTTGATTGTTTTATGTTTTTGTAGGTGTTTTTGCAAAAATAAGCTTTTGCGGGAAAATTGGCTCGAAAAGTCGTATTTACGCTCGTGGGAGAAAATTACTATTCAGAACCTCAGTTTGGATAAGGGGCACCTCATTTGCTAAGGGGTACCCCAACTGTTATTTTCACACCGGCAACGATTAGGGGGACTACACCTTTCTCATTTGAAAATGAAAAGTGGCGGGAAATATATTTCTCGCCTGTGAATTTTGCTGGACAAGATTTGAGGGAGATTCACCCGGATTTTATCACGGGTTTGATTTTGTTTGGGCTTGTTAGCGTAAAATAGGGCTTGTACGTGGTTTCAAATTGGTGAATAATCAAGTTTCACATATTTATCTCAAAACAGAGTAACTCGGGTTTATTCTCGGAATTTATGAAGAATATCTTCCGGGAAGATTTGTTTCCGTCAATACGAATAAAGTTTGTGAGATTTTTCGAACAAAACAGGAAGTACACGTACTGTATTCGACTAAAAATGTAAGAAATCATCGATTGAAAGGAAAACATGGAAGAGAGCTTCTCATGGGATATTATTTGGTTCCATATTTGGAAATTGGGTATGATAAAAATGGTGAATATGTTCTGCCTGGTTAGGTATTATCATCGGAAAGAATTGGAAGCAAATTAGAGAACGCGAACGAAGATTAAAAGGGAAATAAATATCCCGCAACTTGGGTGGAAAGGCAGAGAAGGATTGGGAAGATTTTCTCGGGATTCTTTGTGCTGTTGTGTATAAATACGGAGCTGTGACAAGATAAAGAGGTCTACGTCAAGTTTTTGGGGTAGTTTAGAGCATTAATAAATCGCTGCAGAGCGATTCTGCAGCAGCAGCAGAGAAGAAGGATTAGGAGTTACAGACGACACCAGAGAAGTGTCGTTCTCAAGAGTCATAATACGAAGAACATTGGACCACCAGAATCATTCACAGAGAAGTGTTGTTTAGTTCCAGCAACAAAGAAGTATTTGTACGCTCCAGTCTTATATTCTCTGTAGTTCTTTGTAACAGTCTTCTGCAACTATTGTAAACGTTGCGATTGATACTGTTTTATTCTTTTTGGGTCTCTACACCTTTGTAAACACCTTTTGAGCAATGGAAAAATATTTTTAGCGTGTTTTCACCATGATGAGCTAAACCCCAATACTGGGATGACGGAGGAAGCCATTCTTCACGCGAGTGGTAATTCTATTAATTCTTTTATGACTTATTGCATTGATTTTTAATTGATTTATGATTTTTATTGAGTGATTGTTATTTAAATTGATGGGTTATACTTAGGTTAAGTCTTTTGATATCCCATGATTTAGATTTACAGTTAATGCTTTTCAAAAATTTACCTTGGCAAAGAAATAGAGTCAATAAATTGTTATTATTTGAGCTATGAATGTCTAGAATTTGTAGTTGAACCACATGAATGGGAATTGGTGGAGTATTGAATCCCAGTATTACTTGATCTTGTGACAAACTTTTGTATATATTATCTTTTTTTTTTAGTGTTTTCTATTTTTAAGTCTTAAATCAAACCTCAACAAGTCCGAGAATCAAACCCTTCTACTTACCACTTGTAAAACTACATCAGTTTTTGGCGTCGTCGACGCGGACTTGTATTTAGGTTTAGGTTTAGGTTTTAGGTTTTAGGTTTTGCATTTTATTTTTTTTGGTTTTGTATTTATTTTTTAGATTTTTTTTTGTTCTATTTTACGTCTTGGGTATTTTTGTTTTTGGTGTGCAGGTTTTGCTTGAAGCTAAAAGTGGAAAGTTGGACTTGCCTAAAAGAGAAAGAAATCCCAGATTTTATCTATTTTTGTTAGTTTTTATTTTTGGAACTTTTATATTTTGTTGGCTTGCTCGTATATATTTTATTTATTAAAAAAATAATACACAAAACACAAAACACAAAAGCACACGTGCACTTCATATTGCATCGTCTGGCACCGATTTGTAGGAAAACACGTGGTTTAGTACGGTGAACCCTTTGGGCGTTATCATCCAAAACACCACAAGCCTTAGCCTCGTACCTTTGCCCAGTCTTTGACTGTAGGTATATTTTTCTAAAGGTAACCTGAGCTTACCCTATATAGTCAACCACAGCATTTGCATTTGCACGGTCACTATATAATGTCGAACTGGTATTACAATAGCCAATACAATGATTATTCGACTGAGCAACATGGACATTATCCTTATTATGACCATAGTGTGAATAGTGGTTGGGAACGCCATCCTTTTGAAGGATATGGGTCTTACCATGGTGAACCCAATTACTATCCACATGCGCATAGGTCATACGAGCAAGAAAATAAGGAATATGATAGTACTAGTACTTCGGCTTTGGACGACTTAATTAAACAGTTAATAACTAGTCCTTATGATTATTCTGTTCCTATCCGTCCTCTAGAAGAGTCTCTCAAGATAATAGCTGATCATTTTGTTCTTATTTGTCCTCTAGAAGAGTCTCTCAAGATACTAGCTGAAAATACATCTAAGTTGAGGAACGAAAGACTTTCTTGGAATAATCTTAATTTTCATTATAGTGTTTCCAATAGTACTCTTGAAAACGAGGATAGTTATTCACATAATCAAGATGACGAGGTTAGAATTGGTAACACTACTTGTTTAGATGAGGTTCAGCCATTTTCATGTTATTATAATGGTGATTATGATGAGGATAGAATTGATGAAGAATTTGAAATATGTAGGCATAGTGATCAGGAATTTGTTACTCCAATTGAGCTTTACAATGATAATATTATTTCTAGTTCGAATTCAAATAATTTTAATAATTATTCACCTATTCAAAAGGATGAGGATTTGACTAGAGATACCCCCGTTTTAGACGATGTAGTATTTCCTTTTGATTACAAAGCCGATAATGGTTTAGAGGAACATGGTTATTATCCTCAGAATACTGTTTTAGAGTCTACAGATTTAGAAAAAATTGTCTTAGACGAAGAAGATGAACTCGTAGAGCTTTTAAATATGTATGAGGATGCGTCACCTGAATATGACCTACAAGAAGCAATTGACCATTTCCAGGATTCTGATGATCTAGAAATTAGGGAAATTGTAGCTAGTCTATCTAGAGACACCCAAAACTCTAAGTTTGGGGGTGATTATCATTCTCCACTTGCCTTACCTTTAGATATTATAAAGATCCCTCACTTGGGACTTGACATGTGTATCTCTACCATTTTAAAAGATCATCTCCAAACACGTTTTCCCGAACCTAGTGATGTCCAGGAAGAAGTTAAGTTGTTAGAAACCCATCCCCTAGTTGATATGGTGTACCCAGGCGATAATACCCAAATTGACTTTGTTTTCCCACCAAATATTTTTCTTCCAAATGTGGGAACGTTTGAATTTTAAATGTGTCAATTATTAAGTTCTGAGACTAAACCTAATTATTTTAGGAAAATAGAATTGACACATTTGCTTAAGAATGACCACCACTCTCATTATGGTCAACTGTGTAAGTCAAATCTGATTGACTTATAGGATCCTCAATTATTCCGGTTATTATTATGTGCTTCTAATTTTTTCCAGACATTAGAACCTGATCTTTTGAATCTTACTTATGAGGAGGTGCATCCCATGAAAATATTTTATTTAGACCCCTTTATAAAACCTGAACCTGAACCACAACTAGATATAGTTGTCTTAAAAAGGAAAATAGGAAATGGTGAGCTATGTTTATTCACTTTCTTATTTTGCTACAGTTTCCTTTTATATGTTTTACCACTTTTTGATACAGATGATCCACAGTTGTTTCGGCTATTGCTATATGATTCGAGGTGATTAATTCTTACTTATGTCTGGATGAAGACGTTAAACTTAGCACTTCTTGGGAGGTAACCCAATACTCATGCAACACGGTAATATCTTTCCTTATCTCTTTTGCTTCAAATGGTAACAGTTTCTCCTTGTTCATGCTTTTAATTTTATCTTTAGAACATTGAGGACAATGTTAGATTTAAGTTTGGGGGTATGGGAGAAAATTTTTGTTAGTTGCAATAAATAAACTCCAGAGCCTAGAAATCTATGCTTATTAAGGATCACACTAACCAATCTAAGTGGATGGAAGCATTTTGGTTGTAGGAGTTGAGGAACCAATCTGATTAGATGGAAACATCTAAAGAGTCTATTCATAAAATCACATAGCTCAGGTGTTAAAAATAACATGGTAGTTTCGCCATATCTCGTTGAGTCCTTTCACTTCTATTTTCATTTTGTTTTCTTTTTAAAATATGTTTCTCTAAGTGATTAGGTGGGGCTCACGATTCAAGTTGTTACCACTGCTAGGATGAAATATAGTGATTGAGTTACTAAGGAAAAAAAAAAAAGAGACCAGACCAATTAGACCAAACAGAATAAATTAAAAAATAAATTAAAATTAACACTTGGGAATAGCAATATGTGTGTGTTGTCCCTGTCTCCGTTGCCTAAACAAGCGTCGAACGTAAGATCCATGGGAACTATCATGTAATCCAAAAGATCTAATCATGCAGTTAATTTTTTTTTTGTTAATGTTCAGTGAATAAAATCGACCGCTGGTTCCCTTGTATATGCCAGACGAGTTGATCTAGTATTAGGATTATCGACCAGTGGTTCCCTTGTATATGCCAGTTGTGTTGATATTATTCAGACCAGTATCTCAGTCCATTAGGATAGGTTCATTTTGGAAGTGTCCTTCAGATATATATGAGAAACGCCGTTCACCTAGTCAACATCAAAACCATCTATGTTTTTCTATATCCATCTCTTAATCTATCCATGTGATTTATTGACTCCGAATGTTGATGTCCATAGTGAAACTATCTGAGTAGAGCTCTGTCACTTATATATGAATTTTAGTATGCTTGAGTGCAAACTCGTGTACAACAATTGGAATTTCGCATCAGGGTATTTCCTCCTGTAGTCAATAAGTATGCCAACCAAGGAGATTCTTTAGTGCCTTCCAAGGTTCTGCGTAGATAAATAAGGTCTGAAGTAAAGGTTTTGTGGGTATATCTCTAGTAAGCCCTCCCGAGACTATAACTCGGCCACTAAGGTCACCTAGGGATTTATAGGCTTATTGCATACGCTAAATGCAATCGATGATGCCTGCGACAGTGAGTTAGGATTTTTATTTTGTATATTTGATTTTCTCGGAACTAGCAAATAATAAGTTTGGGGGTATTTGATAGACGCATTTATGTGTCTATATTAGTCTCAATTATATGTATTGTTAGTGCTCGATTTTATACTTATTTGATTGTTTTATGTTTTTGTAGGTGTTTTTGCAAAAATAAGCTTTTGCGGGAAAATTGGCTCGAAAAGTGGTATTTACGCTTGTGGGAGAAAATTACTATTCGAACCCTCAGTTTGGATAAGGGGCACCTCATTTGCTAAGGGGTACCCCAACTGTTATTTTCACACCAGCAGCGATTAGGGGGACTCCACCTTTCTCATTTGAAAATGGAAAGTGGCGGGAAATATATTTCTCGTCTGCGAATTTTGCTGGACAAGATTTGAGGGAGATTTACCCGGATTTTATCACGGGTTTGATTTTTTTTTGGGCTTGTTAGCGTAAAACAGGGCCTGTACGTGGTTTCAAATTGGTGAATAATCAAGTTTCACACATTTATCTCAAAACAGAGTAACTCGGGTTTATTCTCGGAAGTTATGAAGAATATCTTCCGTGAAGATTTGTTTCCGTCAATACGAAGAAAGTTTGTGAGAGTTTTCGAACAAATCAGGAAGTACACGTACTGTATTCGACTAAAAATGGAAGAAATCATCGATTGAAAGGAAAACAGGGAAGAGAGCTTCTCATGGGATATTATTTGGTTTCATATTTGGAATTTGGGTATGATAAAAATGGTGAATATGTTCTGCCTGGGTAGGTATTATCATCGGAAAGAATTGGAAGCAAATCAGAGAACGCGTACGAAGATTAAAAGGGAAATAAATATCCCGTAACTTGGGTGGAAAGGCAGAGAAGGATTGGGAAGATTTTATCGGGATTCTTTGTGCTCCTATGTATAAATACGGAGCTGTAACGAGCTAGAGAGGTCTACGTCGAGTTTTTGGGGTAGTTTAGAGCATTAAGAAATTGCTGCAGAGCGATTCTGCAGCAGCAGCAGAGAAGAAGGAGGAGGAGTTTTAGACGACACCAGATAAGTGTCGTTATCAAGGACTCTAATATGAAGAACATTAGACCACCAGAATCAGTCGCAGGGAAGTGTTGTTTAGTTCCAGCAGCAGAGAAGTATCGTACGTTGCAGTCTTATATTCTCTGTAGTTCTTTGTAACAGTCTTCTGCAACTATTATAAACGTTGCGATTGATACTGTTTTATTCTTTTTGGGTCTCTTCACCTTTGTAAACACCTTTTGAGCAATGGAAAAATATTTTGAGCTTGTTTTCACCATGATGAGCTAAACCCCAATACTGGGATGACGGAGGAGGCCATTCTTCACGTGAGTGGTAATTCTATTAATTCTTTTATGACTTATTGCATTGATTTTTAATTGATTTATGATTTTTATTGAGTGATTGTTATTTCAATTGATGGGTTATACTTAGGTTAAGTCTTTTGATATCCCATGCTTTAGATTTAAAGTCATTGCTTTACAAAAATCTACCTTGGAAAAGAAATATAGTCAATAAATTGTTATTATTTGAGCTATGAATGTCTATAATTATTAGTTGAACCACATGAATGAGAATTGGTGGAGTCCTGAATCCCAGTATTACTTGATCTTGTGACAAACTTTTGTATATATTATCTTTGTTTTTAGTGTTTTCTATTTTTAAGTCTTAAATCAAACCTCAACGAGTCCGAGAATCAAACACTTCTACTTACCACTTGTAAAACCACATCATCTGGCTTGGTGTAATTGGTTCCTGCATTTTTACCAACATAAAAAAAATAGCAATATGTAAAAACACAACATAGATGCTGATTAACATTCAATTTTTATCTGAAACTAAGTATGCAAAAATTAGCATCCAGTACCTGTGATGGAACTCCCAAAGTATCTTGTGATGAAACTTCGAAAGTATCTTGTGATGGAACCTCTACAGTAGCTTGTTGCTTAGCTGTAACTTTACCTGCATTTTTCAGTTCAATGGGTTCTTGTTGCTTAGTTGTGTGTGGGATAAATTATACGTTTTCCAAATCTCTTTCAATTATATTATGAAAACATTGTTGTAAGTCAATGCAAAAAAGACGAAGGTTTTGATTAGCACCACCATCTGGAAGGAGGTATGCATACTCTTCGACGTAAATTCCAATGCCGGAGTTTGCCATGTCTATATAATCTCCCATAAAGATCTTTTTAATGTGTTCCAAACTTGACATCTCAATAAAGAAAGGTACATCCAGCAAATGAAACTCTTTCTCCACCAATCCAGCGTTATACTCTGCATATTTCTGCGAATTAACTACAATTGAAGCCTTTTTTTCTAGCATAGTTGTAAGAAACTCCTTTGCTGCTACCTTCCTAGCTTCAAGTTGATCAGCCTATAAAAAGAAATTGAAACTGTCAACATGAACCTACTTACATATGTATTTTTGCAATGTAACATGCTATGTAACATTACGTAGAAATATGTAGTGGTAGATATCACTACAAGAATGTAAGAATCTACCATTACATATTGCTATGTAACAGTACGAGAATGTAAGTATCTACCACTACATATTGATATGTAACAATACATATCAATATGTAGTGGTATCAAGATTGTAAGATATGATACATATGTATTTTTTGCTATGTAACATGCTATGTAACATTACATATTACTATGTCACAGTACAAGAATATAAGTATCTACCACTACATATTGATATGTAATAGTACATATCAATATGTAGTGGTATCAAGATTGTAAGATATGATACATACTGAGCAACAAGAACCCAGTAAACCGAAAGACTACATACTAATATTCTACTTAGACTACGTACTGATATGATACTTAGACTACATACTCATATGCTACTTACTTGTGTGTTTTTTCTGCTATTTTTCTCTTGTATCTCTTTGACTTTTTTTCTCCAAATCAGATTTATCCCATCTTCTAACCTCAGAACGCTGAACTTCAACATCATGGATATTCAATACTGCAGGTGTTATTGACAATTCAACTACATAAGTGGCATTAACATTTGTTTGTTCTTTCGGTGCTGACAAAACAACTTCAGAGGTGGCATTAACATCTGTTTGATCTTTGGGAGAAACTTGCACTTCAGCGTCGACTGTTGTGTCCACATCCAAATCTTCATTAGGGTTGCTTTGAGTAGATGTACATCCCAAGCTAACATAATATTTAGGGTTGGCTTCTCTCTGCAACGGGAAAGCTTTCAAGTAAATTTCTTCCATCATCAGCACAGGCTTTGAAATGTCAACTATTGCGCCCTCTTGATGCATTGTCTTCACTTTCCTCCATTTGGAAGAAACTATACTCCTCAAATCATCATATCTTATCTTTCAATCCTCCCCCCCCAATACTGAGTCATCTTCTTCCTTCTGTTCTTCCATTGGACTTGCATTTTCTTCTTCTTTCTCTTCTTCCAATTCAGAATTGGCATCATCTTCACTGGAAGTTTCAGTATTTTCTTCCTTTTTAATCCTTCTTGAGATACGATTAAGAATTTGTTTTTCATGGTGTGTGATCTCTTCTTTGAAATCAACACAGAACTGGTACAAATCAAAGATGAAAAAGCAACTACATATTAATTCAACACAAAAATGGTACAAATCAAAGATGTAAAAGGCAACTACATATGCAAATATGCTAATAACTACATACTGGCACAACATATTGGTATGTATCACCACATATTCAATGAAAATAACTACACACTGGGACAACATATTGATATGCTAATAACTACATATTGATATGTATCACCACATATTCAATGCAAATAACTACATACTGGCACATATTCAATGCAAATTACTACATACTGGCAAAAATAACTACATGTACTTATCAATATGTATTATACTAGCAAGTTTACCTCATACTCGGAAAGATCAATATCCTTTAGGAACTCAGTGCATATCTTTGTATGATTCTATCTAGCCATTCTTGGCACATACATTCCCTTAGGGTCTGTCACTATAGGCTCGGGCTGCACCAAATGGGTATGCTCCGCACACCATGGCTATAAGTAATGATACGCAGTGTTATATATACTATCAAAATGTACAAAACCATGAAAAACAAAAGAGTTTTAAAGTAGATAAAATCTTACCAATAAATAAACAACACAACCATTAGTGTTTTCTACGTTATGCACGTGGTCATTTAGCTCTCGCTCTAAATTAGAATGAATTAGGTCAGGATAAGAAATATTCTTGGTCTTCTCAAGATCAAGAGTGAAACATATATATTTTCCAATCAAGGCGTTTACATCCTTTGTTGTGAAAAATAATGAAGTGCACATAAATAGGCAAATAAGCCTAACAAGATCTTCGGCGTCTTCCTCAGATTCTTCAGAATCTTCATTTGATTGATCAACCTCGTCTTCCTCGGCATCTTTATGAGACTTCTCTTTTTAGATTGATTGGTGTTATTTTTAGGATTTTCAAGATTTCCTACACAATCATTGGCTTAGTCACTTTTTTACCAGGTTTTAAATCAGCAGGAAAAGCTCTTTTGAAGAATTCAGTTTCGCGCCATCCCCTATTTTTATTGAGCATTGTAAGCCTTAAATCATGAAATTCCCTATCTGGAATTCTTGGCATCCCATAAATGAGTGCCATTTCTTCTGGTGTGGATACCAGCTCATTCGGTAAGCCATGCCTTACAAAGCAAAATCTAAGCTTGTTTGGATTTTACCTCTCACGTAACAGTGTATCATTTTGGTGAGTGCCTCTTCAAGCTTCAACCAATGTTGTAAATCCAAACTTGTGTGCCAGAACATTAGGAACATTTTCCCATATGATGCTTCAGAAATCAGGCGCAGCTGCAACTTACTCAACTTAAGTTTTTCTACCTTCTTAATAGTGTTTACAAGCCCCCACAAGCCCCTGAAACCGGCTGGGTATAAACTTCGTGGGTTTCTAGCTCATTTCTTACAATTATTAACACATACACAATAGAAAGAATCTATAAAGATTACATAACATATAGATATACCATATCAATATGTAGTAAATGTATCTACCATGTACATGAAACAACTACATGCTGATATGGTACATATCAGATACCACTACATACTGATAATTATATTATGTACTACATACTGATAATTATAATATGTACTACATATTTTATGTGGTAATATGTAGTTGTACCACCATGTACTTAAAACGTCACTACATATTCATAAAAACAAACAATGCATCACTACATACTCGTAAACAAATGCATCACTACGGGGGTTGATGGGCAACGCCCCCTCGTTATTAAGAATTCATATTATTAATATGCTTTTTTGTTATATGTAGTTGTACTACATACCTTCTTTCAGGGGTACATTTGCTTCCCCCCGCTTTGATTTCCCCTTTGCTTTTGGTGAAGGAGTATCAGCTCTCATGACAAGTGTTTTCTTCCCCTTCTCTTGCGGTGAAAGATTATCAGCTTTTGTCGCATTTTTTTGCTTTTGCTTTAGTAGTATCCGCTGGTGCCTTTCTTTTGCTTTTTTCATTAGGAGTAGCTGCTGCTGTTTTTCTTTTGGTTTTTGCTGTTGTAAACCAAAAACAACATCAAACAAATATCCCCACATATTGATATGTATTTTCCAACAATATCAAAATATAAAAGGTTTTTATATCAGTTTTTCCACATGCGAATCTACCAACACTACATACTGGTATTGTTAACCTACCAACACTACATACTGGTATTATAGCAGAGGTATCAACAAAAGTAACCCAAAAGTAACACTAAAATACTGGTATGTATTCAACAATTTGTCTAAAAGTATCATTAATACATACCACAAGTTTGCACATGCAGAGTTATTTACAGGCATGACTAAAAATAGAACATATTAGTATGTACTTGAATATTTACCTTTTTCCAAGATTACTTCGGCTGCTGGTGGAGGAGTACCGTCGTTTTCACTCGATTTTGTTGATGGAGAGCTGACATATTGAGAAGATTTTGACATACTTCTTGTTCTTGGTGAATTTGCAGCGTTTTTTTCTTTGATTTTTGTTGTTGATGAATCAACGATAGTTTTCTTTCTTGTTTTTGCCGGTGAAGGAGATACTTCTGTAATTACTTCTCTAATTGTTCGTTTAATTTCTCTTGTGGTAACCATTTTTTTCTGATTAAAAATTTCTGGAACGAATTAGGGTTTTTCTAGGGTAACGCTGAAGAAGATTTGAATGCCTTTTTTTGGTTCTTGATCATTTTTAGAGATGATTAAGCATGGGGTTCAGTTTGATTTTGTAGTTTTTTGGTACTGTTGATCGAGAAGAATGAAGGAGTTGTAGAGAAGAATGAAGAAGTAAGTAGTGGGGGAGACAGTTAACGCGTGACTAATGAGGGTAAAGTAGTAATTTTACATATGTTTAAACCTTTTTGGACTATCAGATAAAATTTTAATCCTGCTGGACTACACACTAATCCCGGGTTGGGTTTTTGGACTAAACATGAATTTTCTCAAAGAAAAATGGGTAAGTATGGAACCTATATTTTTCTTTTAAAACCCTTGTAGCTGTAAATACAGACTACAAAGGATATGCGTGAAGGATCTCCATTCCGCCTTGAACCTCCTACTTCCGACTGAATTAAATTCTTGCCTCTGATGCTTCTCATCACAGCAACCTCTGGAGAGAACTCTTTCCATAACAAATCGGTACGTATTTCGTTGTAAGATACCAAGTTTCAGTTCGTTTAATTTAAACTGATCTATACTACTTTTGAGGGATTGTATTCTATCACTAAAGATTTAAAACCTTGAGATTATGAATAACTAACAGGAAAACCCTTCTAGTATGAGGTATCCTCCATATCCACCCTCCCCGATTCCGATTTATCTCGAGAAGGGGACTGGTTCACGATTTATAAATATCAGAGATTATACGATTAAGCGGAAGCGGGTATCGGTTCGTACCTTGAACTTAAGATCCGATTAGCAAGAAAAAACAGCAGCAGCAGCAACAAAAACAATTCAACACGACGATCAGCAGGTACTACAATCTTCTAATAATGAGCACAAACTTGATTCACAAGCTAAGAACTTAAAACCTTTTTCTCCTAATGGTAACTCTCTTTAGGGTTAGAGTTACCACTTTTCTTACGGTAAACTTATGTGTGATATATGTGGAATCACGTAACCCTTTACACTTATGCTAGATATGTTTATATAGGTTCCAAACCCTAAGGAATATGGAACCCTACCGGGATTTCCACATACAATATGGGCGACCATATTCGGGTCCAACCCGAATATCTAACATCTCCCACTCGCACATATTGTGTGTGGATTGTACCGAAAGAAAGAAAAGTTCATATTAGTAAATAGCCCATGCGACCGTCGAGGTACCTGCAATTTGGGAGCTCTACACTAGCAGCTCAATATGAGTCAGCATAGAGACATCAACCCTTTAAAAATGTTTGTATCTCATAGTATCCTAGGTCCATCAAAATCTCATTGGTCTAGACTACTCTGATCCCTCGTAGAGATAGTCTAACCCTCATGCTAGCTTATTGTAAATACATTCACTCTTGTGTTGCAACTCCAAAGAAGGAAACCCAAGTCGTCGACTGTGAATATAAAAACATTCATGAGTTTGATGACCTTCCTTTCGCCCTATTGCCATGAAGTTTCAGAATCAATTGCTTTCCCAGATATGTACCCTTTAAGACGAATCATCCATGGCCACAAGACACATACTAAAGTAGCAATCATCAAATCTTTACTTAATAACAAAGTCAAAAGTCGTAAGGTTACCTGTGTATAATCTAATTATCATACGGACTCACATGGTGAGAAAAGCAGGGAACGATTTTCGCACCTCCGTAGCGGTCGCAAGCATGCATAATATGAAAATGCGCTAGAGTGGAGTTTTACTTGACTAAACAAGTATATGTCACAAACTCTTACACTCTACAAATCTTGACTCAGTCGCAACTCTTGCGCCTAATCCGAAATTTCTAACTGCTCGCTTTCATCAAGCGCCATGAAAGATATTTCTTATTTGGTTATCCTTTAAGGTATGATGAACAGTAGGTACATTCATCATCGATCTTCACTATATAGATCTCATCTTGGTATTTCCAAGGCGATGCATCATCTCATCTTTGATCGCTCTCCTTAGCGCCAAATGGTGACTTCTTATGTGAGTAAGCCAGTCCATACCAGGTGACATATCAATCAAGTTTCGACATAATGCATTCTCTATGCACCAATGTCAGCGTGTATATCCATGCCCATAAGTAAATAATCAATCATAAAAATGAACCATTATCAAATTGTATTGATTATTAATAAATATCCATAAAACATATGCATCTACGATCATCATGTCTTAGAAAAATAAATAATTAAATAAAGAGACATCCATTACCACCTACGTAAACCTAACGCCCTAACATGAGACATGAAAACATCTCTTGGTATAGGTTTAGTAAGGGGATCAACTATCATCAACTCTGTAGGCATGTACTCCAAAACTATTTCTTTCTTCGCAAGAGCAGCTCTAATAAAACAACACCTCCTATCAATGTGCTTAGTCTTTCCGTGGTACTTTGGGTCTTTTGCATAAGCAATCATTGATGTGCTATCAGTGTGAATTTTCACCGCATCAGTGGCGTGAGTGACAAATTCAAAACTCTCAAAGAACCTCCTTAACCAATTAAATTCTTGTACTGCAGCTTGACAAGCTACAAACTCAGATTCCATTGAAGACATAGCGACAATTGACTATTTCTTACTACTCCATGTGATGGCCCCGCCATTTAGCAAGAAAGCATACCATGATGTGCATTTTTGCTCTCCCATTTCGCCATTCCAGTTAGCATCACAATAACCACTGAGACGTAGATCTGAACCCTTGTAGCATAGCATGAGATCGCTCGTCCCTTTGAGATACCTTAGTATCCTCTTAACCGCTTGCCAGTGCTCAAACCCAGGATTCGACTGGTACCGACTAACTAATCCAATAGCATAGCATATGTCAAGTCGAGTAAACATCATAGCATACATTAGGCTACCAACTGCATTGGAATAGGGTACCCGCGACATCCTGTCTTTCTCTTCAGGGGTATTAGGGCACATCTCAAGGCTTAAGTTTTGACCTTTAGCAACTGGTGTGTCTATGGGCTTGCAATCTTTCATGTGAAATCGCTCAAGAACCCTTTTAATATACGTCTCTTGTGACATACCCAAAAGTCTCTTTGAACGATCTCTAAGGATCTTAATCCCGAGCACATAGCTTGCTTCTCCCATGTCCTTCATCTCAAAAGTTGAGGACAACCACTCTTTTGTGGCAACAACAATATCCATGTTACTTCCAGCTATAAGGATATCATCAACATATAAGGACAAGATAAGGAAACCTTTATCGGACCGTTTAACGTACACACAATTATCTTCTTCTATCATCGTAAACCCATTGGAAACAATGGCTCGATCAAATTTTAAATACCATTGTCTAGATGATTGTTTTAGGCCATAAATAGATTTTTGGAGCTTGCAAACTTTGCGCTCTTGACCTTTAATCACGAAGCCCTCTGGTTGCTCCATGTAAATTTCCTCATCTAGTTCTCCATTGAGAAATGCAGTTTTAACATCCATTTGATGATGTTCCAAATCCATATGTGCGACAATAGCAAGCATAAGGCGTATCGAGGAAATTCTCACCACAGGGGAGAAAGTTTCCTCGTAGTCAACACCCTCCTGTTGGGTGTAACCTTTCGCCACAAGGTGAGCCCTATATCTTTCATCTAAACCATCCGCATTGCGTTTGACTTTGAAAACCCATTTGTTTCCAATAGCCTTGCGCCCTTCTGGGAGGTCAACATATTTCCACACACCATTTATCCACATTGATTCTATCTCTTCTTCCTGTGCAATAATCCATTTTTCCCTTTTAGGAGATGACATAGCCTCTTTAAAATTCTTAGGCTCTGCGTCATCATGTGAACAAACCATGAAACTTTCCCCCTCAATCTGAAAACGACGACGAGGTACTTTTCCACGTTCACTTCTCCGAGATTGGGGATCCTGATTTGATGGATCCAATCCATTATCAGGTGGAACACTCCCACTTTCCCTAGGAGAACGAGGAATTTCTTCGTTATTCTCATCTAGACGAACTGGTGTGTCTTCCATTGACTCTTCCACCTCAAAGAGGCTAAGATCTCCCCCTACCTCGTTCCTTCTAGGAAAATCTTGTTCTAGGAAATCTACATCACGTGACTCAATCTCAGTTACACTTCCATCATGATGCTCACCAATGAACACATGGACTTTCGAGTGATCAGAATATCTAATAAAGATACACTTTTTCGATCGAGGTCCCAGCTTCCCATACCGGTGAGAACTGTTTTGTACATAAGCCGTTGAACCCCATGGCCGCAAATTACCTAATTCAGGTTTTCTGCCGGTCTATAATTCATATAGGGTGGAAGGCACACGATTAAGGACATAGGCAGCAGTCAGTAACGCATCTCCCCAAAAGGAAATAGGAAGATGAGCTTGCGCCATCATTGACCTAACCATGTCTAACAAAGTACGATTCCTTCTCTCTGCTACACCATTTTGTTGCGGAGTACCAGGAATAGTCAATTGTCTTAGGATCCCTTTTTCCTCACAATACCATTTGAATAGGTCAGATAGATACTCGCGTCCACGGTCAGTTCTGAGAGCCTTAATGCTCTTATTTAGTTGATTTTCCACTTCGTATACATAGCGTCTAAAGCAGTCCAATGCTTCTGACTTGTGGGATATCAAGTAAATATGACCATATCGCGTAAAGTCATCTATGAAAGTGATGAAATAAGATGCTCCATGTCTTGCCTTAACATTCATTGGGACACATATATCAGAATGAATTAATTTCAAAGGCTCAGAGGCCCTTTTGGCTGTCCCAAACGGTTTTCTAATGGCTTTACCTGCAAGACAATGTTCGCAGGCAAGCAAGGAGACTTTAGCGATGGGGCCTAAAAGACCTTCTCTAGCTAACCTAGTTATCCTTTCTTGCCCTATATGACCTAATCTAGCATGCCAAATCACGGAATCATTATTAACATCTGAGGAAGACGCAACTAATGAAATAGATTTATTAGCATCAAAAGAACTAGAATTGTCAATATCCAAAACCATAAAACCATCCGACATATAACCAAATCCATAAAACTCAGTTGCCAAGCAAATCTTAACAGAATTACCCTCAAAAATAAAACTAAAACCTAGACGCAACATACTATTAACTGAAACTAAATTTCGTCGAATATCTGGAGCATAAAGTACATCATGGAGGATTATCGTGCACCCTTGTCGCAGATTTAGCATATAGGTACCGATGCCAAGTACTTCTATGCTAGTTGTGTTCCCCATATAAACTCTCATGCTCCCAGCAGGAACTCGACGATAATCTAGGAACCCATCTCGGTCCCTCGCTACATGGTCGGTTGCTCCCGAATCTACAACCCACAAATGAGGAGAATGAGCAACTAATGCTTGACTAGAAACAAAACATTCATAGCGAGGAATAGGTTCAGAAATTACCTTCTTTGGCTCAGTGCATTCACGAGCAAAGTGTCCTTTCTTATCACAGTTAAAGCATTTCATCTCTGCTTTGTCTTTCTTACCAGCACGCTTGCCTCTTTTGCGCTTAGGAGAGTTGGTAGTGGATGACCCAGATCCATCACGAGGATTCTTAGCAGAAGAACCCTTACCCTCTTGCGCTTAGACCCATTAGTTTTATGCGAAGCAGATTCAGAAGCAAAAACAAAACTGTCAGTCTTAGCAGCTTCCAAGCGCTCGACTTCTAGTTCCACATGACGAGAAATATCCTCAAAAGTGTGGACATTATCATTATGTGTCATGTTTTGCTTCATCTTCTCCCAAGAGTTAGGTAACGAACGAATAACAACTTGTACATGTTGTTCATCTGTCAAGTGATGACTTGCAGCCTCAAGTTTGCGTATCATTGATGACATTTTCCTCAAATGTTGCTTCATTGTAACATTCGGCTTCTTTTGACAAATGTCAAACTTCATAGTCAAAGCGCGCAACTTATCCACAGAGGTAACTCCAAATTTCTGCCTGACTGCCTCTAGCATGTCATGAGCAAACTGGTGGTTCTCAAACTCCCCAATGAGATCATTGTGCATTGAGCTCAGGATCATATGACGAGCACTGCGATCCTTCTTAATCCATTCCTGGTAATCCTCGAGGTTGCGACGGTGTTGAACCTTCGTCCACTCCTCAGGACGAGGCATCACATGCTCAGTTATTTCCTGCAGCCCATCATCATTCAAGAGAAAAACGATCTTTCGGCGCCAGATATTATAGTTGTCGCCATCTAGTTTTTCACCCTTGTTCAAATCAGCAATGATGTTCTTGGAAGCCATTTAGTCTAACATAGAATGCGAAAAAATAAAAATAAAGGATATTAAACTTATGGCACTATACACATATTAAAAAAAATAACTTTGCAACATTAATCTAAATAAATAGCAAAACAACATTACAAGTCGCAAGATCGAAAAATCGTTAAACTCTTAATCATCTCTCGCGCCACAAGTACTATTATCTACATCTATTTAATATATGTGCAAGTTATTGGTTTTTGGGAATTAAACAAAACTCAACCAAACAACCTCCCACTCAATTGTTTTAACATGTTATCAATCAAAATAATAATTCAATCAAACATGTTATCAAACCAAAATGATTATCTAATCAATCAACATGTTATCTAGACATACAATTCAGTAAGATATGAATTCAATCCAGCACCATACATGTTGTATATTAAAGAAATTAGACAATCACCACATAAATCATTCATATGTTATCATGGATAAAGCGATTAACCATATAATTTCAAAGAAACTCTATCATGTGAATCTAATTAGGGTCTGAAAATAGTTTTATTGAATTCGGAGCGTCGAAAAACCTCAAGGTACCAAAATTGGGGTTGATCCGACAAACAAAAAAAAGAGAAACAAACAAAAAAACGATAACCAAACCGGACCAAACTATGAACCGAACCGAACTTTGAACCGAACCGTGAACCGGACCGAGCTGTAAATCGGACCGAACTGTGAACCGCGAGCTGATCCACCGAGCTGGACCGCGGGCTGATCCATCGAGCTGGTTGGACCGCGAGCTGGACCGCTAAATGACTCGCCGATCTGACTCGGTTACTGTTCATCGTCTTCTCCAAATTTCAGCAGCATACAGACGCGCATGACCAACTTTGGGAGACGATATCTCACTCATACGAGTTCCGATTCAAGCAAATAATATGTCAAAAGAAAGCTCTCAGAGAGCACTATCTATCTATATTAATTTTAATTAACATGGATCGACATATATACATCAAAACAATCATCAAACCACTGCTCACAAACATGATATAAAACTAGGGTTTTTGCAATATCTTTCAAACCACACGTTCAAACAATACAAAACTTTCTAGGAGATCATTTGAATCAATAATGAACATACCCAATTAAATATTTCAAACCAAAACACCCTTATCAAGATCCGAAATATTTATATATCCATTAATGATTTTTAACCCAAAAAATAACAAGAACCCTAATCATGATACTATCATGTTATCAACATCTTTCAAGCAACCAAAGCAAGTTAAATCAAGCAATAAAACGCAGCAAACCAATAGCTCATGATACCAATATCATAGATTATACGATTAAGCGGAAGCGGGTATCGGTTCGTACCTTGAACTTGAGCTCCGATTAGCAAGAACAAATAACAACAATTCAACACGACAATCAGTAGGTACTACAATCTTCTAATGATGAGCACAAACTTGATTCACAGGCTAAGAACTTAAAACATTTTTCTCCTAATGGTAACTCTCTTTAGGGTTAGAGTTACCACTTTTCTTACGGTAAATTTATGTGTGATATATGTGGAATCACGTAACCCTTTACACTTATGCTAGAGATGTTTATATAGGTTCCAAACCCTAAGGAATATGGAACCCTACCGGGCTTGCCACATACAATATGGGCGACCATATTCGGGTCCAACACGAATATCTAACAATAAAGAATTACATTTCCCTTATTTTTGTAACTTAAAATTAATTTTGATTTACAATTAAAACAAAACAATTTGATTATTGTATTTTATTTCTGTAATAACGGATCGGATGCATTTAGCATGCGAAATGTTAGATACAGATATGGGGTAATGTGATATCTCCATCCCAAATGCATCTGTTGCCACCCAATTGTTCAATATCAGACACTTATTTCTTTTTATCTTGTTATTGTTGGTTAGGTGTAGGGACAATGGATTGCAAAGGGTGTACTGAAGTGAAAGTGAAAGCATTTGCCATACCTGGTGATGACAAAACCTGTGCCGTCAACACGAACAAAGGTACCAATGGTGATGATATCTCTAATTTAATCAGGTGTAATAAGGATATCCCTGTCGTTGCTGGTATCTCTAGCTGTAATAGGCTTGATGATGATACAATGGTTTGTGAGATATTAAGTAGACTCCCTGTGAAGTCCCTTACACGGTTCAAGTGCGTATGCAAACACTGGTTGCATTTGATCGAACAAGACCCGTACTTCATTGATTTACATCTTACTCAATCGAAAAGACACACATCTATTTTCTACGTGATTTCGCCGTTAACAAAGGATCAGCAAGACGCAAAATTCACACATAAGGCTAAGGCACATGATCAGTTTTTCTTGACGACAGATTTATCTTTTGAAGGGGTGGTCAGAGCAGACGTCCAGACCATGAGGAAGATAAATCTGTTCTGTTGTGATCAAATTTTGGGATACGTAAATGGTTTGATATGTTTCGTCGACATACGCAAGTATTTTTTTCGTATATATAATATCAGCACAAGAGAAGCATCGCCGTGGATTCATTCAATATTATTACTAGATGAAAAGGAAAAGCATCCTAGCATAGATACACAACGTATTCATGTTACAAGCTATAGATTTAGATATGATCCAACCACTAAGGATTACAAAGTATTATGTATCTGGTGTATATCTTTCAGAAAAGCCGGATTATCGCTAAAAGGAAAAAACGGTGTTGATGATGACTATGACAAAATTACAGTCTACGAGATCTTGACTTCAGGCAGTAGTACATGGAGAAGGATTGATGATGTCCCACCTTGTTATCTAGGGGACGGTAGTCCCGATGTGTATACAAATGGCTCTATTTATTGGTGCACTAAGATGTGGCTCGGTTGTCATATAAGCATAGTATCATTTGATTTTAGAACTGTGAAGTTTAGAATGATGGAAATCCCCAAATTCATTCGGGATCAATCTTTGGATCCTGATCCACTCTACCACCACTTCGTTAGTCTATTGGAATTGGATGGTTGTTTAGGTATAATTCGCAGAATAAGTGATTACATTTGCAAGCTATGGATATTTAATGATGATCACCATCATCAAAGAGACAACAAGAAGGATAACAAAGCTATAAATATGGGTTACATGGGTGGTGAAATTTGGAGTGAAGAGACTATCACTTTACCTTTTCCTTGGGATAGAACCTGATGGCTTTATTTTAGTGAGGCTGTTGGAACATTTAAACTAGTCATAAGAGACTATCAACTTGCTAGGGGATGTATAACCTGTATCCCTCTTTATTCTTACGATCGGAAAGAAAAGAGTTTTACAGAGATTGAAACCAACGGCTCCCCGTTTTCAGATCCAGGTGCTTGCTCTATTAGAAAGCTTACAACATATGTCGAAAGCCTTCTACCTGTTCGACAACAGAGAATAAACAATCAGTGGTAGTCTAGTTTGATCATAAGGCGCGACCTGGCTTACTTTTAGAATGTTCTTTAAATTTTTATTCTTGTCATTAACAACTGAGTACTTTGTAATTCACAATATAATTTATATTTGACAAGAGAAGTTTGTGCTCATAGCCGTGTAAAATTTTGTACTCACAGTATACTTTGTAGAAGTTTGTATTCAAAATATGATTTTTATCTACAAAAACAATATATATTCCCCCTGATTCTGGAAATGAGATACTATTATTTTTATTTTAGCTTAAGAACATACCAAATTGAAGAGATGATATTTCTCTTTTCCAAAAATGGAGGGAGTATTTTTTTGAAAATAACTCGTAAGAAACCGTTCTGAAAAAAACAGAATCCTTAACTCTAAGTTGGGTGTTGGGACGCATATTTATATCACTAAAAAAAAGTACATAATTAGCCTGTAGGATTACAGGGCGACATGCCTATATTACATACATTAACACCTTCTCAAGCCGACATACCTATATTACATACCATCCGTTGAGACTCATAATTATTTAAAATTATGAAAAGATAGCAACAAGATACAAATATCCTTTATTTGTATAACTAGCCCTTAACCCGTGCCGTAACGGCGCCATGATGTTGGTTTGTTTTTTAATATATCGTATAATTTGTGTCCCGGATACTTATTAACTCCTTATGATTTAATATGTGTTTGTCATGAAAATAGTTGGGATTTTTCTCTCTTTTTTTCTTCAATATTTTACCGCCGAAGATTTGCTCAAAAGAATGAAATATAATCTTCACTTCCGGACACTTTTTTATTTAGGTTCATTGCTTATAATGAGATAATGCTCTATATGAACATAAAAGTTTAAATTTTTTTTGGAAATATGTCGTCAGCAGCGCTCATCTCAGTGAAATCAACTAATCAATATCGTCCATAAAAGTCTCAACATTCTCCTATTTCGTTCCAACTGACTCATCTATCATGATCATGTTGTCGATCCTCCAAATAGGCAGAGAATAATATTTTTTTGCATCGAACGAATGATACAAACTATCCAATGTGACATGATTTTCCGGTGATTTTTCAACACCCATTAGATGACAATGTTTAAAATGTGTACCCATTACCTTTTCGAATGGATTGTATATATGCGAACCTCCGCCATTAAATCTTCAACAAAGTACTGTTCCAAGCAATTCGTCTTAACGAAGGCTTTGGTAACTTCAAAAGTCTTGGAAATTTTGTCACTTCCGTATGTTCCTACCTTCACTTGGAATACAATCTGGCGACACACCTCATAAAGAACCTTGAACACATATTGTACTCCCTGATCATATTTCAAATTAATAGGTTGTGAATAGATCCTTTAACAAAAGTTGATATATTCTACATTGAATATTTATAAAAAACAATTATGGTATTGTGGATCATTGCTTTCTAAGATTGTAGTTTCAAAATTGGCCTCTTCAAGTCCCACGGCTTTCTAAGTTTATATATCTTGTTTGTTTTTTTTAACATTTTAGTTAGCCATATTATGTTTGTTACTAACTTTAAACATGATGTCATCTTCTACTGTGAACTTTATGTGATTTCAGAATCGAAATAGTTATGCCTCTTTCATTCGTATCAAGTAATCCATTGTATATCCCAACAATTCTTCTACAACAATTCCTTTCTTTTGCCGTTTCCGGACCATCTGTAGCCATTATTGTCAAACGCAATCTGTCTAATTTTTGTTGATGTTATGTATTTGCAATGTTCATTTTTCTTAAATAAATAGATGGTGGAAAAACAAAAAAATAAAAGAACATAAGTATTACATCGGGTCTAAGTTACTATATCCAAAATACTCCGGACACTGCTTCTGGTATCTTGTTTCCTCAAATTCCTCGTTGCATTCTAGACAGTATATGCAACACCAATCATTTGTGAAGTGAGATATTTGCGCAAGTGTGGTCAATGTAAATGTATCCCTTGCCTGTAATAATAATAACAACACGACAATTTTTTTCAAGGCATCCAATTGTAAATGGTATGAATCTAATAGATTTGAATTATACCTCAATCTTAGATATCACCTTCTTCTTACATAACATATCAATTGAGGAAGGACAAATCTTGACCTCTCTTTACATAGGCAGAGTTATCCAAACTATGTTTTACAACTGTCTTACATGAAAATTATTATTAATCCATATTTTAGTCAGCTCCTATCGAAGCTGATCTAATTAGTCCTATAGAAATTTAATATTAAATTTTTGACCTTATCTCTTGACCAAATTACTGAAGTATTCTCAGTCATGTTCTGCATTGTGTGATCTACCCATCTGTGTCTACTCTACCTTCTAACCCAGTGAATGAAACATATACATATTGATCCGTAATTTGATATTGTTGATTTGTCATCAAGAGGTCGCATGATTTGAGAATGTAAAATATAAAAAATATTATATAAACATCGGAGGCGAAATTTAGATTTATGATTTAGAGTTTTTTATGATGATTTTGATGAACAAACATAATTTTCAAACAAATATTTTAGAATGCAAATATATTTTCCCGGTCAATAAGGTTTTATATCGGGAATTGAGTGAAAGTTGTTGTCTTTGTAGGTAGTTATCTCGAAACAACTCGACGTTGATGGTCTTTCAGGAAAAAGAATGTAATAGTACTTGAGAGAGCGATAATGTTCTCTTACGTGGGTACACCAATTGCCTTTATATAATACGGATGATCGAACAGTCATGATCATATTGTCTTATACATTCCGATATCATCCTCAAAATATTTGTCTTTTGTCCTTATCAATCATGCTAAAAACAACCAATTACATCTTTCATAATACAATGTTGCATGTTTTGTGAAGATTATTTTTTTACTTGGTCAATAAAACTCACTAAAAAGCATAAACTATTATTATACACTACTATTAGCAACACCCACCACCATAAAAAGCATCCACCGCCACTATTTGTTCTACCAATAGTAATGTTACCGCCTCCACCATTCACAAACACCCGCCACCGCTTATACTAACCCTACTTCCACTACCACCATTAGAATTAATAGAGTTTTTTGTAAAATTATTTATTAATAAAATTATGTATTTATGTTAGATTATTAAAGGGACATTTATAATAAAAATTTAATTAATCATTATGAACAATCAATGAGACATTAATTAATAAAATGTTTAAAAATGGTTAAGTTGAACAAACCCCAGCGGTAAATTTATCTTTTCCAAGGACAAATCCTGACCACTCTTTACATAACCAAATCGATAATAAATAGTTTCATATGTTATGATCTTGATTCGTGTCGTTCGTTTAGTTATTACATAACATGGAAATTGATTGCACCAATTTTTATAATGGACATGTGTTTTACAGAGTTTATTTTAACATTAGAATGATCAATCACGTTTTATACTTTATAATATAACGTTACACATTTTGTGGCGTTACGAAATTAGCATAATATGTTTTTGTTCACCAATACCCTCCACCACCATAAAACCATATGAATCCACTTTTTTTATCCACCGCCACCTAGTGGAGGACCCAAGGGTTGACTAACCTGGCTCCAACCCCTTAAATTTTTAATAACTACATAATTTTTTTAGTTTATTTTATAAATAGTACTTTGTCCATATATATTTATGGTTTAGTCCACCAAAGTTTACATGTTTCTTTTTTAAAAAAAAAAGGCCTCCTCAATGTCAATTTTTGACTCCACCACTGCCACCAACACTGCCGTCCATCCGATGTAGGTTGTTGGACGCAATTCTAATTTTCAATCACAAATTCCATGTATAAGGTTTAGATTGAGCAAAATTTCGTCAATTGATTAGTTTAATTATCTTTTTTCTGTGTGTATATTCTTTTTTTTATTGCAATCGATTCTATTATATTACCAAAGATAACAGGGGTACCATTTGGGTGATCCATCTACAATCATGAAAATATTGTCTTGTATGACTTCATCCCTGAAATATATGGTACCTTCATTTATCAAAAGTGTTAAAAACAATCAACCACATCTTCCACACTACGATGTTATCGATGTTGTAACGAAAACATAAAATTAATATTGTCCATCACTACTCACCAACATTCACCGTCACTACTTCTTCCACCACAAACCAGGGAAGGAGCCAGGATTTTGAGGAGAGAGGGAGAAAATATTCTTGGCAAGTTGGATACATATGAAAAATGGACTTTAATTGTATCCAAATTTACGATAAAAGAACAAAAATAAATATAATTGTGCTTGGCTCCGCCCTTAACCACCACTAACTTTCGGCCTCCACCTATTTTACTACTCATTGCTGCAGAAAATGTCTATTGATATTATTTATCAAAATTACTTATTAATAGAAATAAATAAATATTATAATTAATTAATTAAGATAATATTTATAATTAAAAAATAATTAGTCATTTATTATGAGCAATTAGTGAAACACTAATTAATAAAATATTTTATAATGAATATATTATTTATTATGTGCAATTAGTGAAACACTAATTAATAAAACAATTATGGTATTTAAGTTGAACAAACTACCACTATTGATTTATCTTTTCTATCAATTCCAACCAAGGTGGAACATTGGTTAGAGGCCACTCTTATGACACAATAGGTCATGAGTTCGAACCTCCCCATTATAATTTTTGTATTCATTTTTATTCATAATATTGGAATTAAAGCCACACGTGTGCGACTTGTAGGGTGTGGCAAGAAGAACCACATCCTTTGATTTATCTTTCCCACAGACAAATCCTGACCACCACTAACAAAGGCAAACTTAGCCTAGCTTTGTTTTGTATTCTTGATATTTCTTCACTAGATCAAAAGAAGGGTAAAGTAATAGTGTTGGCAAGAAAAAATATCATAATCTTAAACGACAAATCATTACGTGTATATATTTTTGTCGTGTTCTAAATAAATGGGTTCCAGATGACAAGCTTCGATTTTGGAGTAAAGGAGAAGCAGCCAAAGAACATGGTTGAATAATGTCATCACGACATGTTCCCTGTTAAAAGCTTGAGGTTACTTTCCTTGATGTCAATCTCAATGTCCACATTATGTTTGACTACAAACCCATTAAGTGCATGTATTACAAAAGAAAATAGCATACCCAAAAGGTATAGATTCAAGTCCCGGTGAACTTATATAATATATCCTTACTCAGTTCAATTATGTCTCATTTCGCTACCTCACTTGCATATATAATATTAGGAACGATGTTAACATTGGAGATGGATTTTGGAGAGGTTTGATGTAGAGTCACGTATTAAATGGAAGTCTTGATGTCGTGCATGAGACAGTTCACCTGGGTTTATGAGGTAAGGTTTCAAGTCAAAATGATCAATATATGTAGACAATTAGAGTATGCATCTCTGTACATAGTTTCCTACTTCCGTTAACTGCTACGTGCGGTCATTGCTTTCTCGAAATTTTTGGGGAATAATTAACATATTTGTGAAATGCATGGTGGGGAATGTTCTACATATTTTGCATTGTTAGCAAGTATACAACATTCAGTCCTTTTTTTTTAAATAAATCCTTTTATTGACGATATAGAGATTTCATGTGCATTTATAATCATCTGGAATGAGGATTTTATCATGGTTTCATAACCAGAGATGTTGCTTCCATCTTAGTCAAATGCTTCTGTCTGGATATCTCTTTGAAAAAACTATTAGTTATTAGGAATTCATGATGCAAAGGAAGCGGCAAACGTGTGTTTCCAATGATATATTTTCTTACCTTTGGAGCATCATACATTTATGATAGAGTGCATTTAGAGTATAATGTCCATGAACAATGGTATCAGAATATGTTGGCCCCAACTATTTAGTGTTTTGGATCAATAAATGACTTGGTTAACTATTTTAAACTATGAGCTCAGAATAGTAGGCATTAATTCAAAATTATGACCAGTGAGCAATTTATTTTTTATATGTTGATACAGTTTTCTCGGGCACTAGGGTTTCATTTTTTTATATTTCTTAAGGATGTCTTTTTCCTATCTAATATCTCCTTATTGTATAATGCATGCTTTTGTTAAGGCACTCAATGGTGACATTAGATGTTTTGATTCTTCAGAACAAGGCTGAAAAGCTGGCAAGGTAAGGGTTTTTTAATTAATATTTGGCAATGTGGACTGATGACTTTAACTCTATAGTATAGAACTCGGATCTTCTATTAGTGTACATGAATCATGATATGTGGTACAATCTCTTCTTGATATTACCTCATACTATTAAATCTTTTAGACAAACAGATGCGTAGTTGCTATCTTAGCTCAAATGGTAGACACATGGTTTTTACCTTGAAATTATGAGTTCGACTCCCATAGATGGCATAATTATTTGAATAAGCCAAAACCCAAAACCTTATATGCTTCCGGTACCAGTGTGTAGGTATATATAGACGAAAAATGTATCAGATTATAAGGCTCTTTGGAGGCTTATTTTTTTCAAATTCTAGGACCTAATATTACTGTTCATATTTAGCATTTGTTGCGATTTCTGCGCAAGGAAAAGGGTAAAAATTTTCTATGTGCTTTCTCATCAAGTTTGCTTTAAGCTTTGAGCCAAATCAGTGGTTACCCTCTTATGTTAATAAGTTTATTGATCTTTGGTGGTATGAATTGTATGATGGACTGCTTAAAAGGATATTCAGTTGACTCCTTAACTCCCTTCAGGTACTTATATTTTCAGCCACGACATTGGAACTTTGTTGAAACTTTAGTCAATAATTCAAGCTAAAGTTGTTGATTAGGAAAATATTGATATTTATTTTAAGAGTGACAACATAATATATTGGTTTCGGTGAATACCTGTTTTAAGAATTTTTTGAGTAACTATTTACTACATGAATTTGTGAATTTTGTTGAATTTCGATGATTAAAATCAAGTTATATGGTCAGTACTTCCGACTGCAAAACTGGCTTATTGAAGTGAAAAAACAACGAAATAATACATGCACATGACACAAATATATTTACATGTTTTTTGATTTAGTAGCTAAAATATTAGCGTTCAATACCAACCAGGCACACTAAGTCCAAAATACGTAGAAAATACAAAATCATATTAAACAATCTACACATTTTTATAAAACTAGATGGTTTCCAAATTTAGTCAGAAATCGGTATATACTCACGCATACGGATCACAAGCCGACATAAAAAATAGGTAGTATAAACCAACAAAATAACAAGGTTTGTTGTTACATAAACCCGAAAATAACATAGTTTTCGTATTACGACAGATGAAATTTGAGAACAATAAAAGATATAATTTTGGAGAACAATAGAAAGATTAAAATATCTCTCCGCAACAAGATAGTTTAAGTTTCATATCAGAATAGTTCAATAGATGAAGAACATATTGTTATCAATCAAACAATGTTAGGTACGGCACAACAACAAAAAATCCTACAGATGACGCCCTTATTTCCTTAGTAAAAAATCTATGGATTCCAAAATAAAATAAAATGAGTTGGAACGGCATATGTAGGGAGAAAAATATCCATATAAAATCACTTTTCACAGTATTATCCGAATTGAGTTTTATGAATAATTTGTCATATCGACATGTATTTTGAACATCATAGGGGTCCAAGTAACTATATTGTTTACTTATATTTTAAAAGTATTTGGATACATTGATTAAGATGTAGTCTGTTTTATGTATGTAAACTGAAGACTATCACGGGAAGTTGAGTCAGGGCTGTAAGGCCCCGGTGATAACTAGTTGATAATAAATAACTACTTATTTTATTGTTATGTTTCATGAATTATTCTACACTAAATTTCATGAATTAGCAATAAATATTCAACCATCGGGCATCTGGATCATCACTGAGTAAGTCCCACAAAAATGGTGTAAGTGTATTCGACAATGATGCACGACTGAGCACCCGCATGCACGAACGCGCATTCAAAAATAAGAACAGATGAGGAATCCTACGCAAAACATGAGAAAACAAATAATAATAAAATAATATGAGGCGTCCACGAGCCGGGCCCACTGTCCATGCCCAACCGTGGCCGGTTCCTTGCCGCTCCCATTATTTTTCCAAATTTTTGTTATTTTTCATGAACTCATGAAAACTCCTTGAATTTAGGAACTTTCCTTGTTTGTGCAAAACTCATGAATCCCTCATAACTTCATGGATTCATGAAATAATATTATAAAATAAGGAAAGGTGTGCGGGACCGGGCAGCCTAGCCGGCCGACCATGCCTAAGCCGTGGCTGGTCCCACACTTTACAATCTTTAGCCTATTATAACAATCATTCCCCAATTTCGTGAAACTCCTCGGTTTCGACAAAATTTATGGATTCTCCATAACTTAACGAATTCATGAAATAATAATAATATTATTATAAAATTTGGAAAGGTGTGCGGGACCGAGCATCATAGCCGTCCGGCCATGCCCTAGCCGTGGCCGGTCCCACACCTTGTAATTCCTAGCTTTTTATAATTATTTTTATTCTCTAAACTCATGAAACTCCTTCGTTTCAACAAAAACTCACGGATTCTCCATAACTTCATGGATCCATGAAATAATATTTTAAAATAAGGAAAAGTATGCGGGACCGGGCAACATGGCTGGCTGGCCATGCTCTAGCCGTGTACGGTCCCACACCCTGCAATCCCTAGTCTTTTATAATTATTATTTTCCTCGAATTCATGAAACTCCTTGGTTTGAGCAAAAATCATGATTTCTTCATAATTTCTCAAATTTTGCTCAAATCATGAAAATTCAAGAGTTAACATGGTCACGTGACCGGCTAACCTCTCACGGAAAATTTAGATGTTAACATACTCTTATTTTAATATTTACAAAATATTGATCAGTTGAGCATACATGCTCCTTCCGACAAAAATCAAGAATTTCAGTCAAGACGAAACTCTCTTGAAAATTCATAATGTTGCTCGAACGCACATCAGAAAATACTGAAACTCTTAGTACGGAGACAAGGACACCATGGAAACACGCACATGCCCTAATGACCGACCAGGGTTATTCCTAGGGCTTGCGCAAATCCGGTCCCACATCTTTTCATAATTCTGACCTAATTTGCTGAATTGCTCGTATTGGGCCCAAACTCTCTCCAACTAACCTGGGGATTTTCTCAAACGACCAACAATTGGTCCCGTGACCACCAAAATCCGATCCTATGCTCTCTTGGTCGGTCCTCTATCTTTATGTGGATGGTGGTCTTTAGTTAAGGGTTAAAATCGTAAAACGCTAAACCCTAGAAGATACTTAAAACAAGCATTTACTAGGCGCACTGATAAAAGCTATTAATATGTCCCTAATAATTACTAGGGTATATTTTTTCAAATTAGGGTTACGATAAACCAAACCCTAATTCACCCCGCGTGCCAATGGAAAATCATGCCAGCCACGCCTAGCCCAAGCTAGCCACGCCATGCCAATCGCACCGTGCCATAGCCCTAGCTATGCTAGCCGCATATCGTGAGCCAACGGAAAATCATGCCAGCCACACTCTACCGCGCCAAAGCATGCCAACCATGTTAGCCGCACTCCGCGTGCCAATAGAAAATCATGCCAGCCACGCCTAGCCCAAGCTAGACGTGCCATGCCAATCGCACCATGCCATGGCCCTAGCTATGCTAGCCGCATCTCGTGTGCCAACGACAAATCATGCCATCCACACCCTACCGCTCCAAAGCATGCCAACCATGCTAGCCGCACCCCGCGTTCCAATGTCAAATCATGCTAGCCGCGGCATGCCAATCACACCGTGCCATGGCCCTAGCTATGCTAGCCGCATCTCGTGTACCAATGGAAAATAATGACAGCCACACCGTACCGCGCTAAAGCATTCCAACCATGCTAGCCGCACCCCGCGTGCCAATGGAAAATCATACCAGCCACGCCTAACCCAAGCTAGCCGCACCATACCAATTGCACCATGCCATGGCCCTAAACATGCTAGATACACCCAGGGTGCCAATGGAAAATCATGCCAGCCACGCCTAGCCAAGCTATCCGCGCCACGCCAATTGCACCATGCCATGGCCCTAGCTATGCTAGCCACGTCTCGTGTGCCGATGGCAAATCATGCCAGCCACACCTAGCCTGATCTAGTTGCGCCATAACTTGGCCCTATCCACGCCATGCACCCATGGAAAACCTTTTGCCCCATATGCCAACCTAGCCACGCCGAGGCGTGCCATGATAGCCTGGACATGACGATGTCCCTCATGAAATCTTCCTGAGTCTTTCTTTCGGGCTGTCCCCCCCCCCCTAAAGAGTTCAAAACCTAAATATCCACGCGTGAGAAGATAGGAAATTCTTTTCCGGTTGATTTGAGGGGCGGACCATCAAAATCCGAGTCTGTACTAGAAATCTGTAGCGATTCTAATGAAGGAAACCAATTAGGGTTTCTAAACCAAATTGAAGCCAGGCGCCCATCAACGGTTGCCCTTCAATCCCAGGAGCAAATCCTGGCCATATAAAGTCTCCTCATGACTTTATCTCTAGATTGGTCACGCACCTAGCCAAGCTAGCCGCGCATGCTAAACACGCCTCACCATGGCCCTTCATGCCGCGCCACCCTACTGGCCTTCCTCATGCGGCTCCCAAATTGAAGCCAGGCGCCCATCAACGGTTGCCCTTCAATCCCAGGAGCAAATCCTGGCCGTATAAAGTCTCCCCATGACTTTATATCTAGCTTGGTCACGCACCTAGCCAAGATAGCCGCGCCATGCTAAACACGCCTCACCATGGCCCTTCATGCCTCGCCACCCTACTGGCCTTCCTCATGCGGCTACCAAATTAAATCCAGGCGCCCATCAACGGTTGCCCTTCAATCCTAGGAGCAAATTCTGGCCGTATAAAGTCTCCTCATGACTTTATCTCTAGCTTGGTCACGCACCTATCCAATCTAGCCACGCCATGCTAAACATGCCTCACCATGGCCCCTCATGTCGAGCCACCCTACTGGTCTTCCCCATTCGGCTACCGAATTGAAGCCAGGCGACCATCAATGGTTTTACTTCAATCCCAGGAACAAATCCTTGACGTCTAAAGTCCCCTCACGACCATAGACCCGAAACCATAGCTTGGTCGCACACCTAACGCCCATGGCAAACCCTTGGCTCCTCATGCCAAGTCTGAACACACCCTACCCGTGCCACCCTGTTGGACCTCGCTATACGGCTACCAAAGCGAAGGTTTGCAACGATCAAAGGTTTCCCCTCCCTTCAAGATGCAACATCTCGATCGTCGAAGGTCACCTGGCTAGCAAGTTCCTCAAGCCTGACTTGCCAAGCCACAACAACGTTTTACATGTCTTCCAAAACGTTCGAGACATCAACACAAACTGAGGGATGATAAGTAGGGTTTTGGTTTGGTGGTCTATAGCGCGCGGCATACACAAATGCCCGTTTCAAGATAGTGTAATGGGAGTAAGGAGGTCAGTAAATTAAAGAAGCAACGGTGAAACGCTCATTTATAATGGGACATCAATTCTATTAAACCCCATCAATGCCAGGCGTTACCACCTCTTCCCATTTAACTCACCCATTTCCTTCTATTATGAGGCCAGAGTACGTTTATTTCTTGACTTGTATAAACTACCTATTTCCACCAGAACACAAGTTCTTGGTCAGGTGAAAAACACCGCACTCAAAAAAGCAACTCTTTCTAGCTTTCCCAAAAGCTTTCACTATCTGATACAAGTCAAGTGCTACTCTAAAATTATTCTGGTCTCAACACTCTCTTCGCTTCCCCCCCTAAACCAACCCTTCTCCTCCACTTTGTGACCGAAGCAAGTCTGGAACGACCATTTCTTGGTTTAGGCCGGACTTGTATAAATTGATCTCTCGAACTTTAAGGTACTCCATTGCAGTACATTGTTTAGGGTTTAAACTGTTTCTCACCTTCACACCCACAATTACCAAAATCGGTAGAAACTATTTTCACCCATAAACAATTGGCGACTATAGCGGGAGGATTGATCTATTGGTTACAATGTTAATTTTCGACTGTCAATCTCGTTCTTGGACCCAGGCGTCAAGATGGTAGGGGAAGGTGACTCACTCCACTCGACGACTCGATTATCAGTCATGACACGACATGGGATGGCTAGGGACTCCCCAAGTGTAGGAGCAAAACGGTTCGCCCAGAGGTTGATGGCTCGGTTATTAGACAACTCTGCAACGATTTGGAACACTGGGGACTTCCCTCAGACGTTTTTTTTTTTTAAAAGAGAAAAACTTGGTCCTTTGCCCGGAAAGTTTATTTTCATCAGAAGACCTGAGAAACCGAGTAAGTCTTATTCTGGAAAAATACGAGGTCTGCTTTTTCAAGTTTTGATAAAACCTATAACCATGTTTCATCACATGTCATCTACCAACACATGGTTCCATGGCCTACTTAGGATGTGTGCATCACTTTCATTCATAGCTATCTCAATTCTAAACATCTATCCAAAAATATATAATCAAAAATTGTCAAGGAAAATTTTGTCTATCAACCCCAAAAAACCATAAAATCAAAACCACAAACGCGGCGTCTCTTTTTCCTTTCAAAAAAAAAAACCTAAAGGTAAGAGGTCCAGAAGATAAATATACATTCAAGGAAAGTTTTCCAACAACGGCTTGCTCTTATTGGCGAAGTCCTCCTTTGTGCTCTGGAGAGCCGCCCTCTTCAATTTCAATTGCCGGTGTAATTTATTGAATTCTGCTTCCTGCTTCTTCACCGTATCCGCGGATTGACCTTCGACTGCTTCGCCCAGTAACCTTTCAGCAGCAGAGAGACCTTCAACGAACCAAGGGACGTTGAATTCGAAGCCCATGCACATGTCACGATGGAACTTCCAACTCGATATTACATCCTAAGAAACCGTATAACCAGTCACGTTGCACATCTCATCAATCGAAGACAAGGCCTCCTCCACATGCTTGACCAACGCATGTAGGCTAGTGATCTTATTAGTCGTGGCAATATGACCGTAGTTCTCCTAGATCTTGGTGTATAACTTCACATATCTAGCTGGCACGCTGAAGCCTCCAATTAGCACATGGCCTGGGAAAGGGACCAAGTATGGAGGGTCAAAGATGGCGCCTGCAACTGAACCAACAACTGGCAGGAGATCCCTAACTACAATTTCACCCCCGAAGCACCCTCCTCCACCTGAGTCACGGAGGAACCTTCAAGACAATGAATCTCCATGTTCAAATTACTAGCTAGTGCAGTTTCCGCAGTAGGAAACATGTTTACGTCTTCGTTCTGGTGGTCTTCCCCTTAAAGATCCTCCTCAAGAGCCGTTTTCTCCTAAAAGAAAATAAAAATAAAAGATTTAGTTTGCTGCAACAAAAAAAAAACATATGGAGGGGACTCACCGATTCAGTTTCAGATTGACCAGACGAAGATTCAACACTGTTATCGGAGGAATTGCTCTCACCACCACCAGACTCGGAACTTTCATCCTTCTCAGATTCTTCATCACCATGGATAGGCTCGCCCTCACAATCCTATGTCTCGAAAAGCGATGTTTTCTGGCTACTTGCAAGTTTGGAAAAGGCGTTTGTACTTCTGAAACCCTGGATGAAACACAAAGACGCCTTCTCAAAAAAAAATTATATGAAATAGACAGAGAAAATAGGAAGGGCACATAAACGATCCAAGCTAAGTCGAGAAGAGAGCCGCACATACCCGCATGTTGAATGAGCTAAAAGACGGTAGAGCCGTGGGATCCGACTAGAAACCTCCTGTACGATTCTTAGATCTTCGCTCCTTCACTTGGGGACTGTCCATGTCTGGACCAACATATTTTCTTTTGGTCGAAGATATACCCTTCAACAACGGATGTTTCGCTAAAACCTCGATGGAAGGCCTACCACAGGTATTCTTCACCACATACTTTACAAATTCCTGGATAACAAGGAATTCGTCCTGCCAAAACGCATTATATTTGGAGGTCATTGATGGACTCCGCTCCCCGATAAAAGGCAGACTTTTACCCGGGACATGAACACTAACATCAAGAACAGTCGACAATAGTATTTCTTGAACAACTAGCTGGAAAGCAAGTGGAACCCCTAGGTCAAAACCCATGTGTCGAGCAGCCCTATCAATCTTATAAGAAATCGCTTTGCAATCCCCTTAGAAAAAAGATGGCACGTGACCAGGTGTACAGCTGAGAATGAACACCATCTCTCCAACGCTCAAACCCTCATCATCAGAAAACAAAGACATGTTCGAAACGGGAGCAAAGGTACTAACCTGAGTCATGGACGCATGCACCAGATCCTATGGATGGAAATTAACCGCATACGAGTTGTCAAGAAACTTAATCAATTTCGGAATGGTTTTTCGATGCCTGTTCGACCAACGCAGTATTATGGAGCCTCCCCAAGACTTAGGAAGTATGGCCAATGGTTTCGGGGCATACTTCACGAAATTATCCCACAACCATGCCCAGAGAAAGGCGGCATGAACATACAAATTCACCTTCATATGACCATTCGAGGCGCACATGTCCGAAACCAGCTGGTCCAGGTGTGCATACAGGGAACCAAGAAACAAACCACCAAGGGGAAGAACGACACCTTTTTCCAATTTTATGGAAAACTTGATAAGTCCATGTCTTATTTCCTTCTTGCCCGAGCCGTCATCAAAAATATCTCTAGATAGCCAAAGGGCCAGGAATGCCGCAACATGAAGTGTATTATTCTTCTGGTTTGGATCTAACGCGCCAGGAAACCACTGGCACACCCACCAGTCATAGAAGCACTTCGTCTCATTATCTTTCATAATGAACCCCTTTGATTTCAAAACTAGAGCGACATGCATTTCTTCTTCATCAGCAGACAACTTAATATCAAGATTTCCAACCACGGGAAGATTCATCAGTACAACCACACTTTCCAAGGAAATGGTCATCTCGCCCCACCTGAACACGGCCGTATGAGTATCTGAGCACCATATGGAAACAAAATCAACCAAACCTGGAATGTATTTCCTAATCTGAAGAACTGCAGAAGCCGTAACATCACCAACGATCTGCGCCCTGGTCAAATTGGTCTTTACAGTTTCCTGATCCATCTTGAATTGTACCCATCTTTCAAAGGTGCGCAACAGACTTGCAGAGATTTTAAAGTCTATAGAAGAGGCATGATATTCTTCCCTCTGAAGGCGAAACCTAATTATTCCTTTTGGTCAAGCCAATCGATTTTCTCCTTCACTCTCCGGACCGGTCAAGACGATTGGCATGTATTGAGAATGGTTCCTCTTAGCCGTGGCTGATGTCGTGAAGAACTCATCGTCTATGTTTGGCTTGGAATTACTCACGTCTTTCGGTACCACAGAAATAATTGACATCTTAACGAAATTCTCTTATGGTGTTTTTCACCGCTGCGATAACTACAAAGGAACAAGAAGAGCAGTAATTATTACACAAAGTTTGCAGAAATCATTCTTACTAGACGCAAGGGAGCCACTCTGGGCACAAGTCAATTGGTTTCAAGGTCTTTTGTAAAATAATAAATAAAATTAATTATTAATGGGGCTGGCATACTCTACATCACGACTACATGCAACTAGAAGACTCACGCCCAGCCGGATAGACGTGTCTAACGACCAAACCAAGAAGCAAACCCTAAAAACTAGGTTTCATGAATGGACATAGCAATCACCGTAACACACCTGCCTCGCACAGTGAGAAGGGGCGGTCAATGCTACTATGGTGCTCATGCCTAAGTGTCACAACAGACTAGGGCATAAAGTGCCCAAGACTCACGCCAATATTTCTACAGGGTCTTGAAAAGGAGCATCTACACCTAGGGTTTACACCAACAACAAAAAAAAAGGAGAGGGAAAAGCAAAATAAAAATGTTTGAAGACGTACCTAGGATTTGCTCGTCTGCTCCTCTCTACTATTTTCAGGCGGTTGGGAAGGATGGATAAGTGTAAAAGGAAGAAGCCGGTCCTCTTTTTATATGGACATGATATGTTGGAGTTTGAACGAAGAGAGGATTTCCTATTTTGAGCCAAGAAGGGAAAAGAGGAAACTGGTCCCGTGCCAAAGAACGCCCATGCCATTGCCGCGGCTCCCCCTCCTGCTAAAGTCGTACCGTTCCCGAATACGCCTCACCTTGCCACGACCCAGGACAAGCCATCACTCCGTTTTCTGCGGCCCCACCACGCTTAACCGCCCCTGACGTGTTCCACCATACCATTTCCGTGGCCAAGACCATGTCTCCTCTCGGACCTTTCAGTCGAATCTACCCACTTGCTCCGCCATTCGAGACCGTGTCCCCTTTGCCGTGACCACCAACATGGAAAACAAAACTCACTCTACCACTTAAAAGGTTAGTCGGACTCTCCTCTCCATCTTTACAAAATTTTACGTAGTCTGTCACCATCATATGCTTACCCCGCAACAAGGCACCTATTCCGAGCTAAGCAAGGGACTTAATGTTGATGGTGGTCTTTAGTTTAGGGTTAAAATCGTAAAACACTAAACCCTAGCAGACACTTAAAACAAGCATTTACTAAGCGCATTGATAAAATCTATTAATATGTCCCTAATAATTACTAGGGTATATTTTTTCAAATTAGGGTTACGACAAACCAAACCCTAATTCACCCCGCGTGCCAATGGCAAATCATGCCATCCATGCCTAGCCCAAGCTAGCCGCGCCATGACAATCGTACCGTGCCATGGACCTATCTATGATAGCCGCATCTCGTGTGCCAACGGCAAATCATGCCAGCCACACCCTACCGCACCAAAGCATGCAAACCATGCTAGCCACACCCCCGCGTGCCAATGGCAAATCATGCCATCCACGCCTAGCCCAAGCTAGCCGCGACATGCCAATCGCACCGTGCCATGGCCCTAGCTATGCTAGCCGCATCTCGTGTGCCAACGGAAAATCATGCCAGCCACACCCTACCGAGCCAAAGCATGCCAACCATGCTAGTCGCACCCCGCGTGCCAATAGCAAATCAAGCCAGCCACGCCTATCCCAAGCTACCCACGCCATGCCAATCGCACCATGCCATGGCCCTAGATATGATAACCGCATCTCATGTGCCAATGGCAAATCATGCCAGCCACACCCTACCATGCCAAAGCATGCCAACCATGCTAGCCACACCCTGCGTGCCAATGTCAAATCAAGCCAACCACCTAGCCAAATCTAGCTGCGCCATGCCAATCGCACCATGCCATGGCCCTAGATATGCTAACCGCATCTCGTGTGCCAATGGAAAATTATGCCAGCCACACCCTACTGTTCCAAAGCATGCCAACCATGCTAGCCGCACCCTGCGTGCCAATGGAAAATCATACCAGCCATGCCTAGCCCAAGCTAGCCGCGCCATACAAATTACACCATGCCATGGTCCTAGCTATGCTAGCTACACCCCGCGTGCCAATGACAAATCATGCCAGCCACGCCTAGCCCAAGCTAGCCGAGCCACGCCATTTGCACCATGCCATGGCCCTAGCTATGCTAGCCACGTCTCGTGTGCCGATGGAAAATCATGCCAGCCACACCTAGCCAGAGATAGTTGCGCCATAACTTGGACCTTGCCACACCATGCACCCATGTAAAACCTTTGGCCCCATATGCCAACCTATCCACGCCGAGGCATGCCATGATAGCCTGTCCATGTCTCTGTCCCTCATGAAATCTTCCTGAGTCTTGCTTTCGTGCTGTTTTTCCCCCCCCCAAACGAGTTCAAAACCTAAATATCCATGCGAGAGGAGATAGGAAATTTTTTCCGTTGATTTGAGGGGCGGACCATCAAAATCCGAGTCTGTACTAGAATTCTCTAGCTTGGTCACGCACCTATCCAAGCTAGCCACTCCATGCTAAACACGCCTCACCATGGCCCTTCATGCCGCGCCACCCTACTGGCCTTCCTCATGCGGCTACCAAATTGAATCCAGGCGCCCATCAAAGGTTTCCCTTCAATCCCAGGAGCAAATCCTAGCCGTATAAAGTCTCCTCATGACTTTATCTCTAGCTTGGTCACGCACCTAGCCAAGCTAGCCGCGCTATGCTAAAACGCCTCACCATGGCCCCTCATGCCGCACCACCCTACTGGCCTTCCCCATGCGGCTTCCAAATTGAATCCAGGCGACCATCAACGGTTGCCCTTCAATCCCAAGAACAAATCCTGGCCGTCTAAAGTCCCCTCACGACCTTAGACCCGAAACCATAGCTTGGTCGCGCACCTAGCGCCCATGGAAAACCCTTGGCTCCTCATGCCAAGTCTGAACACACCCTAGCCATGCCACCCTATTGGACCTCGCTACACGGCTCCCAAAGCGAAGGCGTGCAACGATCAACGGTTTCCCCTCCCTTCAAGATGCCATATCTTGACCGTCGAAGGTCACCTGGCTAGCAAGTTCCTCAATCTTGACTTGCCAAGCCACAACAACGTTTTACATGTCTTCCAAAACGTTCGATACATCAACACAAACTGGGGTATGCTCATTATGGTTTTGGTTTGGTGGTCTATAGCGCGCGGCATACACAAATGCCCGTTTCAAGATAGTGTAATGGGAGTAAGGCAGTCAATAAATGAAAGAAGCAACGATGAAACACTCCTCCATAATGGGACATCAATTATATTAAACCCCATCAATGCTAGACATTACCACCTCTTCCCATTTAACTCACCCGTTTCCTTCTATTATGAGGCCAGAGTACGTTTCTTTCTTGACTTGTATAAATAGGCTTACCTATTTCCACCAGAACACAAGTTCTTGGTCAAGATAAAAACACCGCACTCAGAAAAGCAACTCTTGCTAGCTTTCCCAAAATCTTTCACCTTCTGATACAAGTCAAGTGTTACTCTAGAATTATTTTGGTCTCAACACTCTCTTCGCTTCCCTCCCTAAACCAGCCCTTCTCCTCCACTTTGTGACCGAAGCAAGTCTGGAACGACCATTTATTGGTTTAGGCTGGACTTGTACAGATTGATCTCTCGAACTTAAAAGTACTCCCTTACAGTACATTGTTTAGGATTTAAATTACTTCTCACCTTCACACTCGCAATTACCAAAACTGGTAGAAACTATTTTCACCCATAAATACTTTCATACTTAGTTATTGCCTAATGTTGAACCCAGCAGTAATTCAATAAATGATGAACCGACACTTAATCATCATTCCTTCACCAAATCTCCAACTGAGAACCCTGGTACACGCTCACTCGAGCAATTGGGCATCACATGGACGTCCATGGTCTCATGTGGTCGATTCCTCCTTTGCTCATGACCTATTATTAGTAATTCGTCGAATAATGAGCAATTCATCAAAATTAGGGTTTTCGAACAAACGCTCAACAAATCATTATTCCGAGCAAGTTCAAACACTAATAAATTTATATTGATTCAGCAACTAGCATCTGAATTAATCATAATATATCTGATAATCTACCATTTTTGTATATATATTTTATTGGGTCACGTCACCAATAAATATTTTCATTGAATTGAGCAACTTTTCTCATTTGCTCAAATATTGATCTAGCTATCAATATTTAGTAATCTGTCAGCAATTTTCCGAATTGAGCAACCTTGCTCAATGACACGTCAAATTATCAATTTACTAGTAATTTTTGAATTGAGCAATACTTGCTCAATTGCACGTCAAATTCTTAATATTCAGTAATTCGTCGAATTGAGAAATACTTGCTCAGTTGTTCGAATATTGACCCAACTATCAATATTCGGTAATTCATAGTATTTCGTCAAATCGAGCAATACCTGCTCAGTTGCTCGAATAATCCACATATATTCAGTAACTCGTCAATATTCAACAACTCGTTGAATTTACAACATTTGCTCAGATAACATTAATGTTCATGAATCGCTAAGCATTTGTCAAACATGCTTGATTCAACAAAATCTAGGCTCATTGTCTAATCAGTCAACAACTGACACACTAAATACACGTCTTTCATGCAGACTCTACGATTCGTGAGATATCAATCACGTCAAATTGGGGGATAGCAACTAGGGTTTTGGTCTGGCGGCCTACAACACGTGGATTCATCCAAGACGAGAAATGTACGTAAGTTGTGTCAACGGTTGAAGGAGTTAGAAAAGTAGTGGGTGCACGATCCGTCAAGTCTCCACACGACATGGAACTGACTTTACCATGATCTTCCATTTTCCCACTCTTCCACTCATGAAACCCTCACACTTACAGGGATCAAGGTGTTCACAACTCTGACGATATAAATAAGTCTCTGAATCCATGATTGAAAACAACGAATGATCACTAGATATCAACAATCATCCAGAATTTATCGAGTGACTACTCTCAAGAATTCATCAATCCTTCAGAACTTATCAGAACTCCACAGTTCATCAATTATTGCAGAAACCCATTATTTATGGGTGAAAACTATTTCTGCCGGTATTGGTAATTTTGGGTGTTTGAATGAGAAATTAATCTAAACCCTAAACAAATGCACTGCATAGGAGTTCTTTTGGTTCGAGAGATAAATCTATACAATTCGGGTTTAAACCAAGAAATGGCCGTTCCAGACTTGTTTTGGTCACAAAGTGAAGGAGATGGGGTTGATATTAGGGAGATAAGCAAAGAAGGTGTTGAGATTGTGAAGGTGTAGGTTGTTTATGACTTGTATTAGAATACATAACTAACTTGCAAATAATGTAAGCAATCAGCTCTGGGTGTTTGAATACATTGTATCAACACTTGGTTTCTGTCTATCTTGTCCCTTCTTGGAAATAGGGAGGAGAACCTATTTATACAAGTCATTGAGCCTAACCCTAGTATCTCGTGGGAATTGGAGAAAGTGGAGCTATGGAGTAGTGGATTCCTGTGCCGGTGTCACACGATCAGTCTTGCCTACTTCTCCCGTCATCACTAATGATCGCTGTCGTAAGCGTCAAAAATAATTTCACTTTCTTACTCACAAAATATGAATGAAGTATAAAGTAAGGAAGAGTTCGTATCCACAGAGAGGCGATTGTAGTTATCAATTTCTTGTTTCTTAGTAACCAAGATGGGGGATTTCTGATTTTTTGTAAACTAAAAGTTAAATAAAAGCAAAGTAAATAGTTGGAAGTAATCAATAGAGAAGGATATTGGTCAAGAAATTCATCTTCAATCTTAAACATGTGCTTGCATATATGATTAGAATTATAATTTAATCTCTTTATTATCAAAAGCCTAGAAAATCAAGAGAGCAAGATAATCCGAAAATTTCCCAAGTTAATCAACACACACATTAGAGCTGCGTATGTGAATTCTACCTAAAGAATAACCTAACGCCTTGCGCTAATCAAGTTCAATTCCCAAGAGCATTAAGTTTTGGAAATAGGCTAATCAATGCAACTGTCATACATTGCGCATAACAATTCGGACAATGGTCAAACTCTACATATGATTATAAGAGTGTATCACTACAAACTATAATCATATCATGCTACTTGTATTTGGGTTATCGCTTGATGAAAAACCCTAAAATAGATATGGACAAGATGCAAGTTCAATTAATTGGCCACTTAACTAAACAAACATCAAAATCCTATCACAATACATCAATCATGTGATTATTAAAAACAGTAGAGAATTGAACGAAAACAAAGAGAGAAAACTAATACATAACTCAAGCACAAGTTTTAGAAATAGGATTACATCCTTAACCAATAATATTGTATTAAGCTACTCATAGATATGGAGTTCATCATAATCAATAATCAAATAAAAAAGATGAATATTAAATACGAAAGCAAACCCTAGTTGTAGTTTCAGCGGCTATCTCCAGAACTCCAAGAAAAATACGTGATAACCAAAGTTGTAGAAAACTTTCCCTTTTGTAGCTTTTCTCCAAAAAATAGGTCCAAAACTTCAAAGTCCATTAGATGAAAATTCACCCGGCCCACGAGAGAGAGAAACCCGTGTAGAAAATATGTCCCAAAAATTCTCGCCGGAAAACTGGGTATTTGGCCGGAATCCGGCGCCGAAAAGTCGTCGCCGACCACCTGAAAAGTCAAACCGTCAACGGGTCAAATCGGTCAACCGGGTCAATTCGGTCAAGTTCAGCGAATCACACCGAGTTGAAACGATTCAGTGATGAGTCAACTCGATGTCAACCAAGTCAGTTGACATGAGTTAGTCCAAGACAAATGCTGCAGTTCACGGCCAAGATGGTTGTCTTCTGTGTTTCTGCAGCTTCAGTTACAGCCAAGATGGCCATACTGTATTGCACCAACTTTCACTTCACAACCCAGCTGGCTATTTTGAAACTCCATTTGTTACCAACCACAGCTTCAAGACCACCAATTGCAACCAACCTCAAATTCAGCTCCTTATTTCGTAGCAGCAACCAACATTTCCACCTGCAACCTTCTTCTCAGTCTTCTAATTCTCTAACTCAAAACACAACATCACCAGCTTAACTTCATCTCTCACAACTGAAATTGCTTCATAACTCACTGCATACCATCACCAGATTATTGCAAGTAACATCTCGACTCAAGTCCCTGGCTTCAACAATCTCTGCATCACGACTTGTAGCCCTGTCAACTACCTGCACTTCCCAGCAGAAAATATCCATGGCATCAGTTCTCTTCCAATCAACTCCACACACACAGCGGCAGCACCACCTGCAACAGCAGCAACTCAGCTTAACTCCTCCCTGCTACATCAACTGCGACAGTATCACTCATGGCATGAACTGCAGCATTCCATTCTTATCTGTACTTTAGCTGCAATATCAATCTGCTCACAATCACTTCAGCTCCAAACACCATTGCTAGACTTATCTTTAGTTCTGCATCATAACTTCATCAAAGACCCATTTTACCAGCAATTACCACTAGTAACTGCACATTCTTCCATAACAGTTCAGCTCAAACTCCATATGCACTTCAACTTTTCTTTCTGCAGCTCTTCACAACACCATAACTACACACATTAACCTCAGAGCCTTCTTTGCACTTTGACAATCACCAGCTCCCAACCATACTTCCCAATCCTGAAATTCTAGCCATCATTTCAAGCTCTCGGTGCCACTCTTGCATACCAACAGTTTCACACAATCACCAGTAAACCCATTCTTAGATCACCTCCATTGCTTCAGTTGGAAGCTACAACTCCACCAGAACAAGCCCTTCTACCTCATTCACAGCCAACATTCATTCAAGCTTCCCTGTAACAAGCCATCACAACAGCAACCACAAACTCATTCTATTACAGCAGCTCACTAGCATGACCAACTCTCTTTTGTAGCTTCAGACACCATAACCAGCTCTTTAACTACATTGCTTCAGTACCTCCTCCTCAAATTACCAGCAACCAAAACCCAGTTCCTCCAATTGCTGCTCAAAGCCACCAAGTTACATCTCAATCTCAATCTGAGTTGCAGCTACAACTCACCCAGTGCTATCAATTCCAAGTAACATTGACCCCCACATACACCCAATGACTCAAACACCAGAATTATCTCAAACCCACCTTTAATTTCTTCATCCATCTTCATATGATACTTCCATTTTTGGTAAATACCCAAAGTTATTCATTAGCCTTCATCCCCTGTAATTCGAATTCCAGAAGCACATACTATTCTGGTTGTTCTCGATAGAGGCAAACAAATCCCATCAACAATTTACTGATTTACTCCACAGATCAAACCCATCTTCTGAATCAACCACAGCTTCAATTTCTTTACTGAAACTCCATGGTAGCTCTCTGAGATCCCCTTTCTATCCACCGAACCTCATGCCCTAATTTCATTTCAATCTGATTTTACACCCACTATGCTAATTCATATCTCAATCGCTCTTTCTATTTTTCGATCTGTTCTCCATCTCAGTTTATGAGCAGCTGCTATTAAGCAGCCATTGTTCTTCTCAGTGAACTAATGATTGAGAAATAAAGAAAGCTCTGAATTATAGGGTTATAGGATGGGACGGTTATTGACAGCTAGTTGTTTCTGATAAGGGATAGGCAAACTGGCAGCCCCTTAATCTTATCTAAGCTCCGGATAGTATTTTCCTGCGCAGTGATAACTATGTCCTTTTTTCTCCATATGAACGCTTTCCTTTTCTTCGAATTCTCCACCACAACGTCTATTGCTTCTCAAATCCACTTCTTCTCTTTATTGTCTTTTCATCACTAAAGTTGTTAGGCTCTTCAGACAAAATTGCATCACTAAAGCCGACATACTTTTCAGACAGAGATGAAGAAATAAAAGCAAATAATAAGAAATATTTTGTCTCCAATAGCCATCACACATGAAATGAAGCTTTCGCGCTGTTTCTTCCTCTTTTGATCCAAATGACTCCAAAGTACCTAAATACTCAAAAACAAAACATAAGATACATAATTTACAAGAAAAATAGCATATAAAGCATAAACAATAGATAATAATAAGGCTTTTTAGACACCTATTAGATTCCCCCACACTTAGACTTTTCTAGTCCTCGAGCAAATCAAACAAAATAATTATAAAACGTACATACAACTCCGTCTCGTCGAGGCTACGGTCAGTTTTAGCATAAATAACAAGCCTTTAAACCCATAGGTGTCCCTAGTGGACGAGTTTTAGTCTCGTGAAGGTTTACAAGAGGTCTACCTACAAAACCTATATTTCCAACTCCGTCTATTTGTGACAAATCAATGAACGAATCCAAAATGACTACAGGAGGAGGTACCTTGCACAAATTCAGTTCATATATTAGTAAATAAAGCTTTAATTGGATAGTCGAACAAGCCACAATACTCGGAAACTAACAAACCACAATCAAAATGAAAATATTAAGAAGATGGATATAGATGTAGATGTTGGCGAATATTTACAAGTGATCGATGTTTCCCATATCTGTCTGAAGGTCACTTCCAAGATGAACCTATGCCCTATTGGATTGAGCTACTTGGTTTGAATTCTACATCAACTCACTGGCATATACAAGGGAACCAGAAGTGACTTTATTCAACCAATATAAAACTTTTTTTTTTTTTCATTTTTTTTAAGACAGCATGATTCAATCTTTTGGATTCAAGCGCATGCTTCTTATAAACAAGTACATGATAGTTGCCTTGGATCCTGCATTCCACACTTGTTTAGGCGACGGAGACAACATTTCACACATACTGTTATCCAAGTGTCATTCTTATTCTGTTTGGTCTAATTGGTCGTTCTCTTTCTTTTTTTCTTTTTTTCTATTTTTTAGCAACTCAATCACTCTATTTCATCCTAGCAGTAATAACAACTCGATTTTTAGTGACCCACCAAAGCACTTAGAGAATAATAGATAAATATGGAAAAAATAAAAATAGAATGTGATATGGTGATATTCCGAGATATGGTAACAACTATCATGTTAATTGTGATTTATGAGCTAGGTTCGTCCCTTTTAGTTAATTGGTTCCTCAACTCCTACAATCAAAATGGTTCCATCCACTAATGGTGTCATCCTAAAGGCACAAGTTTCTAGATTTCGGAGTTCAAAAAGCACAAATTTTTTCTTGGTTTTTCTATTTTTCTTAATTTTTTTTTACTAAATGCATAAAACAAACTAAAATAAACTATACAAACATATAAATGCTCCCCCACACTTAAACTTTACATTGTCCTAAATGTAAAATTGAATCGTACAAATAAAGTTCAAGGTGGGAAATTCCGCAAATGATATGCAAAAACAAAGAAAATAAAGATAAAAGCAAATGCTTAAAAATAAAAATAAAAAGATAAAGATACAAAACCGGTGGGTTGCTTCCCACTTAGCGCTTGGTTTAAAGTCGTCAGCCCGACTTGCTCCTTATTTGTTATGCCTTAGCCGGCTTCCAACATATTATGGAAATATGATTGAATGCTGCCCGAGTGTTTCCTCTCCTCAAAGATGTTGAAGTGAACGACTTCTTCATCGAACTCCATAGTCAAGGTGCCATCGTGGACATCAATCTTCGTTCTAGCGGTACTCATAAATGGTCTACCCAACAGTAAAGGTGTAGACGAGGATGAATTCACATCACTCATATCTAAAACGTAGAAATCCACTGGAAATATTAGTCCTTTTAGCTGCACCAAAACATCCTCAACAATTCCTTTAGGGTAAACATTAGATCTATCGGCAAGTTGAATAACTATGCCGGTTTTCTTTAGAGGACCAAGATTTAAAACATCATAAATCGAAGTAGGCATAACATTAATAGATGCTCCTAAATCTAGCATAGCTTTTGAACACCTTGTTTTACCAATAGTGCATGGAATAGTGAAACTACCGGGATCTTTCAACTTAGGTGGGAGTTTCTTTCGAAGATATGCCGAAGCATTCTCCCCCATACTCATTACCTCATTACCGGTTAGCTTGTGCTTGTTAGTGCACAATTCATTTACACACTTTGCATAGCGAGGAGTTTGCCTAATTACTTCAATGAGTGGAATATTCACTTGGACCTTCTTAAAAACATCCCAAATATCCCTATCTTGTTCCACCTTCTCATTAGCTTTAGCGAACCTTCCAGGAAAAGGTATAGGAGGAACATAAGTAGAAACAAGAGGTTTAAAGTTTGATTTAGTTACCTCGGGATTTTGGGGAAAATCTGCGTTCTTTTCCTCCAAAATTGGTTTCTTTGGGGCTTCTTCTTCACCCGAATTAGTAACTTCGGGTTGCACAAATTGTGTACCACTTCCCAACGTAATAGCATTGACACCCTCTCTTGAGTTAAGAGGTTGGGAAGGGAGTTTCTCACCATTTTGTGCACGCAACTGATTAATCTCCTCGGCCATTGAACCAACTTGTGTTTGCAAGTCCTCGACCACACCCTCCGTTCTTTGCATAAAAGATTGTAGGAATTACTGGCTAGTCCACTTTTTCATGACCCAGTTAATGGCTAGTCCACCCATGAAAAACATTTACTCTCTAGTCCAAAAACTTCGTGGAGATTATAAAGTATATTTTCGAAATGCCTAAAACACCCTTCTAGGTCTAATTAATATCAACACATGTAAATGTTACTAGTAGTATGTTACGAAATACTAGTAATATCAATACGGTGATACTACATAGTAATATGTACTATACTTGTTGTAACTACTAGTAGTAACTAGTATACTATACAACTAGTATACTAGTAATAACTAGTACTAGTAGTAACATATGTAGTATCAATACATAACAATTTTTTGATATGTAGTATCAATACATAACATACTACATATCAATATATAACGTACTACATATCAAACATACTACATATCAATATATAACGTACTACATATCAGTATGTAGTGTCAATATATAACGTACTACATATCAATATGTAGTATCAATATACAACATACTACATATCAATATGTAGTGTCAATATATAACGTACTACATATATGTAGTAGTATCAATACATAACATACTACATATATGTAGTAGTATCAATACATAACATACTACATATCAAACATATACTACATATCAATACGTAGTATCAATATATAACGTACTACATATCAATATGTAATAGTATCAATACATAACATATTACTATTAGTACTAGTTACTAGTAGTATACTAGTATACTACATACTACATATGTTATTACTACATACTACATACTAGTTACTACTAGTATACTACTAGTAGACTAGTTACTACTAGTATACTAGTTACTACTAGTATACTACATACTATTATACTACATACTACATACTAGTTACTACTAGTATACTACATACTATTAGTATACCACATACTACTAGTATACTAGTTACTACTTGAATTTAAATGTAAAAAACGAACTTATAATGTTCGGGGTATATAGGTAAATCTACTTGAATTTAAACTTTATTGGACTAGCGATTAAGAAGAAGTTTTGGCTGGACTAGCCACTAAACCGGGTCGGGTTTAATGGACTAAACAGGAAATCCCTCTAAAAGATTTCAGCAACTCTTCCATATTGGACCCTTGATTTTGAGGTGGTTGGAATTGTTGTTGTTGCGGTTGACCAACTTGTGATTGCAACTCCTTAATTGCATTATCCATTTTCTGCTGATTTAAGTTCGCTAGTTGTTGATTTTGCTGCACCATGGACATTAGAGCCTCCACCAAAGTAGTCATCTTATCAAATTCTGAATTATGCCTTTGTTGTGGTTGTTGCACTTGTTGTTGGAACTCATTCGGATGGTTGTAAACAGAACTTGCACTTGCAACTTGCTCGTAAGTGTTGGAGTAAATACCATACGGCTAAGTTGAGAATATAGCATTGACATGCTCTACGTTCTCATAAGCTAGGCGTGATGGTTTTACAACCACTACTACAATTTATTGCATAATTACCATCATATTGCTCATTTGTTGACGTAATTCAATAATCTCATCAGCCTGATTAACTCCCTTGATAGGTGGTTCTGATCCACGAATTGAAAATTATTGAGAATTTGCTGCTATACTCTCAATCAACTCTCTAGCTTGTGTCACTGTTTTGTTCATAAGTGCACCACCACTTGCAGCGTCAATAAGATTCCTATCACTTGCTTGGAGACCTTCATAGAAGTATTGGATAATCATTGCATCACTAAATTGGTGATGAGGGAAGCTTGCCACCAATCTCTTGTATCGTTCCCAACAATCATATAACGATTCTCCCACATTTTGCTTCATTCCGCAAATCTCCTTGCGAATTTGAGTAGCCTTAGATGCAGGAAAATATCTTTCTAAAAAGAGTTTCTTCAACCCATTCTAAGTTGTGACACTTCCGGTAATCAAATAGTATAACCAATCCTTAGCACTATCCGCCAAAGAGAATCGAAAAACTTTTAACATTGCACCATCGGCCTCCATATTCGATGGAAGCATATCCGTGACAATAGTGTGGAAGTCCATAATATGTTTGTTTGGATCTTCATTCACCATGCCATGGAACTTAGGTAATTCTTTAAGCAATCCCGGCTTGATCTCAAAAGGAGAGTCGGTTTGAATACAACCTTGTTGAGTATCAAGCTTGTGCGAAGCCAAGTCCTTAAGTGTACGATTTGCAGGGTCACCCATTGCTTCTTTGTCTTATTCTTATTCTTCAAAAGGAATCTCGTGTTCTAGAACTTCTCCTTCTTATCGAAGAGCTTCGTGTTCTACTTTCAAGTTTTTTCCTTCCGTTGTGCCTTGCCTTGGTTGGAGTATTGTGCCTTTTCGAGTAGTTATCCCGCACCTTCGATAATTCCAATCTTTAGAATTTAGAGATTAGGTACCTGAAAACAATTCTCTCAAACAAGTGAGAAACAAGAAAAGAAACGAAAAGAAAATATGCACGTAGAAATAATGAAAAGAAACTAAAAACTTAATAACTAGCCGAATGCCTCCCCGGCAACGGCGCCAAAATTTGATCACAACTAATCTAAAGCAATGTTAAGCATGAGTTGTAGCGTAAGCGTCAAAAATAATTTCACTTTCTTACTCACAAAATATGAATGAAGTATAAAGTAAGGAAGAGTTCGTATCCACAGAGAGGCAATTGTAGTTATCAATTTCTAGTTTCTTAGTAACCAAGATGGGGGATTTCTGATTTTTTGTAAACTAAAAGTTAAATAAAAGCAAAGTAAATAGTTGGAAGTAATCAATAGAGAAGGATATTGGTCAAGGAATTCATCTTCAATCTTAAACATGTGCTTGCATATATGATTAGAATTACAATTTAATCTCTTTATTATCAAAAGCCTAGAAAATCAAGAGAGCAAGATAATCTGAAAATTTCCCAAGTTAGTCAACACACATATTAGAGCTGCGTATGTGAATTCTACCTAAAGAATAACCTAACACCTTGCGCTAATCAAGTTTAATTCCCAGGAGCATTAAGTTTTGGAAATAGTCTAATCAATGCAATTGTCATACATTGCGCATAAAAATTCGTACAATGGTCAAACTCTACATATGATTATAAGAGTGCATCACTACAAACTATAATCATATCATGCTACTTGTATTTGGGTTATCACTTGATGAAAAACACTAAAATATCTATGGACAAGATGTAAGTTCAATTAATTGGCCACTTAACTAAACAAACATCAAAATCCTATCACAATACATCAATCATGTGACTATTAAAAACAATAGAGAATTGAACGAAAACAAAGAGAGAAAACTAATACATAACTCAAGCACAAGTTTTAGAAATAGGACTACATCCTTAACCAATAATATTGTATTTAGCTACTCATAGATATGGAGTTCATCATAATCAATAATCAAATAAAGAAGATGAATATTAAATACGAAAGCAAACCCTAGTTGTAGTTTCAACGACTATCTCCAGAACTCCAAGAAAAATACGTGATAACCAAAGTTGTAGAAAAATTTCCCTTTTGTAGCTTTTCTCCAAAAAATAGGTCCAAAACTTCAAAGTCCATTAGATGGAAATTCACCCGGCCCACGAGAGAGAGAAACCTGTGTAGAAAATATGTCCCAAAAATGCTCACCTGAAAACTGGGTATTTGGCCGGAATCCGGCGCCGGAAAGTCGCTGCCGGCCACCTAAAAAGTCAAACCGTCATCGGGTCAAATTGGTCAACTCGGTCAAGTTCAGCGAGTCACACCGAGTTGAAACGATTCAGTGATGAGTCAACTCGATATCAACCAAGTCAGTTGACATGAGTTTGTCCAAGCCAAATGCTGCAGTTCACGGCCAAGATGGTCATCTTCTTGTGTTCTATGAGCTTCAGTTACAGCCAAGATGACCATACTGTATTGCACCAACTTTCACTTCACAGCCCAGATGGCTATTTTGTAACTCCATTTGTTGCCAACCACAGATTCAAGACCACCAATTGCAACCAACCTCAAATTCAGCTCCTTATTTCGTAGCAACAACCAACATTTCCACCTGCAACCTTTTTCTCAGTCTTCTAATTCTCTAACTCAAAACACAACATCACCAGCTTAACTGCATCTCTCACAACTTCAATTAATTCACAAGTCACTGCATACCATCACCAGATTATTGCAAGTAACATCTCGACTCAAGTCCCTGGCTTCAACAATCTCTGCATCACGACTTGTAGCCCTGTCAACTACCTGCACTTCCTAGCAGCAAATATCCATGGCATCAGTTCTCTCCCAATCAACTCCACACACACAGCAGCAGCACCACCTGCAACAACTTCAACTCATCTTAACTCCTCCCTTCTACATCAACTGCGACAGTATCACTCATGGCATGAACTGTGGCATTCCATTCTTATCTGTACTTCAGCTGCAATATCAATCTGCTCACAATCACTTTAGCTCCCAACACCATTGGCAGACTTAGCTTTAGTTCTACATCATAACTCCATCAAAGACCAATTTTACCAGCAATTACCACCAGCAATTACCACCAGCAAATGCACATTCTTCCATAACAGTTCAGCTCAAACTCCATATGCACTTCAACTTTTCTTTCTGCAGCTCTTCACAACACCATAACTACACATATTAACCTCAGAGCCTTCTTTTCACTTTGACAATCACCAGCTCCCAACCATACTTCCCAATTCTGCAATTCTAGCCATCAGTTCAAGCTCTCAGTGCCACTCTTGCATACCAGCAGTTTCACACAATCACCAGTAAACCCATTCTTAGATCATCTCCATTGCTTCAGTTGGCAGATACAACTCCACCAGAACAAGCCCTTCTACCTCATTCATAGCCAACATTCATTCAAGCTTCCCTGTAACAAGCCATCACAACAGCAACCACAAAATCATTCTATTACAGCAGCTCACTAGCATGACCAACTCTCTTTTGTAGCTTCAGACACCATAACCATCTCTTTAACTACATTGCTTCAGTACCTCCTCCTCAAATTACCAGCAACCAAAACCCAGTTACTCCAATTGCTGCTCAAAGCCACCAAGTTACATCTCAATCTCAATCTGAGCTGCAGCTACAACTCACCCAATGCTATCAATTCCAAGGAACATTGACCCCCACAGTTACCCAATGACTCAAACACCATAATTATCTCAAACCCACCTTTAATTTCTTCATCCATATTCATATGAGCAAACCCTACTTCCATTTCTGGTAAATACCCAAAGTTTTTCATTAGCCTTCATCCCCTGTAATTCGAATTCCAGAAGCATAGACCATTCTGGTTGTTCTCGACAGAGGCAAACAAATCCCATCAACAATTCTCGGATTTACTCCACAGATCAAACCCATCTTCTGAATCGACCACATCTTAAATTTCTTTACTGAAACTCCATGGTAGCTCTCTGAGATCCCCTTTCTATCCACCGAACCTCATGCCCTAATTTCATTTCAATCTGATTTTACACCCACTATGCTAATTCATCTCTCAATCTCTCTTTCTAATTTTTGATCTGTTCTCCATCTCAGTTTAAGAGCAGCTGCTATTATGCAGCCATTGTTCTTCTCAGTGAACTAATGATTGAGAAATAAAGAAAGCTCTGAATTCTAGGGTTATAGGCTGGGACGGTTATGGACAGCTTGTTGCTTCTGATAAGGGATAGCCAAACTGGCAGCCCCTTAACCTTATCTAAGCTCCGGATAGTGTTTGCATGCGCAGTGACAACTCTGTCCTTTTTGCTCCATATGAACACTTTCCTTTTCTTCGAATTCTCCACCACAACGTCTATTGCTTCTCAAATCCACTTCTTCTCTTCATTGTCTTTTCATCACTAAAGTTGTCAGGATCTTCAGACAAAATTGCATCACTAAAGACGATATACTTTTCAGACAGATATGAAGAAATAAAAGCAAATAATGAGAAATATTTTGTCTCCAATAGCCATCGCACATGAAATGAAGCTTTCGCGATGTTTCTTCCTCTTTTGATCCAAATGACTCCAAAGTACCTAAATACTCAAAAACAAAACATAAGATATATAATTTACAAGAAAACTAGCATATAAAGCATAAACAATAGATAATAATAAGGCATTTTAGACACCTATCAACTAACCGTCCATGTCTTCCTGACACGTTCTTGTGATGGCGCATTGTGCACTGCACACTATAAACCGCCAGACCACTACCCCAGTAAGTATCCCCCATTTTGTGACATGTTTGATGTCTTGATTATGTGGATTATGGGACCCACAGAAGGTAGTATACGGTGCTAGGTTAAATGACTAAGTTATTTGGGAAGTCGATATTTATGAAATATCATGCATATTCTATGCATGTAATGCATCTAATATATTCATCATGGATGAAGCATCGCTGTTTTAAGGCTTAATGGAGTAGGTCGCGGATTAAGCATCTTAAAATATACGCATGCCTAGCCGTTTTCGAGTGACCTTTTGGAGGCTGCACAAGCAAGCCCTCTCTTGGCCGATCACTCCATGTGGTAGAGTGACGGATGGTATTCACCACGGCATCTTATTGGCCGCTTAATTCCTAGCCTGGAATGTCCAACCAGGATTGTAGAGTTGGACGGACGAGATGACGCATATGCGACCGTTGATTAGGGTTTTGAAGAGGTGCGCAAGCATCACTCTTCAGCTTGGTGTAAAATCAATCATGGGAAGTGTTTTAGAGAGGACTGACCAGGCATGCGTGTAGACGACATGCTGGTGTCCACGCCCATACTTCATTGTCCCATGAAGGTGATATCTATGCCACTCAAGTTTACCGCTAAGAGGAGTGGCTAAGATTGATTTGCGATAGGAATCCTATGTCGCAAAGAAGTTGGAAACCGAGTGACCATACCTAGTTTGGGTGCACGAATCAAGGCATCTAGCTATGGTTAGTTTTGTCCGATTGGTCAGGTGTGTAGACGGGCCCACGGTGATCATGTTAACATGTTCAGGACCTGTTAAGTCCATATATACACCTTCCATATATGCCTGCGAAGATGGACGCTCATGATCGATTAGTGACACATATAATATACCGCAAACCTTAATTAGGATTTTGGGTCAGTCATGTGTACACGACTTCAACCTAATGCTTTGGAAGGCTATGCTCCTCCTTTGGGGAGGCCGACCATGTGGTTCCAATATTGGGTCGGTGGTGAATACGGTGATACCTGACTGACGGTTATGGGTCTGATCTAAGCCATCCAAACATGCCGGTGAAGTTGGATGGTCGTGATTGATTTAAGACCCTTAGCGACCCTTAAAGCATCACGCCGTCCGCACTTTGGGCCAACGTTTTCTCCTCCCTGGCTAGGTCGTGATATGGTCGGCTATGCAGGTAGAAAGGGGGCTCGCCGATATGTACCATGGCACTTGTTCGACCGTGCTTAAAGAAATCCACGCCGTCCAGACGTGCTGGTGAAGTTGGACGGCCATGGATGTTTTGAGACTGCCATTAGGGGTCTTTGCTCATACGATCTTCCAAGATGCTTCATAACCATCCTTTTCAGGATGGCGTTTGGTGGCTTTTGGGATGCATGATATGCATTCAACCGACTAGGGAAAAAACGGGCCCGCTGGTGGTTATTGCGGTGATAGCATGCTCCTTCTAGGGTTCGTCTAGGCCGGTTAAATTGTGCATCCAACTTGCATGGTCGTGATTGTTTCTGAGACTGATATGGACAGTCCAAATTCAAATATGCTCGATCGGGCTAGTATAACACACCGATAGATGATTCTCTTTGTCAGAGAATGGTGTAGGTTGTACGGGTATTTCGTGCATGCCTCTCTATTGATACTTGGATATTCATGTTACTCTGCTGAGAGTAACAATTAGTCATCATGCCGCACCAATAGTGAGAGTTCTGCTGAGAACATCACAGGAAATACAATGCGATTTTATGCATTAATTAATAATTCTAAAATTCACATAATACCTGGGAATTATTGCTACAAGCTCCATTCTAGGTGAATTAATAAAGCGAAGAAGTATTCATCACTTATCAAATAGCCTTATCCTTTGCAGAATATCGGCATAAAAATTGGGTTTACAACTTTAGCCCTGAACTAAAATCCACCATCAACATTAAGTCCCCTGCCTAGAAAATGATGGTTACACTATTATAGGGTAGGCATTATATGATGACATATACAACATAAGAAAATAAGATGAAGGAAGTCAACCTGGAGGGCTTCTGACCAATCATGGGTAATCCTCCATGCGTGCGTGACCATGGGCCTTAGTGGGACCGGCTTCCTCTCTTAGGTGTTTGATCTAGGAATATAATTCTTCTTCTATTGGGATTCCCCCGGCGTGGGTGATTCACACTGCTAGCCAAATCGCTCATATCCATCTACTCCTCCAATCCTTGATTAGGGTTTGCAAGAAAGCATGACTTGGTCGGTGTTGAATCCTCATATATCGGGTAGGCTTCGCCGCAACCGCTTTAGTCTTCCTTTAGGGTTTCCTTGACATATATATATATATATGTAGGGATCTTGAACCACTTTCTATAATCTTGTGATAATTTTTTTTTTTGCAGAAACTCAATTTCCACGTCATGTCAAACAACAATGGATCATCTTCTTCGTACCATCCAGGGTCTTTCATTAAACATGCACGACCTGCGTCTGAGCCTCTTGATGAATCCCCTGATCGTGTTCTCCGAGTCAAGAAGATCATACCGGTTCGTCCCTCTTTATCTTTTCTCTTCTGAATAATTGTTTGTTCTTCATGATCAGGCGATATAATCCGCTCTTTTTGCAGAGATATCCCACGGGAACATGTGTTACGATTATTGACGATGACGACTTTACTAGTCCTCTTCCTTCGAATTCAAACACGCCTACCCCTGCATACCTCGAAGATGCTGATCTGGGGGTCTCTTTTTATGAATACCCCAACACGGATCTTTCATTCGATATTCGCATGAAATGCTTATCTTCCAGCTATCGAGACGTCGGTGGATTCTTAGTGCAGAAGGAGTTTGTATCCTTGTATACAAGGGTATGTATAAAGTATGGCCACATCAAAACCAGGAACGTAGTCCGGCACTGTTCATATTCTTTGGTCACCACGGTAAACTTCCTCCTTATCATGATTGCTGAGATGAAGAATATTTCTATCCGCAATGTTGTTGAATCAAACCTCGAAAAGCGGGAGAACATGGTATCTACCTGCAAATCCATGAAGTTCAATGTGGGATGGTTGAGGTAGCGTCTTGATATCATCAAGTTTGATTGAGCTGGTATCCTTGCGAATGTTGTTCCTGCTACAAAAGCTATCTTGAAGAAGGAGAAAACTCTGGATGCGGAGTCAAAGAAGGTGGAGAAGGCGGTTCAAAGCTTGAAGAATAGGACAGAGATATACCAAACCAGGCTGAAGATGATACTTTCGAGGAACTATAATCTGCTGGACAGCCTCTTTTATGCCATGCTTCTTTATTGTAAATTTTTCTTTGAACGTTCTTGATTGCATTGGTTTCTGGTAGATGGACGAAGTTTCTTTTTTATTAACGTTTTTTTTTTTTTGAATAAATTGACAATTCAAACGTGTAATGAAAATGCCTGCATTGTCATGTCACATGACAGTAGTAGGACAATAATCAAGCATGGTATGCCTTGAGCCACTTTCCATTAATGACTGCTTCTAACTTGCCTCCATCCACCTTAATGATTTTATAGTGGCCAGTACTGTAAGCCTTGGTAATCACATAGGGACCTTCCCATTTCGGAGAGAACTTTGTTGCAGACATGTTGTTGGTGCCAAATCTCCTATTTAAAAACACGTTTCACAATCTTTTCGTCCTTTTCCTCGAGGATAGTAAATGTCTAACTCAACAATTCTTGAGTTAGATGCTTCACCTGTTTAATCTCATATTCTTGAAGTAGCTCAAGTGAATATAGATAAACCCAAACGTAACTTTGTTTGATATTCCCAAAGGAGTTCCATTATTGTCATGGTGATGATATGCTTGTTGGTGCTCTTATCTTGTCCGTTTCCTCGAGGATAGTAAATGGTGGAGAAGACAAATGATGTATTCTTTAATATGCTTGGGTACAGGCGACAAATGATGTATTCTTTAATGAAGGCGGCAATTATAGATCATGTAGTTCCTCATAGAGGGATGGCTTCAACCCATTTGGTAAAATACTCCGTCGCATTTATGATATACTCATGCTACTTTGACGATGACGGATTAATCCTCCCAATAATGTCAAGTCCCCAGCTATAGAACGACCATGGACTACTTATTGAGTGTAAAAGAGTGGAAGGTGCATGAATGAGGTTCCCGTGAATTTGGCACTTGTGGCAGTTTTGAACAAATGCAGCTGCATCGTCTTCCATGGTTGGCTAACAGTATTTCTCGTGTATCTGGAGATCCAGTTTCCTATTCCTTTGATGTTCCCCTTCATTCATCCCTTTCAACATAGTCGGAATCTCTTCCTTATCCTGACATCGTAATAGGTCACCTCCAAAGCTTTTACGATATAGGATCCCTTCGTGAAATACGAATCTCTTCGCCTTTTGCTTCATCTTGATAGCATCCCTTTGATAGACAGGAGCTACTCCATCGTGGAGATAGCTAATATACGGTTCTCTCCAGTCCCCAACATGACTTACGTTGAAAACCTCAAATTGATGTGGCGACACTTGGCAATTGGTGCAAGACTTCTAGAGTAAACGAGATTGAACTTCCATTTCTGTCCAATAATAGCCCAGGCGTTAAAGACGACGGTAGATAAATACCACCAACATTTGTCCACAAGTTTCATCATGAACGCGGTTAAGCTGCAACTGCGCCTCTTCATCTCTGAGACATCTTGATAGGGAACCATCCGGGTTCCGATGATATATAGTATACCATGAAGCATGAAATAGCTCTGTAGAGTTTTGAGACTGACCTTTCCTTGAGAAAGAGAGCTATTGAGTTCTTTAATGATAGGAGTTATCCAATCACAAGTCCCAATGTATTCGTGTTATTAAAGCCATGTTGATTCCACTATTTTCCTTCTTACCGTCAGAGTCTCTTATAAGCCTTCAAATTGCAATTTGGATGCCAGTATTGTAGGTACTGAATATCGCAAGATAATAGTTCACGAGTATCGTAATAAATAAAGGAGGAGAGAGTTATAAAATGATACGATGATAGAAGTAGCGCAGGGAAATATGAAGTTTTGCGAGGATGAAATAATTTTACGAGGATGAATTGCGATACTTCGCAATTCATATACAACTGCATAAGTTTTACTATAAATAGAAGTTCAAATGTAAAATTCGGGAGGTTCTTTTAGTGAGTGTAAGAAATTATCTTAGGAAAGAGAATAGAAAAAGTTGTAACTATTCTAATTCCATTTTGATAATTCTATGTAATCAACTAAGAGAATTAATAAGAAAGTGATCATTCACCATCAAGAACTTCTTGAGTTTTTACTAATTCTATTGAGGTTGTAGTTGTAGGTTATTCTGCAACTACATAATTGGCGCTAGAAATAGGGATTTGAAGAATTCTGTGCAGAAAAAAATGACAAGAAGAAGAAACACATCAGAACCATTAACTGAAGTAAGAAGAAGTGTAAGACTCGCAGGAGGAGAAGCAAATATAACAGGAGAACCTAGTAGGAGAAGGAGTAATCGAAGAAGTCAAGCTCAACAAATAATAGATCATGATCGAGTGAGTATACACACTTGGAGAACTGAAGAAGAAGATAGAGAACCACAAATTAGAGAAAATGAGAGGTTGATGGGAGGAACAATTCTTGAAAGAGAAAGGGAAATGTTAGAAACATTGAGACAAGGAATTCAAGAAGAACGAATGATCGAAGCTGAAGAACGTGCCAATTTAACAAGACAAAATCAAGAATTGAGGATGGAAAATGAGATGTTACAAAGAAGGAAATCTCAAAGTATTGCAAGATCAAATGTTAGAACAGATAGAGAAGGACAAAATTCACCAATAATCAGTAATGAAAATAATATGCAAGAACAAGCGCAGAATCAAGGTGAAAGAAATCGAGAGAATCGTTTCATTCTAATACCAAACCACAAACAAAACATGGAGAGTTTACGAACAAGGCCAAATCCTAGAGAAAACAATCAGACTCGAGAGGAAGAACATCAACTTATGGAAGAAACTGAGAGACAACAAGCACTACATCAAAACAATCACGAGAATGGAGTAAGAAGATATGAAGAGGCTCGTAACAAACAAAATGTTGAGTATGAAAGAATTAAGAGAAGAATTGTAAATCAACAAACAGAAATGGAGAGGAATGAACCAAACTCTCGAATCAGAGTACAAGCAAATCAAGAAGAAATAAATCACAGAAGGAGGAGAAATGAAGAAGAAGAAATTCCCGATATTCGCATGAGAAGAATGAGAAGAATAGAAAGGGAAGAACAAGAATTCCAAAATGCTCTGCGACTAAACAATTATGATAATTTAGAAAGAAGATATTTGCAAAATTATGCAAATGAAAACATTAATGAAGAATATGATAGAATGCGAAGGATCGCAAGGGAGTAAGCGCAAGAACGTAGAAGAAAAGAAGCTGCATTAAAAAGACCAATGGATGAGAATTCTGAGGCAAATGCACGGATCTTTCGAGAATTAGCAGAAATGAGAGGGATGATAAACAATAGAAGAGGAGAAGATAGAAGGCAATTAGATGAAGCAATAGAAGAAGCTGCGAGGACTCCATTTGCTAGAGAAGTACAATTGGGAGGAATTCCACCAAAATGTAATTTACCCACGCTTACCAGTATCTTTGATGGGACTTCATGTGCTATTCAGCACATTAAAGCATACATAAGATGCATGTTACAATGGGAGAATCATGATGCTGTGTTATGCAAGTACTTCACATCGAGTTTAACATGGGAAGCCTTAAAGTGGTTCGAAGGACTCCCTAAGAACACTATTATGTCATTCAGTCATTTGAAAGCAACTTTCCTTGGAGCATATATCACAAATCACTCTTCACGACTTGGTATTGAAGATGTATTTGGTTTAAAACAAAGAGTGGGTGAAAGTTTGAAGCATTTGGTAAGACGATGGAAGACTATGTGCAGTGATATGGCAGGGCGCGTGGATGAGAGATACTTGATTCTGTCCTTCATAAATGCGATGTTCGCAACTGAACAATTATATGTTCAAATCTTCAGAAGAAAGAATTCCATAATGATGACAGAGTTACGAGAATTGCAAGAAGAATACATTACACTAGAGGAAAAGCAAAACAGTATGGAGTCATATCCAGTAGCAAACACTAGAAATCAAAATGGAAGAGCAAATTTACTTCCCAAAATAATCAATGTAGTAGCAGGTACTTCGCAAACATCCTCACAAACTTCTTCGCAAATTTCAGAAGAGAAGAAAATCAATGATAGCCAGCAAAAAATGGTAGCAATGGGTAGTAGAGATCAAGAAGAGTATGATAGAGAGAGGAATTTCTATAATCGAATAGGAAATAACCAGATTCCAAGATTAGATCAACAACAGGAAAATTATGGGGGACAAAGGCAAAATTATTTTGGACAAGGGAACCAGAGACAAAATTATAACAACGGTCAAGGAGGTCAAAGAATGGCGAGGGAAAAGATAAAATTGCCACCTTTGAATACAAGTGTAGAAAATATATGGCAGGCAATTATCCTGGTAGAGCATATACCAACTCCATGGAACATGGGAAAGGAACCACCAATGGGTCCAAGAAGTCATGAATTTTGTTCATATCATCATTTTCATGGACATTCTACAAATAATTGCCATAATATCAAGAAGATAATCTTGCGAATGATTGATCAAGGAAAACTAAACCAATTTTTACTTAAGCAGACACAGTCGCAACAATTACCACAAGCTCCAGCCATAACTCGCAGAGAGAACACAACACAAGAAAAGGGAGAAGAAACCCTACATATAGAAGTGGGATCAAAAGCAAGGAATGTTTTCTGTAATTCCATTGTTCATTCATATAAAACCATAGAGGATTTTCATGATAATGTGTTAAGCGGGTATATGCGAGGGATGGTGAAGGAAAGGAAGTAATGAACATCACAAAAATTTCACGACTTGAAGATTGGCGAAGCGTGAAATTTCTTTTGAAGCCACCGAAATTCCGAAGGTTGTGAAGCACATGATAATCCATTGGTAGTAAGATTAGCAATCTACATGAATATGGAAGAAAACGAAGATGATATGGAGGAAGAATCAATTGGTCTTAATAGGATTTTGATTGATACAGGAAGTTCTGTCAATATTCTCTTCTATTCTGCTTACAAAACTATGGGGGGAAAAGATGCATATTTAATACCTTCTACCTACAGAATTTATGGTTTTAATGGAACTGCTAACAAGCCCAAAGGAGAAGTGAGCATGCGAATTCCATTAAGTGGAATGCGAACTGAAATTCTGTTCTGCGTTGTTGATGTCGAATCACCATATAATGCTTTGATAGGAAGACCATGGCTTCATGGAATTCTAGGCGTAGCTTCCACTCTACATCAGTGCATAAAGTTTCCTCATATGAAGGGTGTTGGAATTATCAAGGGTGATTGGGCCGAGGGAAAGAAATGTTACGATACAGAAGTAGAAGTTTGCGAAGGAAAAATTACTGAGAAGGAAAATTGGAGAAAAAGAGCAAAGGCTGTGAAAAGAAGTGAAAATTTAATGGCGGAAGATTAAGGCAAAAGAGAATAAAATTACGATGGTAATCATACGAGAAATTTATGATGATAATGAGGGGTTATGATTTGCGAAGAAAGAAGAAGGAAAGTAATAAAACAAGAAGGTAATCAGTATGTTTGCTCGTGGAAATGAGGTATGTTGCAAAACAAAATTTTTATTTCGTGATAATTTTACGAATATTGTTTGCTCGCAGGAAATTGGGAAAAGTTACGAGTTTCAAAATTTATATTGTGATTAAACTTTCATTAATTTGCGAATAAAAGACCGCAATCTGTGATCAGCCTCCAAAAAAGAAAGAGAGCCGTAGAAAATTTTATACAGGCAAACCTTTGTGGCGTACACCCTAGTTCGCGAAGCTATATTTCGTAAGAGGAAAAGTCATAAAGTACGTCATTTAAGGGGGTACCTATAAACGTGGCTAAGGGTAACCGGAACACCACCAAGGGCCCTTAGTACATGGTAAAAATTTAGGGGTACAACCCAATAATGGGGTACCTATCCGGGTTAGACACCTTGGATTCTCACCTAATCTAGCGACATTACGCAATATAAAATGCGATGTAAGAGGATTTAGGTTGGGCGACTAAGGCATAATGTCTTTCCCAAGAAGTGCAGAAAACGATCAAGGCGCCGAGGTACACGGTTGAGTCAAGAGTGTCGGGTGAGGTTGAACCACATCTTCCATTTTTGACAAGTCTTGGCAAATGATGCACTTGGCCCAAAGATACCCCATAGGGTGCAACCTCGTAACTATAAGCCCTATAGGCAAAAAGGATAAGAGGTTGTGATCAAAAGCTGGTTGTTGGCAGAACCGGATGGGAAGAGCTAACCTTGTATGGTCGATGTACGCTTCCTTGAAGGGGCAACCAGGGGGAGATAAAGGGCAGCACCCTCCATTAGGGAGATGATACGTGCTATAAGATGCAAATGTCACGAGGCTTCTTGTTTGCGAAAACATAAAGGCTTGTCATATTTGTGCAACAACTGAAGTTTTGCGAGCATTCTAAAAAAAAAAAAAGAGAAGGAAAACATACAAAAAGAACTCGCAGAATGAAACAAAGAAGTTAAGATGAGATCAATGGGTTATTACATGAAAGTGTAAAAACGTCCTGCGATTTCATCGCAAGACGATAATGTCACGAGATTATATGTTCGCAAGAATGTTCAGACTTGTCATATTATCGCAAAAATTATTACAAAAGAGGTGGAAAAATAAGACCTTTACTTAGGAAGGCATGACAAGACCACAACAATTAATGAAATTCTTTACATCAAAATCATTGAAGAAAATATACAAGAATATACATTATGAAGATCTGAAAAGAAGACAGCTTCGTCGATATCATTGAAGAAATTTCACAAGAATATACATCATGAAGTTTTGAAGAGAAGACAACTTCATCAATATTATTGAAGAATTTTTACAAGAAGTTCTATCAAAGAAGACAACCCAATTGAAGAATTTTCACGAAAACTTAACAAAAGATGCGATTTTGATAACAATCAAATACATATAAGTTAATATTCGTAAAATTTTACGAGAATTACATACTTCTTATACTTCTCCATATATTGATTATTTCTCCAAAAGTTGAATCCTTCTTATAATTCTTCAAGAATATCTCATATTTATTATGCTTCTTCAACGGATATTTCATTTGGTGAAGGTTAAGTAATCATTATACTTCTTCATATATTACGCAATTATTCACAGATTGAATACTTCTTATATCTCTTCATTTGACGGATTGAGTACTTCTAATAATTCTTCAAAGGTATTGTATATGTAGTATACTTCTTAAGGATATTTCATATATTTTATTTCTTATACTCCAAAGGGAGGATTTCTTATTTACAATCGTAACAAGTTGAAACTTCGTAAGATAAATTGAGGTAGATATTCTAATACTTCCAACAATGTTTAATCATTTGAAGAGAAATAATAGGGGGAAAAGAAGATACTAAGCTTTATCTGTGAGTTATATATCATTTCTCTCCACATGATCAAGTTATGCGAATAAGGGAAACAATCAATCAAAGAAAGTTTAATTCAAATTAAGCTTTGAAAAAGAAATTGTTGGATTGATTAAAAGTGCAATCAAGAAGAAAGTGGTGTACTGAAAAGAAATAGAACAGACATACAAAAAAGAGTGAAGTTACAGAACAGATATACAAAAAAGAGTGAAGTTATTTTTCAGGCGATTTATTCCCATCAAAACGATTTTCTTCTTCAACTTCACTATCATCTTCAACTTCACTATCAGAGATTTCCAGATATGGAGTATCTTCAGGAATTTCTTCGGAAAGGAGCGTATGGTACTTCTTGAGAGGAATTTCATTATCTTCGCAAATCTTGCGAGTCATCTTAGCTCAAAAACGCTTGACATATAAACTATGGTTATGCTGGGAAATTAGAAGCTGAGATCTCAAATCAGAAATTTTCTTATTACGGTTAGCAAGGATAGTTTCCAGATTGTCATTTATCTTCGCATAATTTTCTGCAGCAAGGAGAGAAATTAAGGAATTGGTTAGCAAATTATGAAGGAAAAGTAATAAAAATAATTACCATCGCAAATAATTTACCTTCTAATTGCTTCTTATCATTACGAAGAGAAGAATTTTCAAGCTTTAATTGATTATTCTCCTCAAGAAGAGAAGAATTATCAATTGCGATGCTCGCAGATTGTGAATTATCTCCGTGACGGGATGTTAATTCTGCATTGTCAATACTTAAATCCTCTACTTTTTGACGGAGATTTGAATTTTCAACCTCTAACTTCTTACAACGATTCAAAGTTTTCTTCTCAGCGAATAGAATGACGTCTTTCCCAATCAAGCAACTTTGACAACTAACTCTTCCAACCTAAACAAGAAAAAAGGGGTTAGAAATCAATAAAATAAATGAAATAAACAAGGAATAGAGAAGAAACTTACCATGCTACCTAAAGCATATAATGAAGCAGGAGAGATGAATCTTGAAATGCCTCTGAGGGAGTTATTATCAATTACAGTAGGAACTTTACAAGCCTTCGCAATAAGTTTGCGAGCATTCGCTGTAGGAGAATTTCCTAATCCACGAGAAGAATGAAGGAAAGCCTCAGATATGCTAACCATTGCTGAGGCAAAAGTCTCTGGGATACTTCAATCTTCATTTTCACCTTCATCAACATCATTATCATCATATCCTTCATCAGAAAGGGTATCGGAATTAGAACTAAAGTCCTTCTCAAGAAATTTATCATCTTCATCACCAAGATCTTCCTCAATATTCTCATTAGAAGAGATTACATTGGAATGAGACTTGGTTGAGAGTTTCTTCTTTTTCCTCCTCTCGTAAACAACATCTTGAAGTTTCCTTTTCCCTTTGCGAATAACATCATCTTGACTACCAGAAGCTTGAGTAACCTTCGTAGAACGAAGAGTTTGTTGTCTCGTAGTCAATCTTTTAGAAGAAGTATAATTCTTATTTTCACTCGCAGCAATCTCAGGAAGAAGTGGAATCTGCAAATTCAAATAAGGATAAGAAACAGAGGCAACAATATATTGTTTAGAAAAATACAAGAGTGTTTCTTACCTCATTTGAATTTAAAGGGTAACAAAAAGATAAGGAGATGGAAGTACATACATTTCTATAAACCAAGGTTGATAATTGCGGTTACGAAGGTTCGTAGGAAGTTCTATTATCCCAGAAATATAAGAACCCGATAACATTAAAGGGTACTTATACCAATCTTCATCATTAGAACGACGAGGTGTCTTATTATTTCCTGAGGCATAATCAATATCGTGCATGAGAAGATCATCTTCTGCGATATTAGCTTTACGATGAAGACGGACACCCCAACGATTATCTTCTTTCCTTGCAGGAATTAGTGTGTAATTTTTGAAGAAACCCTCAACTGTATAGTTCGCAGCAACGATTTCCATATTTTCAAATCCAGGTTTCCTAAGATCAACTGAATACAAAGATTTCCCAAAAGCGGCACGGTTTGCGAATTCAACTAAGAAGCGAATACAATCACCAGTCAATTGGTAAATGGCACAAGAAAAATTGGGGTGGGAAATAATTTCATAGAATAGAGGAAAGTTAACATCATAAAGAGGAAGAGGAAGACCTGCGAGGATTTGACCTCGTGAGATTAAATTTTTTTGATCATCCCAAACATAGTTGGTAAAGAGCTTCACACAGAGAGAAGATTTATTATCATAACCATCAATCTCAGAGAGAATGGGGTCCCTATCAGCAAGTTCCGCATTAATCTGTTCAATAGTTTTCTTCTTTGGTGCCATTGAATATAAGATGGAAAATAGAAAAGAAAAAAGATAAAATGGATTGCAGAGGCAGAAGTGATGAAGAAGATGAATAATATAAGAGAATAAAAAGCTAAAACAAAGGATAAATAAAGAGAGTTTGATGAAGATAGAAACTCATTAATACGGGTAAGCATAAACGGTTGAAAAGAACGGTTACGAAGAAACGTGTCAAAAAGGTAAGGGAAAAATAAAAAGACGTGTTGCGAACTTGATGGGTAGTAATAACTACACTAAATTTACGAGAATAGAGGTTCTCATGACATTTCTTCTTCGTAGAATTAACATGAGAAGAGGCAAGATGTAGATACTGAATATCGCAAGATAATAGTTCACGAGTATCATAATAAATAAAGGAGGAGAGAGTTATAAAATGATACGATGATAGAAGTAGCGCGGGGAAATATGAAGTTTTGCGAGGATGAAATAATTTTACGAGGATGAATTGCGATACTTCGCAATTCATATACAAAATGCATAAGTTTTACTATAAATAGGAGTTCAAATGTAAAATTCGGGAGGTTCTTTTAGTGAGTGTAAGAAATTATCTTAGGAAAGAGAATAGAAAAAGTTGTAACTATTCTAATTCCATTTTGATAATTCTATGTAATCAACTAAGAGAATTAATAAGAAAGTGATCATTCACCATCAAGAACTTCTTGAGTTTTTACTAATTCTATTGAGTGTGTAGTTGTAGGTTATTCTGCAACTACAAGTATAGCTAAAAAATCGGCATGTATGTTTTTGCTGCTACTAACATGGGTTATGGTTGCATATGCAAAGTAGTTTAATAATCTTTGCGCCTCTGATCGATACGGGGCTAGTGTTGCCTCCTTCAATGCATACACTTCATTCATCTGATTAACCAGTAACTTAGAGTCACCTCTTATCTCTTGGTGAGTGGCCCCTGCTTGCTTGTATATTGACAGTCCTATGAGAAATCCTTCATACTCCGCTGAGTTGTTGGTGTACTGAAATTCCAACTTGAAAGAATGTGAAAAAACTTCGCTAGTTGGAGATACCAGAACCACGCCTGCCCCTCCAGTGCTATTTCTAGGAGTGGTTGAGCTATATAAATACAGTGTCCACACCTCTCTTTCGACAACGGAGATCTATGGAAATTCTCCGGGAAGATCCTCGTGTAATGAAGTAGTGCCTTTTCCAGGGAACGCTGCCATTAAATCATCAACGGCTTATCCTTTGATAGCTCTCGGTGATGTGCATGTTATGTCTAGATCCGACATTTGGAGAAGCCACTTGGCCGTCCTTCCCATCAAGACCGGCTTTGAAAGTAAAAACTTCGCAGGGTCAGATTTAGATATGAGTACTACCTTTTTGGATAACAGGTAATGTCTGAACTTCTGAATGGAATGAATCATGGCTAGGCATGCTTTCTCCGCTTTGGGATATATGAGTTCAACATCTCTTAATACTTGAATGAAATAGTATATGGGATGTTCGACTCCCTCATCATCATCCTGTGCGAGCAAAGCCCCTACGGCAGTATCGCTGAAGGAAGTGTAGAGACACAGTGGTCTCCCTTTGACAGGAAACTTCATGACCGCTGGGTATGACAACATCCATTGAATCTTCTGAAACGCTTCTTGTATTAATGCAGTCCAGATGAAGCTTGCTCCCTTCTTCAACAAGGGAGTGAATGAAGTAACGATCTGGGCCAAGCCGGTTATGAAATGTCGAATATAGTTTACCTTGCCCATGAAGCTTTGGAACTCCTTCACATTCTGTGACGGTAGCATTGTGTGGATAGCTTGAGTCTTGGATGGTTCTACCTCAATTCCCTTAGCGGCTACCTGGAATCCCAGAAATTTTCCTGAAGAAACACCGAAAGCGCATTTCAAAGGAATCATCTTCAATTTGTACTTACGGCACTTTTCGAAAACTTTCCGTAGGACTCCTGTGTGATCCGCCTAAGCTTTCGATTTGACTACTATATTATCCACGTAGTCTTTAACTTGCTTATGCATCATGTCATGGAAGATTTCCGTCATAGCGCGTTGATAGGTCGCACTGTCATTCTTCAAAGCGAACGACATTACAGTAAAACAAAAATTTCCGAGAGGAGTTCAAAAAGCTGTCTTACTTGCGTCATGCTCATACATTCTTATATGATTATACCCGTTGAACCCATCCATGAAGGAGAACATGCCATGCCCACTGGTTGCATATACTAACATATCGATGTTAGGTATAGGAAAATCATCTTTGGGGCATCATCTGTTCAAGTCTCTGAATTCCACGCAGCACCTGATCTGCCCATTTTTCTTTTTTACTGGAACCACATTAACCAACCAGGTCGGGTGATGAATGGGTTTAATGAAGCCAGCAACTAGCAGCTTCTGTATCTTAGTCTTGATCTGCTCTTCCACCTCGTGCCTGAATTTCCTTGGAGACGGTTTCATACGTCCAAGCGAATATGTCTTGGTATTCTTTGAGAAGTTGCACAAGTTCCATGCGTTCATCTGTGGATAGGGTTGAGCTGATGGAAACAGGTCTGGGGGATTCTTTATTCTCGATATAAAGACTTCGAGCTCGTCAGTCGTGGAGTTGGTGCCATCCTGCAGCTGTCGTGGAGCATCCAACACATCTTCATGTGGCTCTTTGTTGTTGTAGCATTCTATTGGGCGAAAATACTGGGTAATGGTCTCCCCTGCTAATTACTAACAGGGGCGTCGGTATATGGTCTTCCCTTTCTGATCACGGCTCTCCACGAAAGTTCGCTCTCTTTTAGTGCGAACATGAGTTGCGGCTTCACCAGACGAAGAGGGATGTTCTGACATATCGTGGGGCTTAGCCTTCAATGATGCAAGTCGGTCCTCCTCCTGGACTGATGCCCACGTAGGGAGTGGGATGCAATGAACTTTCCCTGATTCACTAGTACAGAAATGGCCTTTAGCCACGCCAAATATAAATTTCCCTGTCACGCCTTTTTGGTTTTGGCGTGTCTATAGGGTATACTTCTACCCTATATACATGCAATGTTCAATGGGCGTGTTCATATAAGTGCTTTTAGCCATTCCAGGGATACTAGAGTGTCAAATTTTCAACCGTTTAGCCACGTTAACTTCAAATTTTTGATTGGGTGTGTTTATAGACCAGTCTATGGCCACATTAGGTATTGGGCGTGTTTATAGACCAGTTTATGGCCACATTAGGGAGTTGTGGAGTGTCCAAAAGGTTATTCACGCCATTTAAGGTGTGGTTTTAAAGTTGGTTCATTAGACACGCCAGTATATGTGTGTCCATAGTGTACGATTGATTGACACGCCAAATTCAAAGTGTGGCCAAAAGGTTCTTCTTTAGACACGTCGGTATATGTGTGTCCATAGTGTACGATTTCTAGACACGCCAGTATATCGTGTCCATAGTGCAGGATATATAGATACGCCAAGTTGAAAGGGTGGCAAAAAAGTTCTTCTTTGGACACGCTAGTATATGTGTGTCCATAGTGTGCGTTCTAAAGACACGCCGATTTTAGAGCGTGGCTAAAAAGTTCGTTTTGAAAAAATTAATAAAAATCTTTCGCCCATATTCGAACGCATGACCTCGAAGAATTTAGATAACGTACCAATCTACCAAGCTTCCCATCTTTAGATGTTTATGATTAGTGTTTTGAAAATACTAGATTGGTTGAACTACTCAACATTTAAATAAACATACCAAGTTGAAAGTGTGGCCAAAAATTTCTTCTTTGGACACGCTAGTATATGTGTGTCCATAGTGTGCGTTCTAAAGACACACCGGTTTTATAGCGTGGCTAAAAAGTTCGTTTTGAAAAAATTAATAAAAATCTTTCGCCCATATTCGAACGCATGACCTCGAAGGATTTAGATAACGTACCAATCCACCAAGCTGCCCATCTTTAGATGTTTATGATTAGTGTTTTGAAAATACTAGATTGATTGAACTACTCAACATTTAAATAAACACGCCAAGTTGAAAGTATGGCCAAAAAGTACACCCAAAACCCTCAAGACTAATTCCCTAGATTTCTCTGGAATAGATTCTGACTTGCATGTTCTGCAAGTTATTGGGTTCTCCAAAACTATTTCTGCAAATCTTCTAAACACCTATAATCAAAATTTCTTTGGTAATCCGTTGTATTGGAATGCTATAAATAACTTGGGAGTCTGCAATTTGGTTTCTAAAAGATCCTACTCCTAGACTATGTGTGCTATCAAAATTTCCTCTCAGCTACCGCACTGCATTTCTGGTAAGATTTTTCATTGCTCTCTCAAGCTTTCCTGTACTAATATGTTATTGTATCTCTATAACTTTAAAGTTTCCTATGCTACCAGTTGTAGTTGTTCATATGAATGCCCAGATAAAACTATTAACCCCATAAAACAATTTCAAACCTTCATGATAACGAGAAAATTTCCAAAGGTGTCTAGTTTTCTTTATTTATTCCCAAAAATGTTATAAATTACCAAAAATGTTTGAATGTGTACCCATTGCTTGATATTGTATACACAATATCAAGAATCCATACCTATAATGTGTATACATTATACCTTTATCGGAATTTTTAAAAAATTAGACATTTTTAGTAAATAACTTTCTGTAGAAAACACTTTTGGGCATAACCCCCTTTCAAATTCCCCCTGCTATTTACTATAGTCACCATATCAAGCTCAAAACCAAAATTAAACACAACATCCACTCAACCAAGAATAATACAATAACCCAGAACCACATATACATTCAATTGAACATCATTGTCTTTAAAACCAACACTATTAAATCCAAAATTAGCACCACTAGCATTAGTTGTTTATCCATGAGAAACATATGCAATATTTAGCCAAAAAACATTTACAGGAATACTTACTTACCATCTGGAAGGGGATGGTTGAATACTGGTCAAGCTCCTGGTATAACCCCAGAGGTCCCCACACCACTTCCAACAACCTTATTGTTAGCTCCACTCCTTTCTGGTGCATCCCTCCTCCTTGGCACATAATAGTTTCCCCTAGGAGGAGGCATATGCACTACTACATCCTCAGGAATCTCATTAGAATCAGTTATATCCCCTGGTCCAAAGATTGCAATATCACAAGCATCCTATGTCAATTGTTGCATCACTGGTGCCACCATTAAGATATTAGGGAAGACTACCACATCATTGGGGAGACCATGAGTGTAATTCTCCCGAATATTAGCTTTGCATGCAACTGGAAATGGTGCAGAATAGAACCCCTGTGTAGCACTACCATAAACCACCTGCTCCTCCTCTACAAGCACTTTACCTTCATTAATCACAAACTGGACTTTGTCAGGATGAACGGCATACACCACCCACCCTTCATCAGCCCCTTGGAGTTGAGGAAGTTGAGGATCCAACGCATAAGCACTGCCACTATCATGCATAACAACCCTATCCTCTTTGACTTCTCCAACACCTCTAGTACCAACTTGCATGTTTGGCTTTGGTTCCTCACTACTGCTACTGTTTATCCCTACTACCTGTCAAATTGGAGAAATGGGGGAATCCCAATCAATAACACCATCATATTTACTAATAAAGCCAATTACAACTATGAAATTCACTTTCAACACCTTTTTTTTTTTTGATAAAGAGAAAATTTTATAGAAATTAGCCAGGATTGTGATCTTTTGCCAGAAGCTCACAAAAGACTAGGTTAAAGTTTTCAACAGATAATATTGGCATTGTTGTTTGCCTGACATATTTGGCAACAACGTATGCCACTTAATTATCATTACGGCTTACATGAATAAACTCACAAACCAAAAAACTAGAGATTAAGTGTTTTATCTCCTTTATTAACTTTCAACACCTTGAACCCAACAATTCTTCCATGATTATCAAAAATAAATACCTGGTTTTCTTGCATATTCATCTTAGCCTTGTTTTCCTCTGGTCTACCCATGGATTCCTGATTTATAGACATGGCTGGGCAATCATTTAGATTTAGATATGCATTATAACCTCGCTTAGACATAGCTTCAACAATTGGAACACTGAAGGGATTTTGCGGAGATGGAATGTGGAAGTTACAGAGTTACAAAATTGGAAATTATAACTGATGTCTTCCGGAAATTATAACTGATCTCTTCCAAACAGGCCTTATGGACGAGAAGACCAACAATTAACACATCTCACCCATCCTTTTTCAATCCTCGATATCAATTAGTTGAGATATCGGGGAGGCACATGCCTACTAAGTGCACGCAAAGACCTATTGAACGCCACCCCAACTTATTGGACATTCAAAGGCGGCGGAAAATACGTGGCATCTATTTGGAAAGCGGACTCTCTAAGCGGGCTACCCGTGACCCGAAGTCGAAACCTAGTACCGAACCGCAGCTTCCCTCAACTATTTTCGTCAGAGACGGGCTTGAAGTGGGAAATGGAAGCCAAATTACCTTAAAACTTTTAGAAGAAGACGCTGTCATCCTTCTGAACAAGCCCATCCTTCTGAAAAATAAAATCTTTCGAGCACAATATTCGAACGCATGACCTCAAAGAAGTTAGGTAACGTATCAATCCACCAAGCTTCCCATCTTTAGACGTGTCTATAGGGTGTTTTGAAAAAAACTAAACTGGTTCAGCTACTTAACATTTTAATAAACACGCCAAATCAAAGTGTGGCCTTTTATAATATGCATTGGATATGGTGGCTATCCACTTAGCACCCTTAGTTACACCAAGCACCTTGCATAAGCACCTTGTTACACCAAGCACCTTGTATAAGCTAAGCTAATTAAGCAATAGTAAGATTAAGATGAGATTAACACCTAAAGCTAGTGGATGTTGAATTACATGGTTTGCAAGATAGAGGTGTTATTGCTACATAACATCCTACATGTAGTGTGACACGTAATACTAGGTGGTTGTTGATGGTGGATTTCAATTTAAAGGCTAAAATTGTAAAAAGCCAAATTCTAAGCTGACGTCCTGCAAGGGATAAAGCCTTCATAAGGTGAATATTCTCAACATATTAATTCATTGGAGCATGTGAAACCATCCCTGAGAATTAAAACCTACCCAGAGCGGAGCATGTAGCAACCATCCCGATTTTCTGTAGGTTTGCAGCATTACAATTAATGCCCTACTCAAAGCCTTGTGTTCGACATGCAAACACCCGTAGGCTACCTGACGGCGGGTTATATTAGCCTCGTTGAACACATGCAAGACAACCCATGTTAGTCTCACCTGCTGAAAACAAACTCAAAAATAGATCTCATCTGTCCAACTTCGCAGGCATGGTTGGGCGGCCTAGATCACGTGCGGGACTGAGTAACGCGCACGCACATGCTCACCGCTGGTCTACCTTCCTAATGGTGCAAACGGCTTCACCATAGGATCCATGGGCGTCGAGATGCGCTAGCATGAAGCTGCGACTCACAAACCCTAAAATTAGGGTTTGCTTACAGGGTGTGACCAAACAACTTTGGGCATGCGCGCATTAACAATTTCGAAGCACAACTGCTGGCCGACGACGCCTGTTTACTCACCATGGGACCGGCTACACGGCCAGCCAATCGTCCACGGTCAGTTGCAGACCAACCATCTCGAAATTCGTTCCCAAAGGCAGCATGCCAGATCCCTTCTAATCTCGGCCATCCGTCATCGCAGGCTAGAACGGGCGACCCAGATTGCTCCGATTGACTTCCAGCTGGCATGGACGTGTAGAATGGCGTCCCACCTACATGCAGGGACAATAGGCTACTCCATGCATGCCTTCTAAGGCATAAAACCGTTAGGGTGAAAGAGGAAGCTCGCAAGCCTTCCAAACCCTAATCCAACGGTTATTCCTCCATCAATCTCGTCCGTCCAAGTTAGCATGCTTGGATGAATAGCCTAGGAAGGGATTTAGGTGGCAAACAAGGTATCACCGTGATCACCATCCTCCACACTTCCCCATGGCATAACCGGCCAAGGTGGGTCCCGCTCATGCGACCTCCGAACAACGCCTGAACATAGCTAGTTGAGTCACTTCAACTTGCAATCTTTTCATCAAGGTTGTGTAGGCTTGAAGTATGTTAAGCATATTTAATGCACCGCATGCATACAATATGCGCCTACAAACAACTTGATTATTTTACCTAGCACCATTTGCTACCTTATGTGGGTCCCACGACTCACTCAAGACGTTAATCACGTCACAACTGGGGGATACAAACTGGGGTATTGGTCTGGCGGTTTACAGCGTGCAGCGTGCAACACGCCATCACAAGATCGTGTCAGGGAAACATGGGCGGTTAGCGATGATATGAGAAGTGGGCAAGCAACCGTGTGACACTAACACACAACTCCACTTCCTCCATCACTCCACTTCCTCCACTTTCCCACGAGAGACGTGATGAAGGCTTATCGACTTGTATAAATAGGTTCTCCTCCCTATTTCTAACAACACAGAAAACCAAGTGTTAATACCATCGTATTCAACACCCAGAGCCTGCCTGCAACATTTTCTAGCCTGCTCAACCTTCTGTTAACAAGTCATCAAATAGCCTTCACCTTCATACTCTCAACACCTTCTTCGCTTCCCTCCCTAAGATCAACCTCACATCCTTCACCTGTGACCGAAACAAATCTGGAACGGTCGTGTCTTCGGTTTAGGCCAGAATTGTACAGATTATCTCTCGAATCAAAAGTTCTCATCGTGCAACACATTTGTTGAAGGTTAAATTCACTTGTCATCCACACACACCCAAAAATACCTAAACCTGCAGAAGTAGTTTTCTCCCACAAACAATTGGCGACCACAGCGGGAGGTTAATCTCTCGGTTGCAAAACTCGAATCTTTAAAGTCTGAAAGTTTTTATTCGACTTTGGAGGGGTAGATCTTAGATTTGATTCGATTTTTAGTTCACTCTTCACCAAATTCCAGAAATTCATCCTGAGATGTACTCCCATTCGTTAAATCCTTCAGAAGACATGGATAATCCAAGTGTCATCGAAAATGTGACCAGGATGCTGGAAGATGTCCTGGAAAATCAAGCAGGTATTGCTAGAAGGAAGAGTGAAACCTTCCGTCTCTTGAAAGACATATCAACTCAGTTACAGGAGGGATCTGCAAGCAACTACCCAGTAAGTATCACTAATGACGCAAGAAATTTTGAAGGTCAGGTTTTCAGAAGAACTGGCGGAACACATGGCCCCATAGAGCCCAGAGACGAACAATACCTTTCACCTGGCAATGGGAGCTCGAGACGGATCGACTAGCATGAAGAATTACGACGCTTGCCGGATAAAAATAGAGAATCAACTGTATACGAAGCCTTGTTAGAAGATTTATACCTCAAGGATCTTGCCAAAGCTCAAAACAATTCCCAACCCGTCCTAACTCTTCATCCAGGGGAAGAAACACTGGAGAAAGGAGAAATCAATCAGAGAGCATATGAACGTAGGAGCTTGCAGCCTTTAAATCACCAGCACAACAACAATACCATCTCCAGCACAACGTCCTCCATGTTTCAGAAGAATCACCCGACCAAGAGGGACGCGGATGCGGTGACACGTGACAACGCCTCAATTCCGTCTCCAAAGAGTGCTTCACACCGAGACCCAAGGGAAGAGTCACGACACGCGCCGACGCAGGAAATTTTAGACTCAAGAGGTCCACGATTCCCGTTTCCCATAAGGAAGATTGTGGAGTTGTTGGAGACATGGGTACGTGATGGAGAAGTACAACTTCCTCCTGTGAGGCGTCCGCCTGTGTGGCGTCCGCCCACCGATCAAGAGACATCCAACCCGAGGTATTGTCATTACCATCGATTTCTCTATCACCCCACCAGCAAGTGCCAAACATTGAAACGCATTGTCCATGATAAGATAAATTTAGAGAAATAACCTTTCCCTTCAAAAAATTAGCATGCGCTCTTTGGGGAGAAAGTATCCGGGAGTGTTCATTCTCATACACGGATTTCGAAAGATAAGTAAGTTCCAGCAAATGTTACTGTAAGATAGTTATATATCCTACTGGGGACTTGGCATCCTACATATATGAACAAGATACTCAATGAGAAAGCACCATACATGCTCGCTCCCCCTCACCTTTCCCTTTCACACTGCGTTTTCAATTTCACATGACATGTATGATCACTCATAATATAAGATTCAGATTCTATTTTAGAATAATCTTTTCCAAGAGTCAAACATTCATAAAAGCATGTCGTAAATAAACCAGTCCAAGATTCAATCACCTATCAATTCAAAACCTAAAACCAAACTGTGTGAAAGGAAATCCTCACAATCACTCGAAAAGCATCTAAAGAGAAAACACAAGTAGACGGCATGAATACTTCAGGGAAAGTCTTTCAGCAACACCTTATTCTTCTGAGCAAGAGCGGATTCCATCTTCCGGAGAACGGCTTGCTGCAATTTCAACTCCTCGGCCAACCTACCAACCTTTTGTTTCTGACGAATGACGCATTCAGTGGAAGGCACCATACCTTGCTTCTTCTGAATCTCCTGAATTGCATAAAACCCTTTGAAGAACCAAAGAGCATTGAAGTCATATTGCGCAAACACATCCAAGTGGAACTTCCAGTCTTCCATCACGTCTTCAGAAACATCACGACCAATTGCAACGCTCATCTACTGAATAGCGGGTAAGGCCTCTTGAACGCGATTGACCAAAGCAAAACGACTCATCAGCTTCGTGGTGGTGGAAATATGACCATATTTCTTCCATATTTTGGTATACAACTCCTCAAACTGAGCCGGCACGCTGAACCCTCCAACCAACACATGATCAGGACGTGGATTATCAAAGGGAAGGTCGAACATAGCACCAGGAACGATCACATGGCGACAACATCTCTTTAGAATGAACCATCGCAGCTGATGTCCCTTCCAGACTCCTCGGAGTGCTGGTCCGGATTGCTGACACAGCCTCATCTACAAGCTCACTAAAATTACTGCTCTGGAAGGCATTCTCTTCAATCGAGCTTGCACCACCTTCATAGTTATCTATGATAGGATCAGTGTAGCCAGACTTCTCCGCATGAGGATCAGTGTTGCCAGACTTCTCTACATGAAGGTCATTGTTATCAAACTCATCAGTATGAAAATTTCCAGACTTCCCGTTGCCTCCATGCTCCTCATTGTAAACTCGAGCCAGTACAACAAAGGAATTTTCTTCAGGAATCCCCTGATCACCAACAAGGATTAATAAAAGATTCTCATGAAAGTCGAAACTGGAAATCAAGCATAAAGAATTCAGAATACCTGCATATTGGAAGAGTTGAGAATTACTGGGCTACATGCTCGCTTCTTTTTCTTGGACGTGAGATTACAGTCGGTGGTGTTAACCCTGCCTCGTTTACTTTGAAGGGATTTCAATCGCCTATGACCAACCAAGACGTCATCAAGAGGTTCACCACGAAGGTCAGTTGCCATTTCACTAGCAAATGATTTAAAGAGCATCAGTTGCCCCCTCCAAAAATCTTTGTAACCAGAAGTAGCTACCGGATTTCTCCCTGGGGAAGGAAAAGGAAGTTTCATCTCCGGCGAGAAAACATCAACGTCAAGGAATGATGACTTAAGTTCTTATAAAGGCGTTGCGGGACGATGAAATGGACACCTTGATCAAAACCCATTTGGCGAGCGGCTCTATCAATATTATATGGAATGTTGCTTAGCCTATCATCACAAAAAGAAGGAACATATCCTGGTATACAGCTCCGCAGGAAAACAACTTCTTCAGGGCTCATATCTCTCCCCTCAGGCGGCAGCTCAATGACAGGGACGATGGCGGAAGGATGAACCGGCCCACAAGGACGAAATTCTATGACACTCACACTATCGAGAAAATCTACAAGCCTCACCCCAACTTTTGGAATTCTATTTTGCCAACGAAGTATTCTTGAACCACCTTACAAGCTAGGGACTGAGGTTGTAGGAATGGGAGCGTAATCCTTAAAGTGTTCCCACAAAAGCGCCTGAAGAAAGGCGACGTGCACATATGTATCCACCTTCATGTACCCGTTGGAAATATACATCTCCTCCACTAAACAATTCAGGTGACCATACAACGAGCCAAGGAATAACGAATCCAAGGGGAGAGTTATACCTTTGCCTAGCTTAATGGCGAACATGATGATATTCCTTCTAATAGTTTTCGTTCCTGAGCCGTCATCAAGAATATCTCTGGACAACCACAAGGACAAGAATGCAACTGCGCTAATATCATCATTACCTTGAATGGAGGACCATTTACCTACCCACCATGTGTAGAAACATTTCGGCTTCTTGTCCAGCTGGTCGTATTCGTTCAGTTTCTGAATTATAGCCTGGTGGATGGCATCTTCATCATCGTCAGACAGTTTGCAATTAAAACTGCCAGCGACAGGAAGAATCATTAATGCAGACACGCTCTCAAGATAAATAGTCATTTCACCCCATGTGCATAAAGATGTATTTGTAGAAGGACGCCATCGAGAAGAAAAAGCAACCAAACCTGGGATGTCCTTCTTAACATGGAGAATTGCGGACGCCCTGACAGCATCAAGAATTTGCTCCCTGGTCAAGTTGTCTTTAATTCTTGCATTACCCAACATACGCCACATCCATCCTTCGTATGATCTAAGTGGAGTCTGACAAATTTTGAAGTCAATAGGGGAAGGTGGATATTCTTTCTTCTGGAGACAAAACCTCATCACGCCTACTAAATACGACGAGTAACCCTCATCACTTTCTGTACCGGTAATAAGGCATATTTTATGATTGGGATGCTTCCTGATATTCAGAAAAGACTTGGTAAGCATTTGATCATCTATATTTGGCATATCTCTGAAAGGGTCGACACCTCCCTTCACAACATTATCCTCCGCGTTCATCATTGAGCAACTGCAATAAGATTGGAAGTGTCAGCATGTTTCCAAGGAGTCGTACGGCAATAAAATATTCTTGTGATTCCCAACTTCGTTGTTAGTCACCTAATACGGAGATTACATGGGATTGGGATGGTTCAAGCATCCTCCAAACAAACTCAGTTGAGGGAAATTTACACTACCCTGTGTTCGATTACGAACTGGGAGCAATGGGTATGGAATCTAGTGTTATGTTATGTGCCATTCTCTTCATATGGAAGTTACCTACAACATACCAAAATTCCACGACAATCGGATGAAAGAGCAAGGAGGGGAGGCCAAAACATCTGAAAACACGCAACCTGAAAAAATTCTGAAAACCTCCTGGAAGTTTAATATTTCACGGTTTTTATCCCATAAAAACGCTCAAAATTCAAAAAGCTTCTTTGCTAAAGCTTGGAAATTTTCTGGGCTTGAGGATACATATGCGGACCGTCAAAATCCGAGTTTGTATGAGGATTCTACAGCAATTTCGATAAACGCAAGCGCAAGAGTACCTCAAAATCACGCAGGCGGGCACTAAAGTTTGCATGCGCATCCCTAAAACTAAGACAACATGTCAACATATTTTTCTACAGTTGGTTATCATGTCTACAAGTTCAAGGAAGCAGTTCTATCAAGCTACAACCTGGGTTTTGACATGCAAGGATAAAGGGAACGACCAACATGTTTATGTTTTCTTTTACTACGCAATCCTGGCAGGCGGTAAAGGGATCAATTATGGTATGTTTTGTTGCACCTACAATCCTCTCAATGTGCAAAATAAACTCTACCTAAATAATTAGGGTTTGCAAAAAATTTTTTTTTTTTTTACACGTACCTAATTAACGGCGCACATGCAAACAAATCCTCAAAGAAACAAATAACAACGACGATGGCAAGACGAGCAGAGAGCTGGACGTTTACAAAAAAAAAAGAGAAATCGTGAAACAAAAAAGGGTTCTCCCTTTTATGGGCAAAAATTTGAAGAATCCTAATTGGAAAAGGATTCCTTTTTGCTTCCAAAAAAAAAAAAACAAGAAGGAAAACCGGCCCCACCCAAGGTTTTGTGCCTGTGACAGTGCGTTCACATGGACAATCACTAGCGGATTCCTTCCAAGGTTAGTTACTCCTATTCCTTTTACGTATATTTGTCACCATCTTATGCCTACCCTGCAATAGTGTAATCATTACATGCTAGGCAGGGGACTTAATGTTGATGGTGGATTTCTATTTAAAGGCTAAAATTGTAAAAAGCCAAATTCTAAGATGACGTCCTGCAAGGGATAAAGCCTTCATGCGATGAATATTCTCACCATATTAATTCATTGTAGCATGTGCAACCATCCCTGAGAATGAAAACCTACCCAGAGCGGAGCATGTAGCAACCATCCCGATTTTCTGTAGGTTTGCAGCATTACAATTAATGCCCTACTCAAAGCCTTGTGTTCGACATGCAAACACCCGTAGGCTACCTGACGGCGGGTTATATTAGCCCCGTTGAACGCATGAAAGACTACCCATGTTAGTCTCACCTGCTAAAAACAAACTCAAAAATAGATCTCATCCGTCCAACTTCGCAGGCATGGTTGGACGGCCTAGATCACGCGCGGGACCGTGTAACGCGCACGCACATGCTCACTGTCGGTCTACCTTCCTAATGGTGCAAATGGCTTCACCATAGGATCCATGGGCATCGAGATGCGCTAGCATGAAGCTGCGGCTCACAAACCCTAAAATTAGGGTTTGCTTACAGGTTGGGACCAAGCAACTTTGGGCATGCGCGCATTAACAATTTCGAAGCACAACTGCTGGCCGACGATGCCTGTGTACTCACCATGGGACCGGCTACATGGACAGCCAATCGTCCATGGTCAGTTGCAGACCAGCCATCTCGAAATTCGTGCCCAAAGGCAGCATGCTAGATCCCTTCTAATCTCGGCCATCCGTCATCGCAGGCTAGAACGGGCGACCCAGATTGCTCCGATTGACTTCCAGCTGGCGTGGACGTATAGAATGGCGTCCCACCTACATGCAGGGACAATCAGCCACTCCATGCACGCCTCCCAAGGCATAAAACTATTAGGGTGAAAGAGGAAGCTCGCAAGCCTTCCAAACCCTAATCCAAAGGTTATTCCTCCATCAATCTCGTCCGTCCAAGTTCGCATGCTTGGATGAATAACCTAGGAAGGGAGTTAGGTGGCGAACAAGGTATCACCGTGATCATCATCCTCCACACTTCCCCATGGCATAATCGGCCAAGGTGGGTCCAGCTCATGCGACCTCCAACGCCTGAACATAGCTAGTTGAGCCACTTCAACTTGCAATCTTTTCATCAAGGTTGTGTAGGCTTTAAGTATGTTAAGCATATTTAATGCACCGCATGCATACAATATGCGCCTACAAACAACTTGATTATTTTACCTAGCACCATTTGCTACCTTATGTGGGTCCCACGACTCACTCGAGACGTTAATCACGTCACAACTGGGGGATACAAACTGGGGTATTGGTATGGCGGTTTACAGCGTGCAGCGTGCAACACGCCATCACAAGATTGTTTCAGGGAAACATGGGCGGTTAGCGATGATAGGAGAAGTGGGCAAGCAACCGTGTGACACTAACACACAACTCCACTTCCTCCATCACTCCACTTCCTCCACTTTCCCACGAGAGACGTGATGAAGGCTTATCGACTTGTATAAATAGGTTCTCCTCCCTATTTCCAACAACACAGAAAACCAAGTATTAATACCATCGTATTCAACACCCAGAACCTGCCTGCAATATTTGCTAGCCTGCTCAACCTTCTGTTAACAAGTCATCAAATAGCCTTCACCTTCATACTCTCAACACCTTCTTCGCTTCCCACCCTAAGATCAACCTCACATCCTTCACCTGTGACCGAAACAAATCTGGAACGGTCGTGTCTTCGGTTTAGGCCAGAATTGTACAGATTATCTCTCGAATCAAAAGTGCTCATCGTGCAGCACATTTTTTGAAGGTTTAAATTTACTTCTCATCCACACACACCCAAAAATACCTAAACCTGCAGAAGTAGTTTTCTCCCACAAATAGTGGTGTATACAAGCTAACACCTTAAGACATGTAGCAGGTTGCAATGAACCCTCCCAACTGGTGCTGCCATCGCCTAGTATGCATAAAACATAAAAAGTTAATTAGACCCCAAAGATAAACATCAAAGTTTGGTGACCCACCAGATACGCCCTTAATGGCAGTTCCAAAGAGGGTAAAAGTCTTAATGAGAATTAGGTGTTGAAAATAGGTCTTCATAGGGTAATGGTGGTTATTAGAGTGAAGGGGACACATATGGATTTGAATGGGCGTAGTTAACAAAGTGACATGACGGCTAACTAAGCTCCATAAATGGAATTGAATTGGCACAATGGGGTATTCGAGGGGTTAATTAGCAGAGAGATTACCATTTTCAGAGAGATCTTTAACAGAAGAGGAAAGATTTAGGTTTAGAAAACTAAATTGAGAGTATGATTGATCCTTCCCAGAATTCAACCAATTCCATCGGAAATCTTCCAAATGCACCACCAGTAACACATGAATTTGTACAAGCCAAGTCAATTCTCCATTCTTTGAGCATAGAGGAATTGCAGCAGTTAATAGAAGATGCACAGTGTAAAATTGATCATCGGATTCAAAAGAAAACTCGTCAGAGAGAGGCATAAGAGGTTGTTTAGGAGCGGAAGAAAAGGAGATTTGAGGCTCTCTACAATGCATGGATACCCAAGTTCTTAGAATGGAAAGAACGGAAGGATGAGGAAAAGTCTAAGAAGCAGGCCAAGACCTCAAAGTATGGCAGTTCAACAAAAAGTGATTCCGAGGCCTTAGAAGGGTATGAGTATGAAGTGGAGGAAGTGGATAACAGTGACCTAGATTCGGATGCTACAGAGTACAAGCAAAGGATGAATTCTTATCATGATGAGAAGGCGAAAATACGATTTGAATATGAACTTGCCAATCCCAAGATTTTTGCTCGCACCATGAGTAAGGGTGATAGGTGTGATAAACACCTAATTTAATATCTAGTATTTATGCTTTCTTTGCTATTTTTCGTGTGAATTATGTATCTTATGTTCGCTTTTGAGTGTATTAGGTGTTTTGGAGTCATTGGAGCAAAAAGAAGCGGAACTCGCTCAAATCCGGAATTTCTTTGTATCACCTTGAAGAGGACGGAAAGACGAAGGCAAATGCGAAAGAACGAGGTTATTCCGATCTCGTATGAGGAAGTTAGAAGCCTCTGAAGCAAGTTAAAGTTGTCGCAAAAGTGAGACAGCACAGAACTGTTAAAGACAGGCAACACAATTACTCAGGGAAGCCGCATAATAGGAAATGAACTGTCAATCACGGTAGACTGACAGTGGAATGAGGATTGTTAAAGGCAGAATACATTTCGTTAAGGGACGCCTTATCCTTGTTTACAACCAACCAACCCAGATTGAAATTTCTATTTCCTCGTCACAACAGAAGCAGCTGCTGCTGCTATCATTGCAGAGTTCGATACTGCTGGTGGTCTAATCACTGTGTGAGGAGATGGGGTTTAGGTTGTTTCTTAATTACATGAAGTCAGCGAAGAATCAAGAGTATTTCAGTGTTTGCTACGGAAAGCAGCCGGATGGTTCATGGACGTCGAATGAGGAGCATGGCAGTTGATCGAGTGGTAGTGGACTAACGGAGGAGGCTAAGAAGAAATTCGAATCCTTAATTGGGTTGGGATGAATGGGTTTGTGTTAAATGTATGAATGGTTGCAGGGAATGAACTATGAAAGTTTACAAATTCAGCAGAAGTTCGATCAGTTTCCACATTGCAAAACACACAGTAGGTGTTTGAGAAAAGTCCTGAGTGAGTAGTTCTTCCAATTTCAAGCTAAGCTGATGCTGTTGATTTGAGATGCAAGGAGGTATTGCTTGAGCTGTTGCTACAATGGGTGGCAGATGAGCTACAAGGTCTGGAGTACTGGGCTGGTAACTGCAATGGAATTGCAGACAAAGTTGCATTAAGTGATGCTTGAATGTGCGCAATGCCAGAGAATGCACAGGTGCGATGAGGAGGTACTGGTGCTGTGATGCAGAAACAGGGTTGAACTCAGGGAAGAGCTTGGGAATGATCAATGGCTGAGTTCTGATGCTTTGGGTAGTTTTGGTGATTTATGGAGGAAGGCTTACAGGTATTGGAGCATCTGGTTTGTGCAATTGGTGACTGTACTTCACAGTGACTGTTACAGTTCATGATAGTGTGCAATTGGTGATTCAAGAGGAGTAGGGAAGATGGCAAAGGTACAGGTCAGTTGCTGCTGGTATTTCTACAGTCAGTGATAAAGAATAGAGCTGGTGCTATCGAGTTGCAAGTGTTGCAGGGCGAGAAGTCAGCTACGTGGCTTGTATTGGTGCTGATGGAAGGCTGGGAATGTCGAGAAGCATAGAGGAGTTAGGCTGTGCTGCAGTGAGAGTGTTGCAGCTGGCTGTGATGAATTCTGGGTTTTATTGAAGAACAAGAACTCATTATGCCCAAGTTGTGATGTTGTTGCAATGCGCAAGGTGGTGGCAATACTGTGGATGGTGGTTGTTCAGTGCAGCGAGTCAGGGAGAGATGGAGCTATAGAAGATATTGAACTAAGGGTGGCCTGGGCGAGCAGCTGAGAGCTCGTATTGCAGGTGATTCGATTCAAGATTTGGAATTGGACAGGCAGCAACAGTGAAGTGTGGCGTGTGCTGCGATGGATGAAAGGGTCAAGGAGGAGCTGATTAGCAGGTCATGTTTTGAGTTCGCAAGAAGCTAAGCTGTTGCCGGCGGAATCAATGGAATTACAGAGGGAGATTGTGGTTCTGTGTTGCTCGAGTCTGAGACGCTGCGACTGATGGCAGTGGTGAGGACAAGAAGGATATTGAATGAGTTGCCGCTGTTGCCAACCATGGCAATGCTGCAGTGAACCGGGATGGATGTGGCTTGCTGCCATGGATGTGAAATACAGGGACAGAATGGCAAGAAACCAAGACTGCAGAAATTGTGCGAAAACGGGGTGAAAATGGCACGCCGGTGAGCATAGTTCCGGTAGTCGGATTTCAGAGGTTAAAGTGTGAATCACAATATTTCAGTGAATCGCGAGGGGGGTATGAGTCGGATCCAAGAATTGATGGCTGGAAGTAGGAGCTACGCGTCGCGCTTTTGGGTACGTTTCCGCAAGAATAAAAATTGGATTTAGATGGGTTATGCAAATGTTTGAAATACAGGAAAGCAAAGTTGAGCTACTGGAAGTGCAGAATTACTTGGTGATAGTTTCAGATGGCAAAAGCGATCGGAGAAATTTTCCGGTGACCGGATTCCGGTGATGACGTCATCATTCCACCGACCCGTTTTGAACCCGAAAATTCCAGGGATATATTTTTCACACATGGGCTTGGTGGATTAGTAGATGGACGTGGACTTGAAGATTTTGAAGACTTTGACCTATTTTTGGAAAGCAAAAGGCTATAAAAAGGAAGTTTTCTACACAATTTGGGATAACGTTTTATTCTATTCTTGGAGCTTTTGCAGAGAACTACTTCTAGGGTTTGCTCTCTTTTATGTTTCATAGTCTTCCCTTGAATATTTTGATGATGAACTCCATGAATATGAGTAGCTAAATACAACAATTGGTTATGGGATAAAAGTTGATTTCTTAAAGCATGTTATTTGATTCTATGATTTAGTTTTGTCTCGATTTTATCGTTTATGATTCATCGTTTATATTATCATATGATTTGAATGCTAGTTTGGTTGAGTCCGGAATCAATTGAATTTGTTTTCATCTCTAAAGCTATATTAGGGTTTTCAATACGTAAAAGTTGTTATCTCTGATTTTTAGTAGCATCTTGTGGTTAATACTTGTAGTGATACATCTTTTTAATCGCATATGAATCATAACCTTTGTTAAAACGAATTAGTGCTTTTACACGTTTGTTTGCATCGATTAGTCTTATTTCATAGAACTTATTGCTCTTAGGGAGTTAAATCTAATTGTGCTTTTACACTTTAGGTTGCTTTTTAAGAAGATTTCACATTAGCATCTTTTAATGTTGTTTGTGATAAAATCAAGAAATAAACAAGATACTCTTGCGATCAAGATATCTTAGGACTTTTGATAATTGAGAGATTAAATACCAATTCTAATCATAGATGGAAAATACATGTTTGTGAATGATACTATCCCTTAACCAATATCTTCTCCTTATTGATTATTTCAACTATTTACTTTGCTTATTTAGTATTATTACTTTGATAAATACAAAAACACAACTTGGGTTATTTGGTTACATAAGAATCTGAAAATTGCATAACAACAATCGCCTCTCTGTGGATACGAACTCTTTCTTATCGAATACTATATTTATATTTAGTTAAGTGAGGAAGTGAAATTATTTTTGACGCATACGACACGCATCAAAGGGTGAACCTGTTACAGTGAAGGTGAGCCGTCAAATCACTATTGTCGATGATGAGTCAAGTGAGGAAGAAAGGGAAGAAGGGGATGAGGATAGTGATGACGAATCATCATCCAATGGGACTTCTCCTGCACCATATGATAGCGAGGACTATGGTAAAGAAGGTAGGGATAATGATGAGGATGAAGTGTGGTAAGCTCATCAGAGTTACCAGGAAATGCTAGATTTTTAGGCATTACATAAATCCTGAAAACGATCAACAAGTTTTTTGCAAAACAACTTTTCTGGTAATTTTTCTTCCTTCTACTCTTCCTGATGTTGGTGCTAAAGATGGTAAGTTTCTTTGTATTTTGAAAGTTGATGCGGACGGTTTTTTATGTCAGGTAGATTAGTAATGTGCATCTTTGAATTTTGATTGTAAAAAGAAAGTTGTAATGGAACTGGTAGCCTGTCAGGTGTTTAAAAGTCGTATTCTGTTTGATTTGTCCTTCTTTAGATGTAATTAAACTAGTTGTGTTCTTCCAGTTGTTTGAATTTTTAGTAGTATTAAACTTGTGATGGATGTATGTTTGAAGGGTTTGAACATAATGTGTCAGTTTTTCTTGCTCTTTTGCTTCAGTAGTAATGGATTGAATACAGTAAATGTACAAACAAGCAATGTTCTTGGTGAATTATTCTAATATTCCAATGATTGTTAAGTAGATATGGGTAGGAATGACTGAATTAATGAATCAATAGGTTATATAAAATGCTGTTTAATATGGTGGGTATTACTCCAGTTTATAAAATGATGTTGGAGTAAGATTAATTCAAAGACTATTTTAGGCCCAATTCAAAAAAGAAAAAAAAAATCTATGTGCAAGCCTAGTAATATTACTACTAATCCTAGCATGACAGAATATTAATTCAACAATCAGTATAGCCAAATGCAAACTCATCCAACATTGCTAAAACCCATCTGCATACAAAACCCCACCATGATTTAAGAATCAATTTTTTTCAACAATCCATACATTCATTCTCTAGTTAACAGAAAAATCCAAACAACTACATTCTATCACCTGGCTTGTCGCTTAGTCCTTGGAAATGGTTGCTCAGATGCAGTCGTTTGAGAAGCAGGGACTGCTGTTGGTGATGGTGCTTTCCTTATAGTTCTACCCTTAATGTCATCCCGATAGTAATCATCCCTGGATTTCCTTTGCAGATCAAGTTTATCTACCTTTGGCAATTTATACTCATTCCGACAAATAACTGTCGTACTGAATTCCTTATCGACTTCATCACCAGCATATTTCCAGATTTGGGTAGGTACACCTAACACAATAGAATTTTTTATATTTTCCTGGTCTAGCACATAAAATACCTGCTTAGATTGGGAGGATACAACGAAAAGATCATCCTGGAGTCCCAACTTATCAAGCTCAACCAAAATGTATCCAAGTTTGTCTTTTGAGACCCCTGCTTTGGTAACCCATTTACACCTGAAAAGTGGCACTTTCAGTGAATGATATGTCAGCACCCATATCTCTTGTAAAACACCATAATAATCCGCCAGATTAAGGGTAATCCCCGTTTGTCTAATGTGCGTGTCAGTTGCCTCTACGTAAATCCCACTATTCTGGTTAACGGAACCATCATGAGATTTTGTGCGAAACAGGTATCCATGGATGTGATATGCTTCGTATGTCTCTACTTGTGCATTCAGTGGGATTGATAGCCACCTTAAGTCCTGATTGAAGTTTTCCCTAGAGTCTGCCCACTCACTCTCAACCTGAAATATATTATAAGGATTAGCCTCCGTCTCAACGCAAAAGTTACATAGCAAGAGTGACATTTTCTGCAAACTCTTACCACTTTTTGTAACCATTTGGCGAACTCTTCAAGATGTTTTTGATCTAGATATCTATCACTCATACCAAGATATTTATCCTTCAAAACATTCTGGTTTCGGTTGGACAGTGTAATGATTAATGTTAATATCTTTACAGAAATTCGGACATAGAATCAAAAACTAAATAAAAAATGAGGTTATTTGGTTAGATCTAGTTATACTTACTCAACGTAAGGAGCAACTTCAGGAGAATTCCGTAATACATAGAAATGCGCTTTATCAAACAGATCCTTATCAACACGAGGAAACTTAGGATTTGACATTGGTTTTCCCCTGAAAGAATACGAATCTTCGCCAGTGTCAGATGTATTGAGTTTGTCTGGTAGAATTCCAACTGTATCATTCATGCTTTGTTGGTGATCACTAATAACCTCAATTGTCTCTTCCTCAAGGTTCCATTCAGCAATGCTTCCTCCAGGTCTGTTTCTATTTCGCATATGCCCTTTAATGACCTTCATGCACCTTTCAAACGGATACATCCATCGAAAAAATACAGGAACACAAATTTGCACTTCCCTGGTAAGATTCACAGTTAAATGAACCATTATGTCGAAAAAGGATGGAGGAAAGTATTTTTAGAGCAAGCACAACGTTACAATGAGATCCGACTGCAATTTTTCTAGCTCTGCCACCTTGATTTCTTTGCTAGATATTGCCCTGAAAAGGAAACAAAACCTGATAATAGCATATCTTGTTGGTTGTGGCATAATTTATTTAATCGCAATGGGAAAAAAATGTTGCATTAGCATGTGATAATCATGCGATTTTAGTCCGATAAGCTTTCGATCTTTTCGATTCACCAGTGTTGAAAAGTTTGAACAATACCCTTGTGGAACATTTATCTCGGATAATGTTGCACAGAACTTGTCCTTTTCCTCTAGGCTTAATGAGTGACATGCAGCCTTTAGTATATATCCCTCTTTGCCATTTTCCCGAGGTTGCAACTCGTCTCTAAAACCCATCTCCTTCAGGTCCATTCGAGCAGCAAGGTGGTTTTTTGACTTAAATTCATTGTTCAACAATGTTCCAACGATACTCTCGCATACATTCTTTTCGACGTGCATGAAATCTATGCAATGGTGGAAAACATGATACCGCCATTAGGGAAGGAGCCGGAACCATATATTGAACTTTTTCCAATAGCGCCTTTCGGTCTCCTTCTCCTTCCCCTTTCCCTTTTTTTGGGTCGATGGTATTTTCGATTCTCTTCATCTTTCCACCTCTTCCAGGGTTATCCTACACGAATTCCACCACAATATTCTTCCGTACCTTTCCCCATTTATTCTTTATAGACTTTACCTCATTGTATATTTGTGACGGGGTCATAAGTTCATGTGCCTCTTCAGTTTCATCTTTTCCGTTGAACCCCTTCTGATGTATGAATGGATGATCGTATGGTAGGTATCTTCTATGCCCGGTATAAACCTCCTTTCTACAATGTTTTAGCCTGACATAGTAAGTATTTCTCCCATACACTTTATAGGCATCTCGTCCCTGGTAAGGGAAGACACACAGTGTATCGAGAGAAGGGTATCATTTATTTTCCATAAAACAACCGCACGTAGAGTAAACATCTCATGTTTCAGCGCATCAAATATTGGACTCCCTCAAACAATTCCTTGAAATCCTCGTCAAACGGTTGTAACATAACATCAATGTCCTTACAAGGCCCCCCATCGATAATTAATGACAGCATGGTGAACTTTCTCTTCATACACAACTCTGGTGGAAGGTTGTAAATCACTGTCAGAATTGGCCACACACTGTGCTGTTTTTGCATGCCTTTGTTTACGTCAACCCCGTCAGCCGAAATGCCTAGCCACAGATTTCGAGGATCATCATGAATTATGGGATACTTTTATCTATATTTTTCCATGCTGGTGAGTCCGCAGGATGCCGTAAAACACCCTTTTCTTTCTTTCTGGTGTCGTTCCATAATAAATATTCGACAATTCTCTTTGATTGAAACAACCGTTTCAGTCTTGGGATAACTAGGAAATACCACAAGACTTTTTCCGGATTTTTTTTATAAACCTCGTGGGTGGTGTCGTCAACTTTCCATCTTTATTCCCCACAGGTGGGACACTTGATGTGATCCATGTAATCCTTCCTATAGAGAATGCAGTCATTGATGTATACATGTATCTTTTTGTAACCTGAACCCTAATCTCTCATCACCTTCTTAGATTCATATGTACTTTTCATCATCTCATTTCCTAGAGGGATCATGGATTTTAACAGCGGTAGAAGTTCATTAAATAACTTGTCGGAAGCTCCGTGCTTGCTTTTCAGGTTAAACATTTCATACATTACAGATATCTTTATAAAATCGGCACATCCTTCGTATAGGGGTTTCCCATCATCTTCGAGTATCCATTGCATCTTCTCAGAATCCTTTGAAAAGTTGTCTCCTAATAAAGCACTAACCATTTCTCTAGTATCTGTAGTATGTGTTGGTTCATCAGAGTGCGGACCGTCGATGCCATTACCATCCAGAAGTGTCCACCTTGATGACTCATCTCCTTCTCCGTGCTTAGTCCATACTGCATAATTTTGAATGAATCCAAAAGAATATAAATGATAGTTTCTTTAGTTTCCTTGTTGCACGTAGAGTTTGAGACATTTCACACATGGACATAGAAACTTAACTTTGCCCTTGTCGTATGGTTTTCGTTTCCCATTCGCAATATCCTGTTGGTATGTATGCGTAGCAAACTTTATAAATGCATCGACTCCATCTTGATAACGCGGTTTGGTTCTATCAGTATACATCCAAGATTTATCCATTACTCTAGGATCCATTATGAATTCTCAGATACATGGGCAGAGAAAAAACTTGTGAATATCTTGTGAAAATGCTATTGTGGTCCGAATAAAGCTAAGAAATATCATTGCAAAGAGTAATACGTACACAAAGAGTAATCACAAATCACAATGTGAGTTCAGTTATCATATATGAATCATACAAGTAACCAGAGGTTAGCTACCTATATACAGTTGCATGTGAAGACAATATTTACCCTACTATGATCATTAGAGTTACAATCTCAGTTAACAAAACAGTACTGAAAAGAATTACTTACACGGTCGATCCGATTATTCCGCAAAGCAAAACTGACAGGGGAATATATAGTTTATCCAAAGATGAATCAGATGATCAAAGTAAACCACTTTTTTCATTTTCTAGGGGGAGGTTAGAATATTTAAGAGTAGAAACATTAAATGATTTAAGACGAGAGAGATGAACACAGAGGGTAAATGGAAATTTGGCAATATTTTTCCTAATAAATAATTTGGCAAAATATTTAAGTGTATATCACAAATAATTTGGTAAAACAGGAAGGTAAAGATCCTTCAATTTGCATGCTGCACGTTCTATGTTAAGAATTTTCTCAGTCAAATCTTGTTATTCTGCTGCATAATTTTTTTCTTTGATGGCTCTAAAAGACCAGAGTGCAATGCAACTAATATTCATTCCATCTTAAAGATTTTTTTTGTTCGTACCCGAATTCAGAAAATAAATCAAAATGATAGCTAAAAAGCGGAGTACGTGTTACTGCAGTTGTTATAACGGTACTAAAGTAAAAAACTAACTTTGTAAAAAGTGGAGTACATGTTGGTACATTTGAAAAATAAAATCGTAAGAACTGGAAGAAGCTATGGCCCCAATTAGAATTAAGTGAACTAAAACACATTTCTCTAATTGTGTGTTCTGTCCAATTAGAATTAATATCTAAAACCAAAGCTTGATTCACCCAATTAACATAATAAGTTTGATCATTGATGGATTTCATTAAAGTCTCACAATCTGATTCATATATAATATAATTAAAGTTCTTAGAGGGTGTCAGAGCAACAATTGCCAGCATAACCTTACATTCCAGCTCCTCAGCTTCAACTCCCATCTTCATTCCTCCATTGAAGCATTATACTTGCACCCGAAAGCAGCTACCTGCACAATTCCTCACTATTAGCCCTATTCCACCTTGTAATGAATCTGACTTAAAGAAGCATCAAAATGTAGAAGAAACAAGATTAGTTCCAAGAGACACAAGTTTATTAATTCCATCTATTGACATTGTCCTATTTGGAGTTAATGTTCTGAAAAATCTTTGAACATCAAATAATCCAAACTGATGCTTAAAAAAATGTCCAAAATGAAACCATTATCAATTTATTAATCTCATGTCTAGTAATTCCTGCACCAAAAGTAATATTGATATTTAAAACCAACCAAATAGATCTAGCATAACCACATTCAAGGAATAGGTGATTACTGGATTCCACAGGATGATTACACAACTGAAATGCAGTGAAGTAAACGATTCCAATGCCAAATAAGAGTATGAAGTACGATTCACCCACCATTGAGTTATGGTGATACTCCGCAGCTGGTGGTACTCCGAAATATGAATACTATGAAGTAAACAATTTTATCAAATGTGAATGCTTCCCCCTTTTCCTCTAAGTAGCGCGCTTTCACGGCTTCGTGCTACAAAAACAACACACAAACTTATTTGGTTACATATAAGTTAAAAAAAGTATTGCGCCGAATAAACCATAAAGATACGTACAAGTTGTAGAGGGAACAAGCTATGGTGGATTATGTGCAAAATCCGGTGTTTGATTTTAAAAAACCCAGCTACCGCACCTAGGATGATGTCGTGTCTATCCTTGATTTGTTGAACACTTTTTCTTTTCGGGTTCCCATAATCTTGGCTAAATTTGTTATGTATCTTCTCCCAAAAGGTCTTGGCCGAGGAGCGATCTACAACTTGACTTTCGGCTGCCCGTGCTTTGGTGATTGCCAAATCTTCTACGGAGTCAAACGATGCCATTTTTTGTATGTGAAGGTAGGGATGAGTAGGTTCTCTAATATGATACAAGTGGATTGCACGTGCATTGCTGGACGAACACCGAGTTTCAAATATATTTTATTCCCTGTTAAACCAGTTGCTTAGCATGATAGAACACCGTTGCAAAGTGAAGTTAAAAAAAATCGAGAGAATACAACAACAGATTCTCCTTTCAGTTTCTATAACAACGCCGGCTTAATCTACAATGCAACTTTTACTCCTTACAGCAACAGAAGCTAATTCCTAAATCCATAAAAAAACCACTAATAACAAAATTTAACTCAACCTAAACCAAATTCCACAATTTCCGTCACAAAATTAATACTGTCTAACAAAATTCAATAATGAAATCATAAGGAAACGTGATCATCCATGTGAACCTAAACCCAAAATTCCAATCTTATTATTATAATTTATCAGATAATGCTCTAGATGAACTCTCTCTAAATTGGTTTATTGGAGTATTCAAAAATCAAAATTAAAGTTCTCTTAACATAGCCGTATAAAGTAAATTCAAGTTCCATTATCATGGTTCACTGGATTATCTTTATCCTCACCAACTTACTACTCCATCTACAATCCAATCCATCAACAATCCAAATAGGTCAGGTATATCATAAAATCTTTGACCAAGTAGAAAATTTTGAACAAATAAGACAAATTGGAATCAATGACAAAATAACAAAGAAACATTAATGAAACAATAACAAAGAAAATATTCCAAAAGTAAGTAGCAAACAGAAAAAAATAATACAGCTCCAGACGGATTCAAGCTGATCTATAATCCTGGTTAATAAATTAAGAGATTAGAGAAACATTAATTGAGTTTACCTTGTCGGAACAAAATGTTCAAAGAGATTTTTCTTTGAGATTTAGGAAGATGAACTCGATTGATTAACTCGACTGATTCGGCAGAGGATTTTCCCCCAGTGTCCTAACACCAATAAAAGATTGGATTTCTTTGTTTATCAATATCAATGAAAACTCGTATCTGCAAAATAGACCAAAAGTGTTAGGGTTCATTGATTCAAAAAGAAAAAAAAAGTAAGAGAAAAAGGGTAGGGTTTATGGTATAGTATACCTGCAGGAATCAATATTTTTATTGATTTTTCTCTTTTGCTAATAGCTTCCTTTCCGATGATTTCAAATCTGCAAAATAGAAAGAGAGAATGGAGAAGTAACAGTGAGGGGAAGAAAGAGCGAGGAATAGAGAGGAGGCGAAATAGAAAATTAGAATAGGTGGTGATTCTGGATGGTGGTTTTTCCGGACGTAGTTTTTGAAGGGTGAAATAACGGAAAATCCTATTGGTTGAAATATATCCCGGTGGGCCAGAAGCTCTCAGAAGAGAGCTTTGTTCAGCTTTCAACCACAGCCGTGAAAAATCACCTGAAATCATATTATAAATTTTAATTAACCATAATGCCATTTTATCTAGGTTTATCACGTCATTATGACATAGTGGGTAAGGATAGATTCCACTAGGGTACGTGTTGGATTAAAGCTTTCAAGGACCTGATTTGCTTGACCTATGTTTGACCTGATTTGTTTGTAATTAGTTGATTAATTAGTTGTTGGGCAGGACTCATGGACCAGGGTATTGAGATATGGCATGATGTCTGAGCCAAACCATGCTGCAGTTCAGGATATGGCCCATTTGTTAACTAATTAAAATTAAATAATATACACAACTAGAACTTCACCCGTGCTATAACAACACGGCCTCCATAGTAAGTAAAAAAATTATGTCAATTTAAAACCCTTGTCATTCTTTTGTTGGCTCTATATAAAGTGACAATTTTTCCCCATATTTTTTAATTGTTATGTTTTTTTCAGAGAATTTCTAGGTTGACCAAAAATTTGTCTCGAAAAAATCACTGGGTTAAACATATAGAGGGATCAACTGATAAACTTTACTATCCCTATCATCACTGGGTTTTTCTCGGGTTCTTTTTCGGAAAAAAATTATGGTCAGCCTGTAAAATTATTTCTTTTGTGTTAATAACCATCTTATTTTCAAATTAAAAAAATCAACCATAACTTCTGTAGGTACCGAATATCACAAGGCATTAGCTTACGAACATCAAGACAAATATAAGAGGAAAGAGTTACAAAACAATACGAAGATAGAGGAAGCATAGTGAAGTATGAAGATTTGCGAAGATAGAATAATCGCACGAAGATGTGTTGCGATACTTCGCAACACATATACAACTGTATAAAATTCATTATAAATAGGAGTTCAAATGTAAAATTGGGGGGGTTCTTTTAGTGAGTGTGAGAAATTATCTTAGGAAAGAGAATAGAAAAAGTTGTGACTATTCTAATTCCATTTTGATAATTCTATGTAATCAACTAAGAGAATTAATAAGAAAGTTATCATTCACCATCAAGAACTTCTTGAGTTTATACTAATTCTATTGAGGGTGTAGTTGTAGGTAATTCTGCAACTACATAATTGGCGCTAGAAACAGGGAACTTGAGAATTGTGGTAGCCTAAATTTGAGGGAATTGTGGAAAATTTGAAGATCAAATGAAGTCAGTAGATGGAGATTACAAAAAAGAAGAATGTAATATGATCACAAAGACAATGATTGATGAATTTCATAGTAATATGAAGGGAAAAATATACAAGAGAGATTGTAGAGGAAGAAAGATCATGGAGGAAGAAAAGATAACAACTTTAGAAGAATGGGAAAAGCAGAAAATCACATTTTCAGTAGCAGAAATTCCAAATGAAGACTTGAACCATACTTCACCATTGGTGATCACATGTCCGATCATGCTAGAAGATAAGAAAGCTGTAGAAAAATGGAAATTAAACCGAATTTTGGTTGATACAGGGAGTTCTGTTAATATCATATTCTATCATGCACTTAAGGGGATGGGAATTAAAGATGAAGAAATCACAAATTCAAAATGTCTTATTCATGGATTAGGAAAATCTACAACAAAATCTAAAGGGGAAATCGCGCTGCGAATATTACTAGGAGAAATCGAGACACATGTAACCTTGTGTGTGATAGATATGGAATCTCCATATAACATGCTAATAGGAAGGCCGTGGATTCACACGATCAAAGATGTTGCTTCAACATTACATCATAAAATCAAATTTCCTACACCAAATGGAATACAAGAAATAAAAGGAGATCTTGATAGTGCAAAATTTTGTTATCAAATTGAAGTAACGCAATGTGGAGGAAGAGCAAGAAAGAAACATCTTCGTAGGAAACTTGCGAAGGAAACAAAAGAGGAAGAAGAATTCCGAGTGCATACAATAAGAGCAGAGGAAGGGAGAGGCATACCAAATGAGATTCCAGAAAAAGAAGGGGAACCAGCAAAAATAATCTAAGAACCAACACCTATGGGGGAGCAAAGTCCAAGCTATGTCGCAGCTGAACCAACTAAAGAAATAAATATTGGAAGTAAAGAGGAGCATTTATTCTTGCGAATTGGAACTAAGATGGATGAAGAAGAAGAAGAAAAAAGAACTATTGATCTTTTGCGAGAATATAAAGATATCTTCGCAGGAAGTGTAGATGAGATACCAGGAATTGATCCATCAGTGGCGTGTCATAGATTGAACATAGATAAAAATGTAAGACCATTCAAACAAAGAATAAGGAAGATATCACAAAATTATCATGTACAGATAGAAGAAGAATTACAAAAAATGTTGGATGCAAGGATCATAAGGGAAGAAAAATATCCAGAATGGATTGCGAATATGGTCATTGTTCCAAAAAATAATAAAGGAATAAGAATTTGCATAGATTTCACTGATCTAAACAAGGCATGTCCCAAAGACAGTTTTCCATTACCAGATATACCACAAATGGTGGAATCAGCTGCAGTCATGATAGAGTCACTTCACTTGATGGATATAAAGGGTATAATCAAATATCACTCATGAAGAAGATCAAGAACATACTGCCTTTTTTTGCTCCAAGGGGTTTGTATTGTTATGTGAAGATGCCATTTGGTTTGCGGAATGCGGGTTCTACATATCAACGTATGGTTGAAAAAGTGTTCGCGAAGTGGATACATAAAACTTTGGAGGTATATGTAGATGATATGTTGATAAAAAGCAAGGAAGCTAAAGATCATGTGCAAGATTTGAAGGAAATATTTGAGCAAATGAGAAATTTCAACATCAAATTAAATCCTGAGAAATGTATAATTGGGGTTGCGTCTGGAAAGTTCTTGGGATATATAGTATCAAAGGAGGGAATACAAGTTGATCCAGAAAAGGTCCAAGCAGTTCGTGACATGCCAACACATGCAACGGTAAAAGAAGTACAAAATCTAAATGGACTCTTGGCTTCACTTGGAAGATTTATTTCACGAATGTTAGATAAGTGCAAGCATTTTTTCAACATACTTAAGAAGGGAGCAAAATTCAAGTGGACTAATGAATGTGAAAAAGCTTTTCAAGGGATTAAAGAATACCTCGCAAATACATCTATACTACAGAAACCAGAGAAAGGTGAAGAATTATTGGTATACCTCGCAACAACTCCATATGCTCTAAGTGCAGTTCTGTTGCGAGCAAACGCAGGAGTAGAAAGGCCCATTTACTACATTAGTAAAACCTTTAATGCAGCAGAGAAGAATTATTCTAAAATGGAGAAGTTAATCTTAGCCTTGGTTTATGCATCATTCAAGTTACGAATATACTTTCAAGCGCATGTGATAAAAGTGGTGACCAAAGTCCCAATTGAGTCAATCATGAAGAACACAAAAATGTCAGGAAGAATAGAAAGGTGGAATGCACAAGTAAACCATTACAAAATAAAATACGAAGTATTATCTTCGCAGAAATCACAAGTCGTTGCAGATTTTTTGGCAGAATTTCCGTTGGAAGAAGATGAAGCAGTAGAAGAAATGATGGATGTTGAAGAAGAATTTGGGAATCCAAAAGACTTGTTAACAAAACCAAATAGGTGGGAAATTTTGGTAGATGGATCATCTAATAGCGAGGGGAATGGAATTGGAGTTGTGTTGATTTCACCAGAAGGAGAAAGAACGGCATTCTCATTCATATTAGAATTTTCTTCCACGAACAATGAAATAGAATACGAAGCTGTAGTGCATGCATTAAAGATCGCAGCAGAAAAGAAGCTCGAAAATATAAGGATAACAAGTGATTCGCAGCTGGTGATTTGTCAAATTAAAGGGGAATATACCACAAATGAATCTTCTTTGAAGAAATACAAGAAACTCGTTGATGAATTATCTGCGAAGATACCAAAATTGAAATGGAGACATATATCAAGAAAATATAACCGTCTCGCAGATGCATTTGCATTCATTCCAAGCATGATGAAAAATCCAAATACAAGAAATATCCAAATCCAGACAATTCAACAACCATCAGTGGACAAAGAAAAAGAAATTGAGGAAGCTGTTGCGATGGAAGTAGAAAGAGAGTTATCAAGCAACATCGCAGATTGGAGAAAAGAAATTCATGCATATCTCGCAACAGGAGAAATATCTAGGAACAGACTAGAAGCACACAAATTAAAGAGTCGTGCAACAAACTATGAGCTGCGAGAAGGAATTTTATACAGAAAATCTTTCAATGGACCACCTCTCAGATGCTTAACTCGTGAAGAAGGAGAAAAAATATTGAAGATGTTACATGGAGGAGAAGCTGGCAATCATAGTGGGGGAAGATCTCTAGCGTATAGAGTAAAGATACAAGGATATTACTGGCCATATATGCATACAGACGCAAAATTTTTCGTACGAAGATGCAAGGAATGTCAACGACATGGTAAAAGAATTCATGCACCAGGGACAACATTAACTTCTTCAACAAGCTGCTAGCCTTTTGGGAAATGGGGTTTGGATATTGTTGGACCATTTCTTCCTGGATCCGGACAAAGGAGATATTTGATAGTTGCAACAGATTATTTCACGAAGCTCGCAGAAGTAAAAGCAGTACAACACATTCGTGATAAAGATGTTTTTACGTTCATATTTGAGAACATCATTTGCAGATACGGAGTTCCAGCACAGTTAGTATCTGATAATGGAAAGCAATTTGAAGGGCAGAATATAGAGATGTTACTAAGTGCTTTTAGGATAAAATGTGGAAAATCAACTCCATTATATCCACAAGCTAATGGACATGCAGAGGCAACAAATAAAACAATCGCAGATACAATCAAAAAGAAATTAGAAGGACATCTCAAAGGGTGGTGCGAGCAAGTACCTAGTGCAGTCTGGGCATACAATACAACTAGAAGAGGGGCAACTAGAATGTCTCCTTATTGCTTAACATATGGAGTAGAAGCAGTATTACCAACAGAGGTTGTAATTCCGACAACAAAGAAAGAAGCTTGGGAAAGAAATTTAAGTGTATGGGTAATATTAAGTGAACTGGATGATTTGGAAGAAAAAAGAGAAAAGGTGTTGCATCATATGAAGATTTATCAGGAAGGATTAGCTCGAGAATACAACAAGAGAGTTATTGAACGTGAATATCAACCAGGTGATTTAGTCATGCGAGAAACACCTCCATATTAGAAAGAAAATGGAGGAAAATTAGCACCAAAATGGGATGGACCATATGTTATTAAAGAAGTTGTAGGAAGCGGAGCTTATCGGCTGATGGATCCAGAAGGGAGATACATGGGTTTGAGGCTTGGTAGACCTTGGAACATACTGTATTTAAAAAGGTATTATCCATAAAACTCATGAAAATTTTTACGAATATTGTTTGCTCGCAGGAAATTGGGAAAAGTTACGAGTTTCAAAAGTTTATATTGCGATTAAATTTTCATTAATTTGCGAATAAAAGACCGCAATCTGTGATCAGCCTCCAAAAAAGAAAGAGAGCCGTAGAAAATTTTATACAGGCAAACCTTTGTGGCGTACACCCTAGTTCGCGAAGCTATATTTAGTAAGAGGCAAAGTCCTAAAGTATGTCATTTAAGGGGGTACCTATAACGTGGCTAAGGGTTACCGGAACACCACCAAGGGCCCTTAGTACATGGTAAAAATTTAGGGGTACAACCCAATAATGGGGTACCTATCCGGGTTAGACACCTTGGATTCTCACCTAATCTAGCGACATTACGCAATATAAAATATGATGTAAGAGGATTTAGGTTGGGCGACTAAGTCATACTGTCTTTCCCAAGAAGTGCAGAAAACGATCAAGGCGACGAGGTACACGGTTGAGTCAAGAGTTCCGGGTGAGGTTGAACCACATCTTCCATTTTTGACAAGTCTTGGCAAATGATGCACTTGGCCCAAAGATACCCCATAGGGTGCAACCTCGTAACTATAAGCCCTATAGGAAAAAAGGATAAGAGGTTGCGATCAAAAGATGGTTGTTGGAAGAACCAGATGGTAAGAGCTAACCTTGTATGGTCGATGTACGCTTCCTTGAAGTGGCAACCAGGGGGAAGATAAAGGGCAGCACCCTCCATTAGGGAGCTAATACGTGCTATAAGACGCAAATGTCACGAGGCTTCTTGTTTGCGAAAACATAAAGGCTTGTCATATTTGTGCAACAAATGAAGTTCTGCGAGCATTCTAAAAAAAAAAAAAAAAAAAAAAAAAGAGAAGGAAAACATACAAAAAGAACTCGCAGAGAATGAAACAAAGAAGTTAAGATGAGATCAATGGGTTATTACATGAAAGTGTAAAAACGTCATGCGATTTCATCGCAAGACGATAATGTCACGTGGTTGAATGTTCGCAAGAATGTTCAGACTTGTCATATTATCGCAAAAATTATTACAAAAGAGGTGGCAAAATAAGACCTTTACTTAGGAAGGCATGATAAGACCACAACAATTAATGAAATTCATTGCATCAAAATCATTGAAGAAAATATACAAGAATATACATCATGAAGTTTTGAAGAGAAGACAACTTCGTCAGTGTTATTGAAGAATTTTTACAAGAAGATCTATCAAAGAAGACAACCCAATTGAAGAATTTTCACGAAGACTTAACAAAAGATGCGATTTTGATAACAATCAAATACAGATAAATTAATATTCGTAAAATTTTACGAGAATTCCATACTTCTTATACTTCTCCAAATATTGAATATTTCTCCAAAAGTTGAATCCTTCTTATAATTCTTCAAGAATATCTCATATTTATTATGCTTCTTCAACGGATATTTCATTTGGTGAAGGTTAAGTAATCATTATACTTCTTCATATGTTACGTAATTATTCACAGATTGAATACTTCTTATATCTCTTCATTTGGTGGATTGAGTACTTCTAATAATTCTTCAAAGGTATTGTATATGTAGTATACTTCTTAAGGATATTTCATATATTTTACTTCTTATACTTCAAAGGGAGGATTTATTATTTACAATCGTAACAAGTCGAAACTTCGTAAGGTAAATTGAGGCAGATATTCTAATACTTCCAACAATGTTTAATCATTTAAAGAGAAATAATAGGGGGAAAAGGAGATACTAGGCTTTACCGGTGAGTTATATATTATTTCTCTTCATATGATCAAATGGGGCAAAATAAGGAAAACGTTTAAATTAAAGAAAGGTTGAATCATCTTCGCAAAATACCAGATGTACTTCTTAAAAGACAGAATTGTTCGCAGAAAGAAAACCAACAGTAACTAAGGGAAGGAATTCAAAAGAAAGGAGAACAGGAGAGTCAATAATAAATTGAAAAAAAAAAAAAAGAATATTATCATGCATCATCAACACTTTGTGCTGGATCTTTAAGATGAGTAGGGTCATTAGTAGCTTTCGACTTTTGCGAGATATCATCCTTTGAAGAATGTGCAATAGGAACATCTCCTTGAGGAGTAGATTCTTTCTCGTCATCAAGATCTTCATCATCACTCTCATAATCGAAATCACTATCAGGCTCACGAGCAACTTCATCGTCAGATATTTCCATAGGAGTAATTTTCACAGGAGGCAAGGCTCTTGATAAGAGAATGTTATTCGTAAAGACTTGAGCTTTCAGATGACTTTCACGAAGTATAGCTTTTTGATGGTTGGTATCTTCAATATCTTTGGAATAAGCAAGATAATTGAATCTCCGAGTAGCACGGTCACGAGAGTTGATTAAGCGGGTAGAAAGCAAAGCATTTTTCTTACGAAGCTCAGAACAGGAAGATTCTAATCCAGCTTTCGCATTACGAAGATTGTTCTCAGATTCTGCGAATAAAACAAAATTCAAAGGGTAAAATTTTCGAGTATAATGAAATTTAGAGATATACTAGAGGAAGTCAAATTTTAATGACTACCTTCTCTTTGCGAAGTAAGAGATTGAGATAAAGATAGACAACAATTCTTCATCTGATTCATCGCATTATCAAAACCATCACCAACTAATCCTTTAAGTCTAGATTGAAGCTTTTGATCTTTAGAAAGAAGAAAATTTTTATCCTTCGTAAGTTTGGCATTAAGACCTTTTAATGACGAATAATCTTCTTCAAGTTGATTCTTCTTAGTACTCAAGATTATATTCTTATTAATAAGGGAATTCTTCTCAATAACAAAAGAATTTCTTTCAGCATCTGAAGACTTCTTTAATCCCTCGAGTTCACCTTTCAACAAAGAAAGAAGATTTTCTTGATCGCAACATTTATTCTGAAGAGTTTTAAATTCTTGCAAAGAAACAATCATTGTATTCAAATACGAACATTTCTCTTCTGATAAGGTTTTGTTCTCTTCTAATAAGGTTTATATCCTCAAATCAGCTTTAGTTAAGGAAGAAAAAAGTTGTGATATGTCATCATTCAAAAATTTTCGATCATATATTAGTTGAGTATTCTCTTGAAAAAGAACGTCAGAGTTGTCAAGAGCACACGAGTAAAGATTAGATAAATGGGAGAATTGGTTTGAGAGGCTTTCATGCTTGGTTCGATATTCTGTTGCATCTGATTCATGGTGAAGTACCAATCTTCTACATTTCTAGATGGATTCTATAAAGGGGAATGGGTTTTAATGGATGTTTCAAGCATATGAAGAACATAAGTAAATAAAAGGGAAAATACGAAGATAATAATCATACCTTTCAATTCATCATTTCTTTTGCGAAGAATCGCTCAATCAAGAGAATCATTTTGAAGACGATAATTTTCTTTACGGAGATCCTCACATTCTGCTTGAGAAGATTTCAAAGACTGACGAAGCAATTCAATTTCTTTTTCCAAGGATTGACGTGAAGAAGAAATGTCTGGATTGACGAAACTATTTAGCACTTCTCAAAACTCATGTTGCGAACGAACATTAGTAGACTTCGCAGTATTGGTCAAAACCTCAGATAACATTCGAAAAGTTGAATAAATTCCATCTCGAATTTCCTGAGGAAGAGGAGAAGAATTCGAAGGAATAAGAGCAAGCTGCAAATTGTCTGGAGAAATAGCACTCAAAGGATTTGGGGACAAGATAGGTTTTTCAAGAGAAGAAGTTGAAGAAATATTTTGCGAGGGTTGATCTTGAAGAAGTGTTGATAAATTGACATTGATGGGAGATTGAAAGGTAGGTAAAGGAGTAGAGGCAGGAGTATGTGAAGAAGCATTTTCACGAGGAGGAGAATAAAATTCCTTATCAACTTCAGGAAGGAAATCATCAATCGGAATTAATGGAGTGGGTTTAATTACTCGAGACCTCTTACTGGGATTTGGTTTTTCGCCAACCTGCGAATCAAAATGTAGATTAAAAACTGAGGCAACAATATATTGTTCAGGAAAGAAGACAAAGTATTTTAACTACCTTTTTATTCTCAGATTTTCTTCTTCGTGGATTAAGGCTTGAATCTTTTAGTTGAGGTTTCATCTGAGGAGTTATTTTGCTGAAATAAACCAAAATCAGATAACAAATTAGACAGAAATTAAAGAGAAGAACAAATGAAATGCGCGAAGATAGAAGGAAATTACCTTGGAGAACTCATGAAGATATAATAGAAGAAAAAATTGTAGAGAAAACAGTAATGGAGAGTATGAACAGAAGACAAAATTGCAGAAGTAAAAAGAGAAAGTAAGAAGAAGAAAGGGAAGAGAATATAAAGGAGTTATATAAGGGAATAACTAGAAAAGGACGGTTACAAAAGACGTGTCCAAGTTCTAAAATGACTAAGTAACGGTTATGTTCTCATGACATTTCTTCTTCGTAGAATTGACATGAGAAGAGGCAAGATGTAGGTACCGAATATCACAAGGCATTAGCTTACGAACATCAAGACAAATATAAGAGGAAAGAGTTACAAAACAATACGAAGATAGAGGAAGCATAGTGAAGTATGAAGATTTGCGAAGATAGAATAATCGCACGAAGATGTGTTGCGATACTTCGCAACACATATACAGCTGTATAAAATTCATTATAAATAGGAGTTCAAATGTAAAATTGGGGGGGTTCTTTTAGTGAGTGTGAGAAATTATCTTAGGAAAGAGAATAGAAAAAGTTGTAACTATTCTAATTCCATTTTGATAATTCTATGTAATCAACTAAGAGAATTAATAAGAAAGTTATCATTCACCATCAAGAACTTCTTGAGTTTATACTAATTCTATTGAGGGTGTAGTTGTAGGTAATTCTGCAACTACAACTTCCATAATAATGTTACATGTTAATTGATTTAATATAAAATAAGTTTATTATGTACTATATTAATGAAATATATTTATTTGATTAGCTAAAAAAATAATATGAAATATCAATAAAACATTTTTTATTAAAAGTTAAGTAAACTAATCATCGTTCGGCCGTAGATTTAGATTTCCCAAAAATGAATCCAGAGCGTTCTGGACAGATCGGATTCGATCAAAAATCCGGTCAACGGTTCGTTGTTCGGAAGGTAGTTCGGAACGGCATACGTACGTGCATATTCATTTTATAAATATGAGTTCGGCACTTAAAATTCGGCTAACATATATGATAAATTGATAAGTATTATGACCTTATTACGAGACTAATTTGATTTGTATATGATTTATAAGATGGAAAAAAACATTTTAGCATGATTATTTAACATGAAATAAACAATTTAATCGCATAAATGTATTATAAAACTTATAGACTTTTAAACAAAAATCAACACATAAAACACTGGTTAAACAACTACCAATAATTGTATTTAAATATAAAGTTGTTGATGGTGGTTTTTAGTTTAGGGTTAAAATCGTAAAACACTAAACCCTAGCAGACAGTAATGTCACAACAATTAAAGCAACAAGCATTTACTAAGCACATTTACTGAAACCTTTAATGTGTCTCTAAAATAATTACCCGGGTATATTTTTCAAATTAGGGTTACGACAAGCCAAACCCTAATTCCCACGTGTGCCAATGAAAAATCATGTCAGCCACATCAACCGCGCAAGGCATGCCAACCATGCTAGCCGCACCTCTGTGCCAATGGAAAATCATGCCAGCCACATAGACCACGCCAAGGCATGCCAACCATGCTAGCCGCACCTCTGTGCCAATGGAAAATCATGCCAGCCACACCGACCGTGCCAAGGCAAGCCAACCATGCTAGCCGCACCTCTGTCCTAATAGAAAATCATGCCAGTCACACTAACCGCGCCAAAGCATGCCAACCATGCTAGTCGCACCTCTGTTCCAATGGCAAATCATGTCAGACACACCGACCGCGCCAAGACATGCCAACCATGCTAGCCGCACCTCTATGCCAATTACAAATCATTCCAGCCACACCGCGCCAAAGAATTCCAACTATGCTAGACGCACCTCTGTGCCAATGTCAAATCATGCCAGCCACATCGACCGCGCCAAGGCATGCCAACCATGCTAGCCTCACCACTGTGCAAATGGAAAATCATGCCATCCACACTGACTGCGCCAAGGCATGCCAACCATGCTAGCCGCACCTTTGTGCCAATGGAAAATCATGCCGGCCACACCGACCGTGCCATGCCAAACACGTCTCGCCATGGTCCATCATGTCGCGCCACCATGCTGGCCTTCTCCATGCGTCTACCAAAGTGAAGGCATGCAACAATCAACGGTTACCCTTAAATCTCAGGAGCAAATCCTGGCCGTCTAAGGTGGTCACGACCTTTGCCCCAAAACCTTAGCTTGGTCACACACCTAGCCAAAGCTAGCCACGCCGGCCACGCCACGCCAAACACGTCTCGCTATGGCCCCTCATGTCGCGCCACCATGCTGGCCTTCCCCATGCAGCTACCAAAGTGAAGGCATGCAACAATCAACGGTTTCCCTTCAATCCCAGGAGAAAATCCTGGCCGTCTAAAGTCCCCTCACGGCCTTTGGCCCAAAACCCTAGCTTGGTCATGCACCTAGACCAATCTAGTCACGCCATGTGCCCATGGATACTTCTTGGCTCCACATGCCAAGCCAAAACCGCACCTAGCCAAAGATAGTCACGCCATGCGCCCATGGATACCCCTTGGCCCCACATGCCAAGCCAAAACCGCACCTAGCCCAAGCTAGTCACGCCATGCGCCCATGGCCACCCCTTGGCCCCACATGCCAAGCCAAAACCACACCTAGCCCAAGCTAGTCATGCCATGCGCCCATGGCTACCCATTAGCCCCACATGCCAAGCCAAACCAAACATAGCCAAGCGCCCTTGCCTTGGCCCAAATCACGCCATGCGCCCATGGCTACCCCTTGGCCCCACATGCCAAGCCAAACCAAACCTAGCCGCACCATGCTTTGGCCCTAGCCGTGCTATTCACGTCACGACTAGCCAAGTGCCCTTGCCTTGGCCCAAATCACGTCATGCGCCCATGGATACGCCTTGGTCCCACATGCCAAGACAAACCAAACCTATCCAAGCTATCCGCGCCATGCCTCGGCCCTAGCCGTACTAGTCACGTCACGACTAGCAAAGCGCCCTTGGCTTGGACCATATCATGACATTCCCCCATGGCTACCCCTTGGCCCCACATGCCAAGCCAAAACCGTACCTAGCCCAAGCTAGTCACGTTATGCTCCCATGGATACCCCTTGTCCCCACATGCCAAGCCAAAACAAACCTAGCCAATCTAGCCGCGCCATGCCTTGTCCCTAGCCGTGCTAGTCACGTCAAGACTAGCCAAGCACCCTTACCTTGGCCCAAACCATGCCATACGACCATGGCAAACCCTTGGCCCCACATGCCAAGCCAAACCTAACCTAGCCAAGCTAGTCGAGCCATGCCAAATGTACTTTGCATTTCCCTAGCCATGCTAGTCACGTCATGCCAATCCAAGCGCCCTCTCCTTGGCCCTAGCCATGCCATACACCCATGGAGAACCCTTGGCTCATCATGCCAAGTCTAAAGACACCCTATCCGTACCACCCTGTTGGACCTCACTACGCGGCTACCAAAATGAAGGCGTGCAACGATCAACGGTTGCCCCTCCTCTCAAGATGCAACATCTCGACCGTCTAAGGTCACCAAGCTAGCAAGTTCCCAGAGCTCGACTTTCCAAGCCCCAACAACGTTTTAAAAGTTTTCCAAAAACATTCGAGACATCAACACAAACTTGGGGATCCTCTTTGGGTATTGGTTTGGCGGTTTACATCGTGAGGCGTACACTACGCCTTTCATAAGGAAGTGTCATAAGGGTGAGGCACCTAGTAAATATGGGAGTTATGTAGGAAACGTTCATGGGACATAAATCCGTGAGTTAACAGCTTTTTGGAACATCAATTCCATAACGTTAACAGTTTCATGTAAACCAGTTTCATACGTTAACCACTTTATGGAACATCAAGTCCATGGATACGGTTACCACCTCCTCACATTTACTTTCCCACTCCTTAATGAGACCAGGGGTATGTTTCTACCTCGACTTGTATAAATAGGTCTTACTTATTTCCATTTGGACAACAAGTTCATTCGTACAAGACAACACTCAGAAATACTTACTTGTTAGCTCTCCTACCTTTTCTGATAACAAGTCGTAGAAACCCAATTTCTCTTCCTGAATCAACTATTCTGGTATCGCCACTCTCCTTGCTTACCTCCCCAAAACCAACCCATTCTCCTCCTCTTTGTGACCGAAGCAAGTCTAGAACGACCATTTCTTGGTTTAGGCCGGACTTGTACAATTTGATCTCTCGAATCTAAAGTATTCCCTTGCAATACATTGTTTAGGGTTTAAACTGTTTCTCACCTTCACACCCGCAATTACCGAAATTAGAAGAAACTATTTTCACCTATAAACAATTGGCGACCACAGCGGGAGGTTCAATCTTTCGGTTACAATGTTAATTTTTGACCATTGATCTCGTTCTTCGACCCAGACTTTAAGATGGTAGAGGAAGATGATCCACTCCGACTCAATTACCCGACGACTCGATTATCAGTCATGACACGACAAGGTATGACTGGGGACTTCCCATAGGATATAAGCAGACGATCCGCCCAAGGATCAACGACTCGGTTATCAGAAGGATCAATAACGACTGGGGACTTCCCATGGCGATGTTTCCCATAAAATTCGGTCATGCACCCAGAAGGTCCACTTTTCATCAGGAGACCTGAGAAACCGAGTAAGTCTTATCTAGACAAGAACATGTGGTTTACTTTTTCAAGTTATGATAAAACCCATAGTCATGTTTTATCCCATGTCATCTACCAATGCACGGTTCCATGGTTTTCCTGGGATGTCTGTGTGACTTTCAATCACAATCCAATTCTAAACATTTTATTTAAAAAATATATAATCCAAAACCGTCAAGGTAGCATTTATCTATTAACCCGAGAAAACCAGAAAAATAAAAACCAAAAACCAGGCATCTCATTTGCCTTTCAAAAAAAAAAAACCTAAAGGTAAGAGGTCCAAAAGACAGATATATATTCAAGGAAAGTTTTCCAACAACGGATTGCTCCTCTTGGCAAAGGCCTCCTTTGTCCTCTGGAGAGCCGCCCTTTTTAATTTCAATTGTCGGTACAACTTTCTGAATTCGGCTTCCTGCTTCTTCACCGTGTCTGCGGAAGGACCTTCGACTGTTTCGACCAGCAACTTTTCAACATCAGAGAGACCTTCAAAGAACCAAGGAATGTTGAATTCAAAACCCATGCACATGTCACGATGGAACTTCCAGCTCGAGATTACATCCTTAGAAACAGTATGACCAGTCACGTTGCACATCTCATCAATCGAAGACAAGGCTTCCTCCATACGCTAGACCAATGCATGTCGACTAGTGATATTATTAGACATGGAAATGTGACCATAGCTTTCCCAAATCTTGGTGTAGTTTGGCTGGCACGCTAAATCCACCAATCAACACATGACCTGGGAAATGGGCCAGATACGGAGGATTGAAGGTGGCACCTGCAACTGAATCAGCAATTGGAAGGAGATCCCTATCTATGATTTCACCCCCCCCCCCCCCGAAGTGCTCCCATCTACCTGAGTCACGACAGCGCCCTCGGGATGATGAATCTCCATGTCCAAGTCGCTAGATGGCACGGTTCCCGCAGTAGGGGGTACGGCTATGTCTCTACTTTGGTAGTCTTCCACTTCAAGATCATCCCCTGGAACGGTTTCCTCCTAAAAAAATCAAGATTTAGTTTTACTGCAAAAAAAATAGAGGGAGAAATAAGAAAACGTGGAGAAGACTCACTGATTCGCTTTCAGACTGACTAGAAGAAGACTCAGTACTGCTGTCAGAAGAGCTACTTTCACCATCACCAGACTCAAAACTTTCATCCTTCTAGGATTCTTCATCACTATGGATAAGCTCAACAACGCTACTCTCTGCCTTGAAAAATGATACCTTTTGACTTCTCGCAAGTTTGGCAAAGGAGTTCGTACTACTGAAACCTTGGACGGAATAAAAGAACACATTCTCAGAAAAGGAACAAACATATAAACGTTCCAAGCTAAAGTCAAGAGGAGAGTTGTACATACCCGCATATTGGAAGAGCTAAAATTCGGGAGAGCCTATAGACCCGATTGAAGACCACCAGCATGATCCTTAGACCTTCTCTACTTCACTTGTGGACTATCCAAGACTAGACCAATGGGTTTCCTTTTGATTAAGAAAGTATTCCTCAACAACGGATGTTTTGCTAAAATCTCGGCAGAAGGCCTACCGCGAGTGTTCTCCACTACGACTTTCACAAATACATCGATGATGAGAAATTCACTCTGCAAAAATGTGTTATACTTGGAGGTCATTGATGGACTCCGTTCCGCGAGCAGGAAAGGGATACTTTTACCCGACGCGAGAGAACTAGTATCAAGAATAGTCGACAATAGGACTTCCGGAATGACCGGCTGACGAACAAGTGGGACCCCTGATCAAAACCCATGTATCAAGCCGCTCTATCAATGTTGTAAGAGGTTGCTTTGCAAGACCCTCGGAAGAAATACGGCACGTGACTAGGTGTGCAACTCCGCATGAACACCATTTATCCGACACTTAGGTCCTCTTTATCAGAAGTCAAAGACATGTTTGGAGTAGGAGCAAAGGTAGTAACATGAGTTATAGACCCATGCACCGAAGCCCACATACGGAAATTAATTGTGTGAGAGCTTTCAAGAGGTCCAACCAGGTTCGAACTAGTCTTGGGGTGCCTGTTCAACCAGCGCAGTATCCTCGAGCCACCCCAAGACTCAGGAAGTATAGCCAACGGTTTCTGGGCATACTTCTCAAAATGCTCCCATAGCCACGCCTGGAGAAAGGCGGCATGAACATATGAATGAAATTTAATGTAGCCGATCGAGGCACGCATGTCCGAAACCAGTTGATCCAAGTGTGGATACAGGGAACCAAGAAACAGACCACCAAGGGGGAGAACAATACCTTTTGACAATTTTATGGCAAACTTAATTAGTCCATGTCTTATCTGTTTCTTGCCCGAGCCGTCATCAAAAATATATATGGATATCCAAAGAGCCAAGAACGCCACAACGTGAAGCGTACTGTTCTTCTGGTTTGACTCTAACGCATCATGAAACCACTGAGAAACCCACCAGTCATAGAAAAACTTCGTCTCATTTTCTTTCCGAACAAATCCTCTTAATTTCGCAACCAGGGCGGCATGCATTTCTTCTTCATCTGCGGGCAACTTAACATCAAGGTTTCCAACTACCAGAAGGTTCAGCAGTATAGCCACGCTTTCTAAGGAAATAGTCATTTCACCCCATCTACATATGGCCGTGTGGGTGTCCGGATACCATCTGGAAACAAAAGTGACCAAGCCTGGAATATCTTTCCTAATCTGAAGCACTGCGGAAGCCGCAACAACATCGACGATATGTGCCTTGGTCAAATCAGTTCTTACATGCTCTTGGCTCATCATGAACCACATTTATTTCTCGAAGGAACGCAATGGACTCACTGGGTCTCTAAAATCGATAAAGGAAGCGGAATACTCTTTCTTATGAAGACAAAACCGTATCACATTCCCGGGAGGAACCGACCGATCCCCTTCCTCACTCTCCGGACCGGTCAGAAAAAGCAGCACATGCTTAAGAGGACTTCTCCTGGCAGAGATTATTGTGAAGAACTCATCAGCCATGCGTGGCTTGGAATTACTCACATCCTTCGGTACCATGAGAACTGTTGACATTTTAACAAAAAATTCTCCTACGTTGTTTTTCACCGATGCGATAACTACAAAGGAGCAAGAGGAGAAGGAATTATTACATAAAGCATGTAGAAATTATTTTTATCAGATACAAGGGAGCCACCCTGGACACAAACCATCTGGTTTCAAGACTCTACATCACCACTACACGCGGCCCAGAAACTCGCGCCCGGCCATATAGACGCGCCCAATAACAAAAAGAAAGGGAGGATTATGCACACGGCTACACCAAAACAAGGGGCAAACCCTAAAAATCTAGGTTTTTGTGAGAAGACATGGCTATTACTATCACGTGCCTACCTTGCACAGTGAGTAGGGGCGATCAACATTACTATGGTATCCATGCCTAAGTGTTACGACAAGCTAGGGTAAAAAATACCTAAGATTCATGCCAAAATTTCTACAAGGTAATGAAAAGGTACACCTACAACTAGGGTTTACACCAACAAAAAAAAAACACAAAAGAAAAGAAAGTCAAAAGGAAGTACTGGAAGACATACCTAATCCGCTTGTCCGCTTCAGCACTACCAAGCAACAAGATAAGAAATAATAAAGGCATGAATCAAAGGGAGGGGCCGACCATCCTTTTATAGGCGTGATACTTGGGAGTTCGAACCAGGAAAGGATTTCTAATTTTGAACCAAGGGAGGAAAAGAGGAAACCGGTCCCGCAAAGACCAACTTCCACGTCCAAGGACACTCACGCTATACCACAGCCCCACTGCGCCTAGCCGCCCGTGTATGCCATTGCCGCGGCCCCTGCCAAGCCATCACTCCATTTCCACGGCCCCACCACGCCTAGTCTCTCCTGCACATTTCACCATGTCACTACCGCAACCAGGACCACGACACCTCTTGGCCCTTCGAGCCAAGCTGTCCACTTGCTTCGCCTTCCACAACTGCACCCCCCCTTGCCTTGGAGGTGTACGACCAGACAAAGATGGTAACTTTCTCCTCACAACTCCACGGTCTTCATTCCCAGTATAACTTACGCAGGGCCGCAAGCCAAAACTCTCTTTACCACTCAAAAAGGTTAGCCATATTCTCCTGGCCATCTTTGTAATGATTTACACCTCGATTCCGTCCTTGTCTGTCACCATCATATGCTTACCTCGCAACAAGAAACCTGTTCCGAGCTAAGCATGGGACTTAATGTTGATGGTGGTTTTTATTTTAGGGTTAAAATCGTAAAACACTAAATCCTAGCAGATAGTAATGTCACAACATTTAAAGATACAAGCATTTACTAGGCACATTTACTGAAACCTTTAATGTGTCTCTAAACTAATTACCCGGGTATATTTTTCAAATTAGGGTAACGACGAGCCAAACCCTAATTCCCACGTGTGCCAATGGAAAATCATGTCAGCCACATCAACCGTGCCAAGGCATGCCAACCATGCTAGCCGCACCTCTGTTCCAATGGAAAATCATGTCATCCACACTAACCGCGCCAAAGCATGCCAACCATGCTAGCCGCACCTCTGTGCCAATGGAAAATCATGTCAGCCACACCGACCGCGCCAAGGCATGCCAACCATGCTAGCCGCACCTCTGTGCCAATGGAAAATCATGCCAACCACACCGATCGTGCCAAGGCAAGCCAACCATGCTAGCCGCACCTCTGTGCCAATGGAAAATCATTCCAGCCACACTAACCGGGCCAAAGAATGCCAACCTAGCCGCACCTCTATGCCAATGGCAAATCATGCCATCCATACCGACCGAGCCAAGGCATGCCAACCATGCTAGCCGCACCTCTGTGCCAATGGAAAATCATGCCATCCACACCGATCGCGCCAAGGCATGCCAACCATGCTAGCCGCACCTCTGTGCCAATGGTAAATTATGCCAGCCACATCGACAGCGCCAAGGTATGCCAACCATGCTAGCTGCACCTATGTGCCAATGGAAAATCATGCTACCCACACCGACCGCGACATGCCAAACACGTCTCTCCATGGACCCTCATGTTGCGCCACCATGGTGTCCTTCCCCATGCGTCTACCAAAGTGAAGGCGTGCAACAATCAACGGTTGCCCTTTAATCCCAGGAGCAAATCCTGGTCGTCTAAGGTCCCTACATGACCTTTGGCTCAAAACCCTAGCTTGGTCATGCACCTAGCCAAAGCTAGTCACGCCGGCCGCGCCATCCCAAACACGCCTCTCCATGGCCCCTCATGTCGTGCCACCATGGTGGCCTTCCCCATGCGGTTACCAAAGTGAAGGCATGCAACAATCAACGGTTGCCATTCAATCCCAGGAGCAAATCCTGGCCGTCTAAAGTCCCCTCATGGCCTTTGGCCCAAAAATCTAGCTTGGTCATGCACCTAGCCCAAGCTAGTCACACCATACGCTCATGGATACTTCTTGGCCCCACATGCCAAGCCATAACCTCACCTAGCCCAAGCTAGTCATGCCATGCGCCCATGGATACCCCTTAGCCCCACATGCCAAGCCAAAACCGCACCTAGCCCAAGCTAGTCACGCCATGCGCCCATGGCTACCCCTTGGCCCCACATGCCAAGACAAAACCTCCCCTAGCCCAAACTAGTCATGACATGCGCCCATGGATACCCCTTGGCCCCACATTCCAAGCCAAAACCGCACCTAGCCCAAGCTAGTCACGCCATGCTCCCATGGATACCCCTTGGCCCCATATGCCAGGCCAAACCAAACCTATCCAAGCTAGCCGCGCCAAGCCTTGGCCCTAGCCGTGCTAGTCACGTTACGACTAGCCAAGTGCCCTTTCCTTGTCCCAAATTACGCCATGTGACCATGGCTACCCCTTGGCCCCTCATGCCAAGCCAAACCAAACCTAGCCAAGCTTGTCGCTCCATGCCTTATCCCTAGCCAGGCTAGTCACGTCACAACTAGCAAAGCGCCCTTGCCTTGGCCCAAGTCACGCCATACGCCCATGGCTACCCATTGTCCCCACATGACAAGCCAAACCAAACCTTTCCAAGCTAGCCGTACCATGCCTTAGCCCTAACCATGCTAGTCACGTCACGACTAGCGAAGCGCCCTTGCCTTGGCCAAAATCACGCCATGCACCCATGGCTACCCCTTGGCCCCACATTCCAAGCCAAAACCGCACGTAGCCAAAGCTAGTCACGTCATGCGCCCATGGCTACCCCTTGGACCCACATGCCAAGCCAAACCAAACCTAGACAAGCTAGCCACCCCATTCCTTGGCCCTATCCGTGCTAGTCACGTCACGACTAGCCAAGAACCCTTGCCTTAGCCCAAACCATGCCATACGACCATGGAAAACCCTTGGCACAACATGCCAAGCCAAACCTAACCTAGTCAAGCTAGCCGTGCCACGCCAAACGCACTTTACCTTGGCCCTAGCCATGCTAGTCACGTCATTCCAAGCCAAGCGCCCTCGCCTTGGCCCTAGCCATTCCATACGCCCATGGAAAACCCTTGGCTCCTCATGCCAAGTCTAAACACACCCTAGCCGTACCACCATGTTGGAACTCACTACGCGGATACCAAAATGAAGGCGTGCAACGATCAACGGTTGCCCCTCCTCTCAAGAAGCAACATCTCGACCGTCAAAGGTCATCAGGCTAGCAAGTTCCCCGAGATCGACTTGCTAAGCTACAACAACATTTTACATGTTTTATAAAAATATTCGAGACATCAACACAAACTGGGGGATCATCTTTGGGTATTGGTTTGGCGGTTTACAGCGTGCTGCGTACACTACGCCCTTCATAAGGTAGTGTCTTAAGGGTGGGGCGCTTAGTAAATACGGGAGTTATGTGGGAAATGTTCATGGGACATAAAGCCGTGAGTTAACAACTTTATGGAACATCATCTCCATAACGGTAACAGTTTTATGAAAACCAGTTTCATGCGTTAACCACTTTATGGAACATCAAGTCCATGCATACATTTACCACCTCCTCACATTTACTTCCCCACTCCTTAATGAGACCAGGGTACGTTTCTATCTCGACTTGTATAAATAGGTCTTACCTATTTCCATTTGGATAACAAGTTCATTCGGACAAGACAACACTCATAAATACTTACTTGTTAGCTCTCCTCGTGAGCTCTCCTACCTTTTCTGATAACATGTCATAGAAACCCAATAAAGCCGTGAGTTAACAACTTTATGGAACATAAATTCCATAACGTTAACAGTTTCATGAAAACCAATTTCATGCGTTAACCACTTTATGGGACATCAAGTCCATGCATACGGTTACCACCTCCTCACATTTACTTCCCCACTCCTTAATGAGACCAGGGTACGTTTTTACCTCGACTTGTATAAATAGGTCTTACCTATTTCCATTTGAACAAAAAGTTCATTCGGACCAGACAACACTCAGAAATACTTACCTGCTAGCTCCCCTCGTGAGCTCTCTTACTTTTCTGATAACAAGTTGTAGAAACCCAACTGCTCTTCCAGAATCAACTATTCTTGTCTCACCACTCTCCTTGCTTCCCTCCCCAAAACTAACCCATTCTCCTCATTTTTGTGACTGAAGCAAGTCTGGAACGACCATTTCTTGGTTTAGGCCGGACTTGTACAGATTGATCTCTCGAATCTATAGTACTCCCTTGTAGTACATTGTTTAGGATTTAAACAGTTTCTCACCTTCACACCCGTAATTACCAAAATCAGCAGAAACTATTTTCACCTATAAACACTTACCTATATGAAATAGCTTGTGCGGCACGCACGTACACTATTTTATAAGGTACAAACATCGCCCCCTCTTAACTCTCGACTTGTCGAAGAGTTAATAAGATCAAGGATACGCTTGACATCGGCATGTACAAAATCGCACGAATGAATCATGGCACGTTATAGTACACATCCGGCATGATTCCTCTTGCTATAAAATGCTCATGTTAGCTCTCTATTCTTAAAAATGCGATACGCACCTGAAATATCTTAAATAATATTAATAATTATAAATAAATAATTATTTAAGACTATGGGCTTCAATAATAAGCCTAGTGGGTTTCCATAATAAACCTACTGGTTTTCCTAATAAACCAAACCCAGGCTTCCATAATAAGCCATGTGGGTTTGCATAATAAACCCACCGGTTCCCACAATAAACCGGATAAGGCTTCCATAATAAGCCATGTGGGTTTCTTCAATAATCCAGAGTTGGTTTCTTTAATAAACCACTGAGCTTCCTTAATAAGTTCGGTTGGGCTTCCTCAATAAGCCAGAGTTAGTTTCCTTAATAAACCACCGAGCTTCCTTAATAAGTTCGGTTGGGCTTCCCCAATAAGCCATAGTTGGTTTCCTTAATAAACCACCGAGCATCCTTAATAAGTTCGGGTTGGCTTCCTCAATAAGCCAGACGTGGTTTCTTTAATAAACCACTGGGCTTCTATAATAATCCCTATGGGTTTCCCTTGCTCTTTTCGCTCCATTTTAGCTTCAGCTTAATTATGTTGAAACACCTTGTTTTCGCATCTCTCTTTATTAGAAACACATCGCAACAATTTCCTTTAAAATCAAATACTTCATATGCCTTTCTCTTTATTAGAAAGACATTTCAACTGTTCCTTCGATAACCAAAATACCTCGCCTTTGTTTTCCTCTTTTTGCACGTATTCCTTTAATAACCAAAATACTTCACCTTTGTCTTTCTCTTTCATAGAAAAACATTCCAACTATTTCCTTTAATAACCAAAATACTTTGTCTTTGTCTTCCTCTTTTATAGAAAGATATTTCAACTATTTCCTTAATAAATACATGCAAAAAGTGTTCTCATTTGTGATTATAAATTCGATTTATAATGTAACATCTAGCGAGGACTTACCTCCTCGGGCGTTTTCTCCTTCCATCAGGGTCGTCCCCAATATTTTCAATGATATTGAAAAGTATACGTCATATTGTTTGACTTCCTTAACCATGTTAGGTTCGATTTCATGCTAGGCGTCACTTTAGCCGCCCCTGATATCTGTAGAGATACTCCAAATAGAAAAGACACCTCCATGTCAAATGAGAACTAGATCTATTATATCTAGATCCTCACTTGCTAGATGGATCTGAGCTTATGGTATCTTTTCCGTTGCTATCTTATTTCTGGATTTATCATGATTTTTCCTATTGGAATCTCCCTCAAAATGTTATCTTGGTGTGGCGTGTCCCTCGGTTCCGGACCTTTTTGTTGTCCGTGATAACTTTGCTTTATTTTCCTTTTCAGCTTTCGCGTACCTATCACCCCTATCATACAATTACTTGGTTTCGACTGGTTGAACTGCTAATGAGTTGTAAATTCCAAACTCATCATAATCCATCGCATTTTTATATGCTGCTATTATGAACCCTTCGTCCACCTTTCCAACTTCACTAACTTCCTGATGAAATATCCTATTGAAATCAAAAAGGTTTTCGCCAACCTCTCTATGTAAGAGAAACAAATGACTACTCTCTTTTTTGATCCTGAGATTAATCTTGTATTGCTCGAAAAAAGAATCCGACAACATTCCAAAATCTTTGATTGAATGAAGCTCTAATTGAGAGAACCAAGTCAGAGCCTTACCGGTTAAAGTCATTGGAAAAGTCCTGCAAAGTAGTTCGTCGATGTATACCCACAAACTCATCGAAGCTTGGAAATGCTGGACCACCGGGTTTCCATTTCCACCATCAAAGAAATCCTTGAATTGTGGCTGGTTGAAATTCGAAGGAGGATGGTATCGCCTTATCTTTTCGACGAACGGAGAATCCATTGACTTTTTCATGGACATAATCCGTTACTCTTCGTCTCTGGATTGTTTATGTGTCAGAAATTCGTCGATCATGGCGCTAAGTATTTTTTTGCTGAGCATTTCCTCCCTTCCGGAGTCACTTTCCATCTCTCTTCGAATTCGTTCATTCCTGGCAGGGTCTGTCCTACTTTTCGAATGATTATTCTCATGGCTTGATCTCCTTGAGTGTCCATCATTAGTTCGATCTCCTCTCCGTCCATGCCTCATATGGCCGGTCCGTGCTTGACTATCTCCTTCATCATCAGGAGTACGACGATCGTAAAGGTCATTACCACGACAACCACGAATCTGGTAATGGACCCTTTCCTCCTCAGTTCTTCTTCCGTCATCCCAGCTCCGCCAACGATCATCAATAACTATGTTTCTTCTTCGCGGAGTATCTGGCTCTTGATGATTTGATCTTCCACTTCCAGAACGAGAGATAGCTGGTGCTTCCAGCTCCCTTGTCTTCTATAATGCGACCTTAAGTCATTTTTCTCTCTTTCCAGTTGTTTCAATCGCTCACGAACTGTTAAATCGATAGGCGTCACCCGTGGGTTGTGCTGAACAGCAGGTGCGCTGGGGTTGTTAACTTGGGTAACCAATTGGTGATTGGTTTCAATTGCAGGTGGAACGTTGGTTTGAAATTTAAGTGGTACGTTGATTCGTACAGCTGGTGTGGTATTATCCTGACGTACATGTGGATCATTAGCTCGAGCTCGCACGCCTCTGCTAGCAATATCTTCTTCTCGGAGGCGCTGGCTGCTCGGATGTCGGCCGGAAGACTTCCCTTGATGTCGGACTCTCCTGCTAGTGGTCGGAGGTGGGGATCTATTTGCCAACACGTAATTCATCCTTGGAATGGTCCCCTCAGAACGTGAACGAGCTGTTGTTGATGACACCGATGCTGATCTCCCATCACTTTCGTCGAAGCTTTGAACAATAGCCGCTGATGTTGATTGATTCCGAGCGTGTATATTTGCATTCTTCTCAGGTCGATCTGCACCTGACGTATTCATCATAGTGAAACTTGGGTGAGGCTTATCTGATACTCACTAAGAAGTTACGATCCTTTTGGGTCTTTCAGAAAAGTTAGGATCCTTCCGAGACTTTCTGAAAAGTTGTGCTCTTTCTGAGACTTTCTGAAAAGTTGCGATATTTCTGCACCTTTCAGAAAAATTGAGATCTTTTTGAGACTTTCTGAAAAGTTGCGCTATTTCTGCACCTTTCAGAAAACTTGAGCTACTTCTGCACATTTCAAAAAACTTGAGCTACTTCTGCACCTTTCAGAAAACTTGAGCTACTTCTGAGACTTTCAGAAAACTTGAGATATTTTCGAGACTTTCAGAAACGTTAAGATATTTTTGTGATTTTCCGTGAACATCGGTGAAAAGTTATTTTCGTGACCCTAGTTTCGAAAATACTCGGAGAACACGATCTTTTCTCGTGATCCCCTTAGCCAGCGCCAAAATATGTTGGTGCAAAAATTAATCACCACAACAATCTTCGATATGTGTATATGATGATCGAATCACCGCCATTGATCAGATTCTTCAAAGAATTGTTGATTGAAAATGGTGGGGGTACATGCAAAGACACTCCGATGTTAAAATCAACAAGAGTTCTTTGCAAGTAAGTTGTGGAGGAAAGGAATAAAAATTATGTACCTTTTTTGGTTGAAACCTAGCCTCTCTATATAGGCAGAAAACAGATGTAGCTTTAAGGTTTCAATAGTTATCCAAATAACAACCCCATCTGTATAAACCCAAAATCATGACCAGATTCATGATAAAAATTTTTTATCCTTTCTAATGCTTATCATAATTCTTATTTATCTTCAATAAGAATTATCTTGAATAATAATTATAAATATTTAAGATAATTATCCTCTTTAATTTAAGATCTTGCATTTATCTTAAATAATTATTAATTTCAGAAAGGTGTAGGAGCCCAATTAGCTCGGCTACCTGTCACCGAAAATCTGAAGATATGTAACGACTCTTTTTAAGTTTGCTAATAAAATTCCCTGAGTGGCTCTTTTAAATAAATAATATAAATAAATAATTATTCAAGACTATGGGCTTCAATAATAAGCCTAGTGGGTTTCCATAATAAACCCACTGGTTTCCCTAATAAACCAAATCCAGGCTTCCATAATAATCCATGTGGGTTTCCATAATAAATCCACCGGTTTCCACAATAAACCGGATAAGGCTTCCATAATAAGCCATGTGGGTTTCTTCAATAAACCCACCGGTTTCCTCATTAAACCGTATCTTACCAATATGAAATAGCTTGTGCGGCACGCACGTACACTATTTTATAGGGTACAAACAATGTGTATTTTCCTAACTTTAGGACACCCCTTATAAGTATAGGGAGGTTGGCCTAATAAGACCATGAACCCCTTACGAACTAAATTTACGCTAAATGGGTTTTTATCAACGGTGAGTGGGAATCATTTTATTGGTAATTGGTTGGAACCACACAAAGAGAAGTTTTTTAATGCTTTTACAAACCAATATAAACACTTTGGAAATTAAGAAACAAGTTTGGTAGAGTCGGCCCACCACCTGTTTAATAAGAATCTTTTTGGATGTGTTGATAATTTTGTAATCGTGTGGCATGCTATGGAAAATTACTTCAATCGCGACATTGATAGAATTAAAGATAAGTTCTAAAAAACATCGTATATTCAAGATAATGTAGAACGAATAGGAGGAAGGAAATACGGAGATTGCAGGGATGAGAAGAGATGAAAAGGATGAGAATTGACGATAATAAAGAGATAAAAGAGATAGAGAATCATATTAAATGATAATAATATTGATTGATAATAATAGGATGATTGTCCCTCTAAACAAGAAGGCATAACCTTTATATAAGCTAGCATGACCGACTAAAAACATAATAAAAGGAATTCTACCTAAACTAGGAAAGTAAAGGACTTGCAAAGCAAGTAAGCTAAAACAAACGCAAGGGATCAACAATGATTGTTGATACAAAAGCAAAGGATCAACAATTATTGTTGATACAGGAAAAGGGATCAACTATGATAGTTGATACAATGAAAATAGGTAGATGTCCTACATCAGTCCCCCCTTCTTGAAAGAAACTCGTCCTCGAGTTAGCTAAGTAAAAGAACTTAATTCTCTCCATATATTTCTCTAGACTTCGAGCTGTCATCAAAGAATACGATCGATTTCTTTGCTTTCATGACAAATGTAGATGACACGATTACTGGCTTACCATGATCGAACACAAAACTCGTAGCTCTAGAGATCATAAACTGTTGAACAATAAACCAAGATACTATGAAAACAACAAAAGGGATCAACATTGGTTGTTGATACATTGTGAAGAAGTCAGTATGGATCAACTATGAGAGTTGATCCAATATGGTCGAGTCAACTGGGACAGTTGACATGAAGTGAATGGATCAACAAGAGTTGTTGATCCATGGTGCGGTTTATAGTAGTTTACTTGGGTTGCAAGTATTACTTGTTTTAAGATTTTGTTTACGTAAGAATTGTCTAGAAGTTTCTTGTTAGAGTTTTATTAAAGTTAGGAAAGTGTTTATTACTTGAGAGTCAAGTTTGTAAACATATAAATAGGATGTTAAGCCGTGAGTTTTAAACACATCAATTAAGAGAAGCTTAGAGAAGATTGTTTGAGTTTTAGTCTTGTGTTCTTTTCATAAGTCTTTGATATCAGATTTTATACATCTGGTATAAGAGCACTGGTATCAGATTCTAGGGCTGTTGGTATGAGAATTTAAGTTGAAGAAGATGACGAGTTTAAGTTCAATTAAGGTGCCTGTGTTTGAAGGTAAAAACTTTGAACACTGGAGGTTGCAGATGGAGAATATTTTCATATTCCAAGAAGTGTGGGAGATCGTGAAAGATGGTTATGCCGAACCAGCAGAAGGAACTGTAGTTGAAGGAGCTGCGCTAACTCTGTTAACTGATAACAGAAATAAGAATTGTAAAGCTACCTATATTCTTCATCAAGGTATTCATGAATCACTCATGGATAGAGTTATCTACATTAAAGATGTGAAAAGGGGATGGGATGGTTTGATAAGATACTACACATGTTCTGAAAAGGTTAAGAAGGTTAGATTACAAACCTTGAAAAGAAAATATGAACTGCTGCAGATGGAGACAACTGAAACAATTTCAGAATTTTTCTCGAAGACACTGAATATTGTTAATGAGATGAAGGCCAATGGTGACACTGTAGAAGATTCAACAGTTGTTGAAAATATTTTAAGAAGCTTACCTGAGAAGTTTGAATCAAAGTTTATTGCTATAGAAGAGTGCACCACAGTTGCAACCATGACTCTTAATGAGTTGTTGGGTTCATTGCAAGCTTATGAACAAAGATTGTTGGAGAAAACAGCAGCTGCAAAACAAGTTAAAGAAGCACTTCAGAGTCAAGTTAGTTGGAGAAGTAATCAAGGAAAGTCTAATGCTGGAGGTTCTCAAAGAGGATACAATAATGGAGGAAGATCAAATGATGGAAATTACAGGAATCCATATGACAAATCAAAAATACAATGTTATAATTGTGGAGACTTTGGACACATTGCTACTGAGTGTTCAAAACCAAGAAAGACTGTTGCCAATAACTACAAAGCAAATTTCAAAGCTAAATTTGCTGAAAGTCAACAAGAAGAAGAAACAGAAGAGCAAAAAGCTGAAAACATGTTACTTGCTTGTCATACAGCTGAAGAACAACCTCAACATAAGTGGTATTTGGATACAGGTTGCAGTAATCATATGTGAGACAGAAAAGATTTATTTGAAAGCTTGGATGAGTCTGTAAGATCTACAGTAAAGTTTGGAAATAGTTCAACAATTCCAGTTATGGGAAAAGGAAGAATAAGAATTGTTCTCAAGAATGGCTCTAAAGCATACATCATGGATGTGTTTTATGTTCCAGGTTTACATCAAAACTTGCTAAGTATGGGTCTATTGTCTGAAATAGGTTATTCTATGAATATTTACAATGGCTTATGCTTAATCAGAGATAGAAGAAGAAGATTGATAGCAAGGGTGGAGATGACTAAAAACAGACTATTTCCATTAAATATTCAACATCAAAAGGAAAGATGTTACAGTACCAATGTTCATAATGATACTTGGTTGTGGCATAAGAGAATGGGGCATGTGAACTTTAACAGTTTGCAAGATTTAGCTAAGAAGGAGATGGTGTCAGGTTTACCTTTTATTGAGGTACCAGAATCAAGATGTGAAAATTGCATTTTTGGCAAGCAACACAGAGACCCTTTTCCAGTTAACAAAGCTAAAAGAGCTGAGCAACAGTTGGAGATCATTCATAGTGACTTGTGTGGTCCTATAAAGATTACATCACATGGAGCTAATAACTATTTCATAACTTTCATTGATGATTATAGTAGAAAAGCATGGGTATATTTGCTTAAACAAAAGAGTGATGCTTTCCATGCTTTTAGAAGTTTCAAATCTTATGCTGAGAAACAAATTGGTAAGAGTATCAAGATTTTGAGAACTGATAGAGGAACTGAGTACACTGTTGTTGATAAGTTTATGGAAGAACATGGCATTCAACATCAGATAACAACAAGATATACACCACAACATAATGGAGTTGCAGAGAGGAACAATAGAACCATAATGGAGATGTAAAGAACAATAAGAAGAACAAAAGATTTACCAAAACGTTTTTGGGGTTATGCAGTTGACACAACTATGTATTTACTCAACAGATGTCCAACAAATAGTTTGAATAAAAAAACACCAGAAGAAGCATGGAGAGGAGTAATACCAAGTGTAAGACATTTGAGAATTTTTGGGTGCATTGCATATGCACATGTGCCAAAAGAATTGAGAAAGAAGCTGGATGATAAGAGTGAAAAATGTATTCTTGTTGGTCATAGTTCAGTAACAAAAGGATACAAGTTGTATAACCCAGAAACTAAAAAGATAGTTATAAGTAGAGATGTGATATTTGATGAAAATTCACAATGGAGTTGGATTAATGGATCAACAATCAGTGTTGATCCAAGTTCTGGATCAACTAGGGATGTTGATCCACATAATATTGGATCAACTAGGAATCTTGATCCACCTGCTGCTGTCAGAATAGTTCCAATTGTAGTTGAGGTCAGAACAATTCCAATTGTAGTTGAGGAAGAAGTGCAAGCTCAAGACAATGTGGAAGAACAACATAAAGAAGCAAGAGCTGAAGCAGTAACACAACAAGAAAATACAAGACCAAGAAGAAAATATATCATACCTGCTAGGTTGAATGATTATATTTTAACAAGAGATGATGAAGATGATGATGATGTGGTGAATTTTGCATTGTTTGGAGATTGTGATCCTGTAGTTTATGAAGAAGCTTCCAAAGAAGAAGTTTGGATTCAAGCCATGAATGAGGAACTGAAGTCAATTGAGAAGAATGATACATGGGAATTAACAGAACTTCCACCAGGAAAGAAACCCATTGGTGTTAAGTAGGTTTATAAAACAAAGTACAAGACAAATGGATAAATAGAGAGAAAGAAAGCAAGGTTAGTTGCTAAGGGATATAGATAAAGAAGAGGAGTAGATTACTCAGAAGGTTTTGCACCAGTTGCAAGACTTGATACAGTAAGGATGATCATTGCCTTAGCTGCACAAAAGCAATGTAAGATATTTCAGATGGATGTGAAGTCAACATTCTTGAATGGAGTATTGGAAGAAGAATTTTATGAAGAGCAACCAGCTGGCTACATTATGGAGGGGAAGGAGAATAAAGTATACAAGCTAAACAAAACTTTGTATGGTTTGAAACAAGCACCAAGAGCATGGTATACAAGAATAGATTCTTATTTTCTCAAGAAAAGTTTTACAAGATGTCCACATGAGCATACTTTGTATTTGAAAAATGATGGTATTGGCAATCATATCATAGTATGTTTGTATGTGGATGATCTCATATTTACTGGGAATAGTACCGAGATGATCAATGAATTCAGGGAGGATATGGTGAAAGAGTTTGAGATGACAGATCTTGGTTTGATGTCATATTTTCTTGGTATTGAAGTGCAGCAAATTGAAAGAGGAATTTTTATTAATCAACACAAAACGATCGAGAGTCATCAAAGAATACGATCGAGTTCTTTGCCTTCATGAAAAATGTAGATGACACGATTACTAGCTTACCACGATCGAACACAAAACTCGTAGCTCTAGAGATCATAAACCGAACTATCCAAGAAACGTGTCTTAAAGCATCATAAGAGTTGTGCTTAAATTTCCCACGATCAAACACAAAAGTCACTTCACTAGTGTTGGAAACGAAAACCATGCCTGCAACGACTTCCATGAGTATAACATATGCGTCTTCCAATTTCCGATCTACACTTTCGAAAACGCATTCAACTGACTCGTCCTTTGGCTGGTCCAAAGATTTGAGTATCCCATTGAGTTCAATATCTACACACTTCATCTGTGAGCACCCGTATTTCGAGAGCACTCCGGTCATGTCACCCTTTTTTCTAATGCAGTCCAAACAATCCGTATGAGCAGAAAACATTTCCTTTCCTCTCTCGTAATAGTTGCCAAAATTAACGGAAGATCGTCCATCTGGAGGAATGTAACTTAAAGGAGTGTCATGTACAAAGAAACAATTTCTCACCATTTTGTTGTGAACGTTAGAAATTTCAACAAAACGGACATCAACTTTTCCATTGGTTTCAGCAGAAAGTTGAGTAAACTCTTGATCTCCACCTTCATGCACATCTTCTAATATGTGTGGAACACGTGACTGGTAAGTCGTACACCAATCAAAACCATACGTACCTCTCCAATCCTCTAGTTTGATCTTTTTAAAATGATAAGATTCAAGACGTCTTACTATAAGCCTTTCTATATCTTCCAACAATAACATTAAAAGTCGAAAGAATCCTTTCGTCGAGTTATGTTCAGAAGCCTGTAATCCGAGAAACAATTCATATCGATCCAAGGACTATCAATGGGAACAAATTCATGTCCACACTCGTTATCAACGAACCACCATACGAAGGAAGAAATAAGGAATGTTGGGAAGTATACAGTTTCAGGAAGTCCTGGCTTAAACAGAGATGAATGAATGCCATCTGAAACTGATAGTGATTGATATACAACTGACCAACTTATGCTTCTTGCTGATCGCAACGGAGTATCATACATGCGAACACCATTATCTTTTAGAAAAAGGATGTTGTTTGTTACCAAATCTTTTGCTAAATTTTGTGCCAACAATACTCTTTCGGCTTTTGATAAATGGGAAACCAAGCCGGATGAGATGTGTTTTTGTAACATGAAGAAGTCTATGAGACCCTCTTTCCGCCATATGATACTTAACTACGAAAATGGCGTAATCCCTTTAAGCGAGATTGATTCATTTTAGAAGCAATTAAGTTTTTTCCCTCCTCCAGAGAAGCCGGAAAAGAGTTTGAGGATAACGAAATGGGAAGAACTGTTATCGTGATGTATCAAACCATGAACAAATTCCAATGATAAATCTTTTGGGATGACACGAGGACAATCATCTATCCACAGACCTCAGAGAATGTTCACAAACCCGAAAAGGGCCAACGCAAAAGTTGGTCACGTTTCAGAGAAACAAAAAACAACTAAGACAATGTGCCAAGTTGTTGGCTAAGAAGCAAAGTGACATGCACGCTAATATAAGATATCCTTCATCTGATGAGTACACAGCAGCGAAGTACAAAGAGGAATCTAAGAAATGGGGTAAGTCTATTGAGGAGAAAGGAGAAACAAGTGAAATCACACTCAAAACGGTGTACTCCGAAGGTTAGGAATCCGGACGCCTTTTAATTTTACTCCTCTTCGTTGTTGTTTTGAGTATGATTTTACTTTGTCAGCACTTATTAGGTCGGAGAATTGAAGTAGAATTAGTTCAATACGAGTGATTGCGCGAACCCTGAGTAGTTGATTTGTTGTTGATTAGTGTAATATGTTGTTCAATTGGTTCACATTTGGAGATTTCTGTGTGGTGAAGGAGCTTTCGGGTAATAATTGTCGGTTTATTATTGTTTTGGGATATTTTGATTTAGGTGCCCATAAAATGGTACGTCTTTGCGTTTGGTGTCTAACTTTGTCCAACTTTGAGTTAGGTGCCCATTGGGTCCCAATCAAACGGGTGACTTAACAGATGACCAGTTGACCGTCAAGAATTTAATTTTAATTTTAATTAATAAAAAAATACTTAACATCGTTAATGGCCGTCAAGAATTATTAGCCTTCAAGAGTCTGTTAATTTCTTTGCGATCTAACCATGATGTGAATCCTCCCCTTTTCTTCTCCTCTAAACGCAAACCATGAAAACCCCCAGAAACTTTGAAAATTTTTCTCTCCAGATACATCTGATTTTCTGCACCTTGCTATAGTTTTCTGAGATTGGGTGGGTGTGAATCTGATTTCAGTAGCCTCGGTTTCAAAATAATTTTAGTTACAAAATTTACTTAATCTCTTTCTTTCATCAAAGTACAATTATCTCTAACTCGCTGTGAAATTTATGAGAGACATTTTATCAAACACTCAAGTGACACCTATTCATGTTGGTGAAGTTGTAAGCAAGTTTAGAAAGGAGATTATAATTATGAGAGAGTATACCTGTTGTTCTTATTTTTGTTTTTGATGACTTAGAAATTACTTAATCTTTCACTTTCGGAGGTTGATGGTGAAATAATCAGTGGGTTTTCAATTATTTCACCTCTTTCATTCACTTTAATATTTGCTAGTTAGGAAACTTCTGAGATCAAACTAAATCCCAATTAAATATTTTGTTTCTGAAAACTACGCTACACTTGTGAATTTGTGACGAATTGATTCACATCTTCAAATTTGTGCCTGTCTGAAGGAAGGAGAACGTGGAAATAAGAGAAGAGAAAGGGGTGAGTCATGAGTGGTCTTTTGTTTCCGGTTATGGGTCATATTCGGACTAAACCGGCCCACAAGTCATCTTCTTAACCCGAGTGTCTAACTGGGTAAAATTAGTAAATAAAACGAAAGTCTAATTTTCGTTGGTCATTTCACAATTTTAACTGTGAATTCGACGGTCAACACGGTCAAGCACAGTCAATACGTTGACTGGGATCCACTGGGAACCTAACTCAAAGTTGGACAAAGTTAGGCACCAAACGCGAATACATACCATTTTATGGGCACCTAAATCAAAATATCCCTATTGTTTTTTGTGTGAATTTGAGGATGTATATGAGAATGAAGTTTTTTACTTGTTTGCCTACAATTTTGGCGGGTTGTTGATTCATGTATTGGGTAACTGAGGGATTATGCTAGCTTGTTCTTTTGCATCCTAAAAGCATCAAATAACAAAAATTGGGTTAATGGGTGATAAGATTTGTCATTTGGGTTAATGGGTGATAGTATTTGTCATTTTGAACTGATAATTAAGTTGCCTGTTGGTGATTTTGTTATGAGGCTGGCATGGATTGTCCATTCTGTTCAGAAGTGTTAGTTCACTTTTAGTTATTATTGATAATATATGTTAATTCAGTATCCTTGATCTCAGTAATTTGAATGTGTGAGCAATTGACGAATCCATATGGAGTTGCTTTCGAAAATGGAGATTTTGTTTTAGTAACTATATTCATAATATAATCATAGTTATAGTTTGCTCGCCATAAGTTAGATGATTTCATGAAAGTTGTTTGAGAACCTTACATAGTCTGTTTGCTTACGCAGGAAAGTATCTTACATCAAGACCAGGCCGGCAACATGAGATATGGTAAATTAATTGTGCAAGGCCTTGGTCATTTTACATATGGACTTGCATTTTGTTCATGTTCTTTGAAACTATGGGTTGGAAGGTTTCCTGATCTTGCATAAAAAGGCGCATGGAGGTGAAACTATACTTGCTCTTTTTTTTTTTTTTTTGTAATATTCTCTTGCTTTTCCAATCTTCTGTAATTTGTTTTCTTATTTGTTACAGTGGGCTGAATATCAAGCAGCTACAAAATTCTATTTGTTTGATGGTCTGAAGTCATAGCAGAAGCGCACATAGAATGGAGTAAATAAATGGTCTATAAATTTTCACACGGAATTGGATCCAGGATTATAATCAAGAAATGAAGTAGCTAGAGTTGAAAGTAAGCCAATATAGGCACACACGAGAGAATTCTGGAGTTTACCCGATGAGGGTGTTCACTTTGTTTGCCTGGTTTCGAAAATCTCTCTTGACTGCATCCTTATTTTTCTTGTTGTCTGCATGAGTATCAATAGTGATTAGTGAATACCAGAATATTGTTATTTTCGATCTTTTTTGCTGCCGACTCTATTGTGAGTGGATTTTTCAGAATCTGGTAATTGACAAGCTTGTTCCTTGGTTGTGCACTAATACGAGGGTACTTGGGTTCCTCGCCTTCTTCCATGTCTTTGGCCTGTGAAATGTTTTCTGATGTATGGATCTTCTTACTCTTCTGACGCTCCAACTTTGACTGCCTTGGAAGCTTTCAAAACCTGTGCTCGGGCCGGCTTTCTCTGTAGAAACTACATGACAACCGTATCATCTGAAAAAGTCTACTGAAGCAATACTATGTGCTTTGGATGTTACAAACAAGATTTTTGGCTGGTGGTTATGTTATTTCCATTGAACTATTTTCTTGTCAGAAGTTCTTCAATTGAATGTGTTTGTTAGAAATTCGATTCTAAATATTTAGTTGAGCACAATTCGAAAAGCTTATATGTTGCTTACAAAGTGGAACGTACATTGAACCCGAGTTTTATTTTTCAGACAATGAGTAAAATAAATGCGCATTCACTTGAAAGAACATATCTGCAAGAATAACATCTACACAGAACCATTATTGCCTCCTCCAACAGCAGAATTTACATCATCCAATTCTTGGTTATCACTCGTTTTCTTTTAGAAGTAATATTACTTTCAGCTAATTCATTACGTTTGCGTTTTGATTCTTTATCTGCAGCTGCTTCCATTGTAACTTCAGAAATTTTCTTCAAATGAGAATCTTGAATTTCAGTAATGTATTTCATTTGTTTTTGTTCCATTGTACTTGTCACTGAAACTAAGCTCTCCACGTAACTCTCCGAAAAAACGATGGTGCCATTTAAATCCAGGATCCTAAGGCTATTATTTTTTCGGTCGTATAAACGGAAACAACCATCAAGCTGTATTAGAATCTCACAATTTTTAGCAAAACCATAAAACTTTAAGGAACTGGGATTTGCAATAATAATTTCTTGGGTAATGGTGAATTCCTTTGTCCAAGATTCTCTCACTCCATAATTTTGCATAACCCATACATCAACACGTACCTTGTGGACACTAGAAACTAAGCAAAGGGAATCTCCCAGCACTTGGACATGAAATATCTCTTCTGGACATGTCATAGTTCCTTCAGAAACGGCAAATCCCTGAACTTTTCACTGTTGATATCAAAGGAGATTATAGTTCCTTCACGAGTGGCGGTATCGCCGGTCCAATGAACTTTTTCACCTAACCAATGAAGAACACCATTCAGAAGCACAGCTTCAGTCTCATCAGAACACGAATAAGGGATATTTTGGCCTCTACTCCATGAACCAGCTATGTATAAATAAACTTCAGAAAAATCGTCAAGCTCGCCAATATCATTGGAGAAGCCAGTTGCAATGCATACCAACTTGTAGTTATCAGTTTTGGCATCGTAACCAAATCCATATGAAAGGTTTTCTATGGCCGTCGGTGCTCCAATGATTTCCCTGTACTCTCTTGTTGACGGGTTCCAAAGATATAGTGTTTGACTTAAATCGGCCCATAATAAAACCAAGCCATTGCAAGATCCTATAATCGAATACATATTATCATTATTGTCGTTTGGGTAATCCATCATCACAGCTCCGTCACACCTGCTTGACGTCGGTGATAATAATGAGGCATAATCTATGGAATAAAATATATCATCATCAGCCTCGTCGGGCTTCTTCTTATCACCGACTCCGGTCATAATTTTTCTGTTTCCTATGTGGTTTTTGGTGGAAAGATTAAGATGGTCCTTTATGAATTTATGACTAGAAAGTAACGCATGCCAGCTCTTGCATACGGACTTGAAACAAAAGATGGATTTCACAGGTAACCTTAATAAAATCTCTTCTTGGATCTCCTCCGGTAAGCATGATCTTGACATTGTTGCAAATTGTTCTGAAAACGCAGTAAAAATTTACCTTTCGCTAGGAACAAGCGGAGCTTAATTGCTTAGAAAGAATGAGAAGATTTGATTTCTCTTAGCTTTGGTGTGTCTACTTTAATAGGGTGCTCGGTTTATATAGCTTCCATATCAAATTACTAGTTTCCAATAATACAATTAGGTCTCTTGCGCTACAAGCAATTTCAGCTTTTGGAAACAACATAAGAAGCTATCTTACGGGGGCCATACATATAACCGACTAGACAATTCCGCGTCCATTGTTTAAGTTTCCTAAACAATTTCCTCAAGTTAGGAATTTCTATTGGTGAATCAAAGTATCAAACCTTACGAGTGTAAATAAGTTGTCAGAGATTTCACTCCAGGCTCCCATGTAGCTTGCTTAAAATAGCATTTTGCTGACAATCCTAATATTATCTCGATTTGTGCAACTTCCCACAATCTGTTTTCTTTTATCACAAAGACTACGTTGCTTCGGCAGTTAAAATACAGACCCTTATATGCTCTTGCATAGCCATCAAAATTGCAATTTAAATAGTCCTCGGGGGTTGTGTTCTCCAAAACTTGTTTTGAACGTGAATTGGCATTTGACAGTTGCAGCAGCCCGTGACCATCTCGACAAAGAATGCTAGGATTCTCGGCTAACCATATTACTTTTTCTGGACTTGGTGAAACATGAACAGTCACCATGAAGTCTACATGAAGCAGCCCCCCCGGATACGTCAATCCTGCATTTCCAGATCATGTATGCAAGTTACATCGATCCATTTACGGTCTCAAACAGGCGCCACGGGTTTGGTATAATCGACTAAGTGTTTTTCTACAGAAGCTTGGCTTTGTCATATCGAGGTGTGATTCTTCATTATTTATATGACGCTCTACTGAAGGTGTGGTATTTCTACTTGTGTATGTGGACGATATTATATTAAAAGGTTCTTCTGTGGACTGCATACAATCTTTACTTGCTACCCTTCAACGTGAGTTTGCCTTAAAGGACCTTGGCTCTCTATCCTTCTTTCTTGGTGTTGAAGTGACACGAGTCTCTAATGGATTGTTCTTGTCCCAACGACGTTATATTGAAGACCTCCTTGTACGAGCAAAAATGCAGGGTGCTAAGCCAGTTAGCACTCCTTTCAGCACATCTACAAATATACACCCTGTTGGAAGTCCAGCGTTGTCAGATGTTACTATGTATCGTAGTCTTGTTGGTGGCCTTCAGTACTTATCGATGACACGTCCCGATATTGCCTTTGCCGTTAACAAGGTGTGTCAGTTTATGCATCGACCGACTGAAGCTCATTTACTGCTTGTCAAGCGTATCCTACGTTACCTTCATAACACATCTACGTATGGGATACTTCTCCAGCCTGCTCCTTCTTTGCGCATCAATTTTATTGCATATACATACGCTGATCGGGCTGGTGACCCCCTTGATAGACGTTCTACAAGTGGGTATTGCATTTTCCTTGGTCCCAACATCATATCTTGGAGATCTCGCAAGCAAAGGACTGTCTCGAAGTCAAGACAGAGGCGGAGTATCGTGGTCTAGCAATTGCATCATCTGAATTGGTATGGGTGGAGTCTCTACTTCGAGAACTCCAGGCTCCTGTTCAGTTTCCACCTACACTGTGGTGCGATAATCTGGGAGCTACTTATCTTACAATGAACCCCATTTTTCATGGTCGCACGAAACATATCGAAATCGATTACCACTTTGTCCGTGAGAAAGTGAAGTCAGGTCAGCTTGTTGTTCGATTCGTTTCTTCCAAGGATCAGATTGCGGATATCTTTACTAAGTCGACGCCTAAGGATCATTTATGCTCTCTGCGATCTAAGCTCACTGTTCTTGACCACCCGCTTCGATCGAGGGGGAGTATTGGAGCAGTGACTAATTCATCTGTGCAGCGTCAGCTGCAACTTCCCTAATTAGTTTATATCCTTGTATATATTATGTCGTAATATGTCTTCACTGTGTTCTTGCTGTACAATAGTTTTACGATATATTGTTTCCTTTGTAAAAGATCTTCATGACATATAAATATACAACTCTTCCTTGTGGTTCTCATCCATTGAGAATTCACCCTAAACTTTGAGTTCCCACAAAATACAATCCAACCATCAATAAAATTTCAAACAATCTTGTCAAACACAATTTTCCAACAAACCCATAAATCTCATGCCTGTTAGTCCATTACATCAACTTAGCAATTTACACTGTTGCATCAGACACTACCTACCAGTTCTTACTATAAATGGAAATTTTTCCAAGATGCTTGTAAGTTGTTTAGCGAAACGCCTGAAGATTATGGGTTCTTCTTGTGGTGTTTTTATTAGTAATTCGCTGATTAGCTTATATGCGAAATGTGGGTCAACTTTGATAATATCCGGGAAAATTCTGCAGAAAAACGTTGTTGGGTATGCTCAGAATGGTAGAGGAAAAGAAGCATTAAGATGAAAGCTTCTGGTCTTAGAAGCTTTCTAGAATTTATTTAGCTTCCGTTTATTTGCTTGAGATTTACTTGGACTTTAGTCAAAAATCGTAAAGGTAAAAGCTTTAGGTTTCAAACATGTTGACTTTTGTTTTTGATCAATACAACAGAGAATTTGATCATTAATAATGAAGAAAAGATACAGGGAGGGGAGGAGAAGTGGTGAAGAAATAAAAGAAAGTATGAAGCATTGCTGCTCCAACTGAAAAAGTTCAGTAGGTTCAAGGCCAAGTTGGCCAAAAGCCTAAACCAACATGATTGATATCCTTAATTAACAATACGGAGATTGAAGGGATGAGAAGAGATGAAAAGGATGAGAATTGACGATAATAAAGAGATAAAAGAAAAGATAAAAGAGATAGAGAATCGTGTTAAACGATAATAATATTGATTGATAATATAGTTTTACCTATTATAGTCAAGCCGGGGCATTTTGGTTCACTTTGACTGGTCAACTCTAGGATGAAAAGTCTATTTTGCCCTTATGTCACATGTTTAAAATTCAGGGTTCAGGGTTTAAAATTCAGGGTTTAGGGTTCAACGGTGGTGGTGGTGGTGGTGGCGGTGTTGGGTTCAGTGTTTAAACTTCAGGATTTAAGACCTAGGGTTATGGTGGTTGTGGTGGTGGTTGTGATGGTGGCGGCGGCGGTATTGGTGGTGGCGATGGTGGTGGTGGGGGTGGCGGCGGTGTTGGTGGTTGCGGTGGTGGTGGTTTCCTAGGGTTCAGGGTTCAAGGTTTAGGGTTCAGGGTTTAGGGTTCAGCGGTGGTGGTTGTGGTGGTGGTGGTGGTGGTGGCGGCGGTGATGGTGATGGTGGTGGTGTTGGGTTCAGTGTTTAAACTTCAGGATTCAAGACCTAGGGTTGTGGTGGTGGTTTTGATGGTGGCGGCGTCGGTGTTGGTGGTGGCGATGGTGGTGGTGGCGGTGGCGGCGGTGTTGGTGGTTGCGGTGGTGGTGGTTGCCTAGGGTTCAGGGTTCAAGGTTTAGGGTTCAGGGTTTAGGGTTCAGCGGTAGTGGTTGTGGTGGTGGTGGTGGTGGCGGTGATGGTGGTGGTGGTGGTGGTGTTTGGTTCAGTGTTTAAACTTCAGGATTCAAGACCTAGGGTTGTGGTGGTGGTTGTGATGGTGGCGGCGACGGTGTTGGTGGTGGCGATGGTGGTGGTGGGGGTGGCGGCGGTGTTGGTGGTTGCGGTGGTGTAATTCGCGTCAGCGGTGGCGGTGACGGTGGTGTTGTTGGTGGCGACGGCGATGGTGGTGATGGCGGTGGCGGTGGTGTAATGAAGTTAAAGGTAGTGAAAATACCCCATTTTGACAGAAGGGCAAAAGTGTCATTTTTTGGCACGTGCGTGGCCACATGCTCACTGTTTTGACCACTTAACCATGCCTAACGGAATATCTAACAGATTGGGGCATTTTGGTCACGTTTTGGGGCATTTTGGTTTCTTGCCTAACGTCTGGGGCATTTTTGTTTCTTGGTGGTCGAAATTGGGGCATTTTGCCTCTTGACCCTTGATAATAATAAGATGATTGTCCCTCTAAGCAAGAAGGCATAGCCTTTATATAAGCTAGCATGACCGATTAAAAACATAATAAAAGGAATTCTACCCAAACTAGGAAAGTAAAGGACTTGCAAAGCGTGGTAAGCTAAAACAGACGCAAGGGATCAACAATTATTGTTGATACAGGCAAAGGGATCAACTATGATAGTATACAATGAAACTAGGTAGATGTCCTACATCAGTCCCCTTCTTGAAAGAAACTCGTCCTCGAGTTAGCTAAGTAAAAGAACTTAATTCTCTCCATATATTGCTCTAGACTCGAGCTGTCATCAAAGAATACGATCGAGTTCTTTGCCTTCATGAAAAATGTAGATGACACGATTACTAGCTTACCACGATCGAACACAAAACTCGTAGCTCTAGAGATCATAAACCGAACTATCCAAGAAACGTGTCTTAAAGCATCATAAGAGTTGTGCTTAAATTTCCCACGATCAAACACAAAAGTCACTTCACTAGTGTTGGAAACGAAAACCATGCCTGCAACGACTTCCATGAGTATAACATATGCGTCTTCCAATTTCCGATCTACACTTTCGAAAACGCATTCAACTGACTCGTCCTTTGGCTGGTCCAAAGATTTGAGTATCCCATTGAGTTCAATATCTACACACTTCATCTGTGAGCACCCGTATTTCGAGAGCACTCCGGTCATGTCACCCTTTTTTCTAATGCAGTCCAAACAATCCGTATGAGCAGAAAACATTTCCTTTCCTCTCTCGTAATAGTTGCCAAAATTAACGGAAGATCGTCCATCTGGAGGAATGTAACTTAAAGGAGTGTCATGTACAAAGAAACAATTTCTCACCATTTTGTTGTGAACGCTAGAAATTTCAACAAAACGGACATCAACTTTTCCATTGGTTTCAGCAGAAAGTTGAGTAAACTCTTGATCTCCACCTTCATGCACATCTTCTAATATGTGTGGAACACGTGACTGGTAAGTCGTACACCAATCAAAACCATACGTACCTCTCCAATCCTCTAGTTTGATCTTTTTAAAATGATAAGATTCAAGACGTCTTACTATAAGCCTTTCTATATCTTCCAACAATAACATTAAAAGTCGAAAGAATCCTTTCGTCGAGTTATGTTCAGAAGCCTGTAATCCGAGAAACAATTCATATCGATCCAAGGACTATCAATGGGAACAAATTCATGTCCACACTAGTTATCAACGAACCACCATACGAAGGAAGAAATAAGGAATGTTGGGAAGTATACAGTTTCAGGAAGTCCTGGCTTAAACAGAGATGAATGAATGCCATCTGAAACTGATAGTGATTGATATACAACTGACCAACTTATGCTTCTTGCTGATCGCAACGGAGTATCATACATGCGAACACCATTATCTTTTAGAAAAAGGATGTTGTTTGTTACCAAATCTTTTGCTAAATTTTGTGCCAACAATACTCTTTCGGCTTTTGATAAATGGGAAACCAAGCCGGATGAGATGTGTTTTTGTAACATGAAGAAGTCTATGAGACCCTCTTTCCGCCATATGATACTTAACTACGAAAATGGCGTAATCCCTTTAAGCGAGATTGATTCATTTTAGAAGCAATTAAGTTTTTTCCCTCCTCCAGAGAAGCCGGAAAAGAGTTTGAGGATAACGAAATGGGAAGAACTGTTATCGTGATGTATCAAACCATGAACAAATTCCAATGATAAATCTTTTGGGATGACACGAGGACAATCATCTATCCACAGACCTCAGAGAATGTTCACAAACCCGAAAAGGGCCAACGCAAAAGTTGGTCACGTTTCAGAGAAACAAAAAACAACTAAGACAATGTGCTAAGTTGTTGGCTAAGAAGCAAAGTGACATGCACGCTAATATAAGATATCCTTCATCTGATGAGTACACAGCAGCGAAGTACAAAGAGGAATCTAAGAAATGGGGTAAGTCTATTGAGGAGAAAGGAGAAACAAGTGAAATCACACTCAAAACGGTGTACTCCGAAGGTTAGGAATCCGGACGCCTTTTAATTTTACTCCTCTTCGTTGTTGTTTTGAGTATGATTTTACTTTGTCAGCACTTATTAGGTCGGAGAATTGAAGTAGAATTAGTTCAATACGAGTGATTGCGCGAACCCTGAGTAGTTGATTTGTTGTTGATTAGTGTAATATGTTGTTCAATTGGTTCACATTTGGAGATTTCTGTGTGGTGAAGGAGCTTTCGGGTAATAATTGTCGGTTTATTATTGTTTTGGGATATTTTGATTTTGGTGCCCATAAAATGATACGTCTTTGCGTTTGGTGTCTAACTTTGTCCAATTTTGAGTTAGGTGCCTAGTGGGTCCCAATCAAACGGGTGACTTAACAGATGACCAGTTGACCGTCAAGAATTTAATTTTAATTTTAATTAATAAAAAAATACTTAACATCGTTAATGGCCGTCAAGAATTATTAGCCTTCAAGAGTCTGTTAATTTCTTTGCGATCTAACCATGATGTGAATCCTCCCCTTTTCTTCTCCTCTAAACGCAAACCATGAAAACCCCCAGAAACTTTGAAAATTTTTCTCTCCAGATACAGCTGATTTTCTGCACCTTGCTATAGTTTTCTGAGATTGGGTGGGTGTGAATCTGATTTCAGTAGCCTCGGTTTCAAAAGAATTTTAGTTACAAAATTTACTTAATCTCTTTCTTTCATCAAAGTACAATTATCTCTAACTCGCTGTGAAATTTATGAGAGACATTTTATCAAACACTCAAGTGACACCTATTCATGTTGGTGAAGTTGTAAGCAGGTTTAGAAAGGAGATTATAATTACGAGAGAGTATACATGTTGTTCTTATTTTTGTTTTTGATGACTTAGAAATTACTTAATCTTTCACTTTCGGAGGTTGATGGTGAAATAATCAGTGGGTTTTCAATTATTTCACCTCTTTCATTCACTTTAATATTTGCTAGTTAGGAAACTTCTGAGATCAAACTAAATCCCAATTAAATATTTTGTTTCTGAAAACTACGCTACACTGTGAATTTGTGACGAATTGATTCACATCTTCAAATTTGTGCCTGTCTGAAGGAAGGAGAACGTGGAAATAAGAGAAGAGAAAGGGGTGAGTCATGAGTGGTCTTTTGTTTCCGGTTATGGGTCATATTCGGACTAAACCGGCCCACAAGTCATCTTCTTAACCCGAGTGTCTAACTGGGTAAAATTAGTAAATAAAACGAAAGTCTAATTTTCGTTTGGTCATTTCACAATTTTAACTGTGAATTCGACGGTCAACACGGTCAAGCACAGTCAATACGTTGACTGGGATCCACTGGGAACCTAACTCAAAGTTGGACAAAGTTAGGCACCAAACGCGAATACATACCATTTTATGGGCACCTAAATCAAAATATCCCTATTGTTTTTTGTGTGAATTTGAGGATGTATATGAGAATGAAGTTTTTTACTTGTTTGCCTACAATTTTGGCGGGTTGTTGATTCATGTATTGGGTAACTGAGGGATTCTGCTAGCTTGTTCTTTTGCATCCTAAAAGCATCAAATAACAAAAATTGGGTTAATGGGTGATAAGATTTGTCATTTGGGTTAATGGGTGATAAGATTTGTCATTTTGAACTGATAATTAAGTTGCCTATTGGTGATTTTGTTATGAGGCTGGCATGGATTGTCCATTCTGTTCAGAAGTGTTAGTTCACTTTTAGTTATTATTGATAATATATTTTAATTCAATATCCTTGATCTCAGTAATTTGAATGTGTGAGCAATTGACGAATCCATATGGAGTTGCTTTCGAAAATGGAGATTTTGTTTTAGTAACTATATTCATAATATAATCATAGTTATAGTTTGCTCGCCATAAGTTAGATGATTTCATGAAAGTTGTTTGAGAACCTTACATAGTCTGTTTGCTTACGCAGGAAAGTCTCTTACATCAAGACTAGGCTGGCAACATGAGATATGGTAAATTAATTGTGCAAGGCCTTGGTCATTTTACATATGGACTTGCATTTTGTTCATGTTCTTTGAAACTATGGGTTGGAAAGTTTCCTGATCTTGCATAAAAAGGCGCATGGAGGTAAAACTATACTTGCTTTTTTTTTTTTTTTTGTAATATTCTCTTGCTTTTCCAATCTTCTGTAATTTGTTTTCTTATTTGTTACAGTGGGCTGAATATCAAGCAGCTACAAAATTCTATTTGTTTGATGGTCTGAAGTCATAGCAGAAGCGCACATAGAATGGAGTAAATAAATGGTCTATAAATTTTCACACGGAATTGGATCCAGGATTATAATCAAGAAATGAAGTAGCTAGAGTTGAAAGTAAGCCAATATAGGCACACACGAGAGAATTCTGGAGTTTACCCTGTTGGGATTTCACTCCTTATATCCCAATGGTCT